>JBAJHW010000002.1:80933423-81463423 GCA_037013535.1 Intellagama lesueurii | reverse complement strand
CATTCACAAAATGGAGATTTTTATATTAAGATTGCGCCGAATTATTCTCGTAGGGTAACCTTTAGAGGAGAAACACTTCAAATAGTTTCAGCCATCTCTCCTGCTCTTGTCCTTTAACTAAGTATGAGCAAGTCACGTTATGCTGAACAAAACCTTAAGGGATAACCAACATTCTCTCAACAGTTACTTCAGCATCAGTTATGGCAAAGCAGACAAACACAACTTAACAAGAAGGCACTTCTTTGAGGCAACCATCAGGACTTCCCTTGATGTTCTTTATTCACCATCTTCCATGACAGAATGAACAGGGAAGGTGCCAGAATCAGAGGTCGACTCGCACTCCAGGACAGTTTTGGCGCTTTCAGTACTGATAGGAGAACTGCTGGAAAGGGAAATCAAGCCAGAATCCTGACTACTGGGTGGTGAAAACACTGAGGAGGCAATGGAGAAAAAGGGGAAAAAGAGAACATTGTTAAATAATCTAGATTAGCAACAACCTGTCCTCTGCAAGCTCACACTCTAATCCAACATACATATCAACACAAAGGCATGGTACAATTTGGCCACAAACACAGAATTAAATAATTAGAAAAGGACAACAGTAGTATAATCCATAGGTTCTTAACCTGTGGTCCACGGACCCCTGGGGGGCCAAAATGTTCTCATATGGGGTGAAGCAAAGGCTTGAAGAAATGTTATATCTTTTGCGGTTAAAATAGGTAGGTAGGTAGGTAGGTAGGTAGGTAGGTAGGTAGGTAGGTAGGAAGGAAGGAAGGAAGGAAGGAAGGAAGGAAGGAAGGAAGGAAGGAAGGAAGGAAGGAAGGAAGGAAGGAAGGAAGGAAGGAAGGAAGGAAATGTAGAACAAAATCTTAATTTCCCTTGCTTGTTTGTGTAAAACGTGGCTTTTCTATTTTTCCATTAAAAACCAACAAAAGTAAAAATCGGTTATGAAAATAACTGTTTGATAGCAAATAACTGATATTTCTGCACATGGTGAGAACATGCCGGTGAATGACACCGAGTGGCTGAGAGACAGTACGTGACATTTCTTGCTACTGCACACTCAGAAGCCATGGGAAGAGAGAGTCGGAGTCAGTCTGCGTCAGTGTGAGTGAGTGAATATTTTCTTGTTCCTGATGCAAGAAAAAATGGGATTAGAGATCCCTTTTCAGTTAATGTGAACTAGAGGGGCTCACAGCAGCAGAGGAAGACAAACTCATAGAAATATTCATGGATGGTGCTCTGAAATTGCAGTTCAAGGAACAGTTCCTTCCAAATTTCTGGGCTCACCTACAAGCAGATTTTTCAGAAGTACTGAAGAGGGCTATGATGATGATTAGCAGCAGCATCCGAAAATACAATACACAGTCTTTGATTGGCATTATATAACAGATACAGGTTTTAACCAAAAACCTAAGTATCAGTTAAATATCTGAGACTTAATACGTATGCTGTTCATAATACTGGCCATCTTTTGCAGCTCTGATGGTGTTATTTCAGAGACCTGCAGCTTATTATATATTTTAGTACAGTCTGTGGCATTGTTCCCAATGCCATGATGACTGTGGGGACCACTGAAATGTGTTTCAATCACAAGCAAGCTATTTCTATTACCAAGTCTCTGTATTTTGTTAATTTTTCCAATTCTTTATCTTCAACTCTGGCATCCCCTGGAATTGCAATGTCAATTATCCAGATATTTCTCTGTTCTATGATGATGATGATGCTTTTAGAAATCTGCAGTATTGCACAAATACTAACTTTTCTCTTTGACGAAGGACACTCCTGTGGACATATCTGTTCTGACATCTGTCCTAACTCTACACACAGAAAGTTGCTGTTGGGAAAGAGAAGTTGCCCAGCATACAACTCTAGTTTGATATCTAGCTTCTAGATCTAGAAGTTATAGCTACTACACTCATGCACTCTTTCCCTTCTCTTCCTTTCCAAAACAAACAGAAGGCACAGTAGGTCTTATTTTCGGGGTAATACCAACGACAGGTACAAAGGCATCAGCAGACAAGAGGCAACTCATTGCAAATGTGTAAAGAAGGTGATACCCCCATAGCTGAACAGACCACTCTCATCTGATTCTGGAAACTAAGGAAGGTCAACCTGCTTAATATTCAGAGAAGGGAGCCACCAAGGATTTCTAGGAAGGTGAGAAGATAACAAGGAGAGCTGCTGCTGCCAGTCAGACTCAACGATACTGAGCTAGATAGTCTTCATTTGCTTGATTCAAATATTTCCCTCCCCCCCCCCCCCCCCAGTTTCTGATATCTTTGGAGGATGGTCTTCCTTTGGTTCCACCACCATCGTCGCAGGCATGTCTGGTGAGGACCTGAGAGAGGGCGCTTTCGGTGGCTGCTCCCAGTCAATGGAATTCCCTGCCTCATGAAGCTAGGTTTGTCCCCTCCTTCAACCAGCAGGTGAAAACCTTCCTTTTAAAGTTGACTTTTAAGCCAACCTCTAAACCTTGCACAGCTGTATTTTTCAGAAGGGGGTGCAGCACATTTTTATCAGTATTTTAAAATTTTGTATTACATTATTTTGGTTAATCCTATTTTAATTATAATAACAATCTACTGTGATTTTATACCTATATTTTTATTGTTGCACAAAACCTTGTGTTTCTTTATTGGAAGAAAGGCAGGATATAAACAAAGTAAAGTAGAGTAAAGTAAAAGTCCACTCTCTTATGGCCTTCAGTGATGACAACAATCTTCCACAGTATCTATCATAACCCTTAATTTAGTCACTAAAAATGTTAGGCTTGTGGACAGGAAAAGAAGCACATTCAGAACATGCAAGAACACAGGTGAAAAACAGGTTCAGTCAATGGGTCCCAGAGCAAAACAGAGCATGGAGTTCCTGATTCCCTAGGAACCTGTTTTTCTGAAAGGGAATATCCTATCTTTTTTCCTCAGGATATTCCCCTTCATTCTCCCTCCTCTCAATAGCAAGTACACTGTCCCCACAGACCTGCTTCTGAAGTATTCCCCCAACTATGCTTTCCTTCCTGAAAAGATGTCACATTTCTGTAAACCTTGGGATCCAGAAGTTGGGTCTGTCTGTCTTTTTATTTTCTATACTGCTGACTTAGTGCTGGACAGTATTCTAAGCAGTTAACGAACAGAACAGAAAGCAACAAACAATAAGAACAAATCAAAACCCATCCACCTACATTACACATCAATAAATATTTAACAAGTAAATCTCTAAAAACCTCCATGTGTCTCAATGGTTGCCCAAGCCAAGATGGAAAGGACACATGTGGGGGGGGGGGGAGGCACAGTTGTGAGAGGATGTTTTCACGTATTATCACAGTAACTACCAGACCTAGCATGGAGCAGGGTGGCACCATGCTCAGAGGCAGGGGGGTCGAAGACAGAGATGAAAGCAAGAACTGACATCTGAATGGTGCTGCAAAACGTATGATGTAAAACTGATGTATATGCAAATAGCAACTGGGAGGGAAAGGAGGAAAAAGATAGGAGGAATAGCACAACAAAAATTAGGGATCAATCTCTGGAAAAGTAAAAAGCACAAGATCACAATGAAATATATACTTTAAAAACTAATATAGTGTGAGAAATATTTGCAACAATTCCATTCTCACTAGATACAAACCACAAAGCAAAAGGGTTCCTGACCTTGTTCACCTTTGATGAGTCAAGAGCCACTCACAGCACTCCCCCTTCCTGCCTAGCTCCAATGTAATTAAGAAGAAGCTGCAGTGGTAATTTCTCTCCTCATTAACTTCCTGATTGGTTTGAGGCTCAGATTTTCTACTGGGCTGCCATTTGTCACCAAATCCAAATGGCCAGTCGTTAAGACTTATGTTTGTGTAACTAACTGCCAGCATCTGCCATGGCTTCTTGTACAACAATAAGAGTGAAAGGGTAACATTAATGCTCCTGTGTTAATTCAGCATGTATTCGTCAATGAGGAAATCTATGATGTAATTAGCAAAATGCACCAGTAGACAAGTGTGCCACAAGTCATTTGTAGAAATCTAAATCAGAGGACAGGCTGCTCAAGGCTTTAATTGTTTTAATTGTCAGCACCTATTCCACTTTGAATGTTTATAATATAGCAAGGAGCTGTCGAAGGCTGAGATCTTTTAAAAAGAGAATACACAGCCATTCACCTCCCCTTGACTTCACTGATCGAAGTGGCAAGTTTCCATCCAGTTTTAAAGCTACGATGAACCTAGTGCAATTACTTACAAACGAGGAACCATATTCATCACCTAAACTCCCTGTCTGTTCTAAATTATGCATGGCTTCTTCATTACATTAACATCCTACTTTTCCTATGTGGTGCTGATGATCCTTCCTCCCCATTTTTATCCCCACAACCCTGCAAAGGAGGGTTGGCAGTAGGGTAATGTCTTTGGCAAGATCACCCAGTAAGCTTCTAGGCTGAGTGGGAATCTGAATCTAGGTCTTCCCAATTCTAGTCCAGTACTTTATCCTCCGTACAATTTAATGGTGCATGTCTATATTTTATAGTTTTAACTCTCACTCATCCTCATGTCTAATCCCACCCCAAGAATGTTTATTATTGGCCTCCATATAAATGGGGAGGGTATCCACCAGTAACTTCAGTTGGGTATTAAATGAAACTGATGAAGTTGCTACACCTATGGTAAGAGTACTGATCTACATTTAGGATTTCATGCAACACCTTTAAGAACTTAAACTTTCCTCAAAAATATGTTAGAAAATTGGAAAAAATTTAGAGGTTTATTGAGTCCACCGATCTCTCCTTTATCTCAGGTGGTGGATTTAAAGAATTTTCCAGAAAATCTTAAAAAAAATTTTAAGAATATATTAAAAAGCAAAGGGATAAATAGGATAAAAGACTGGATGGAGAAGATGAGAGATAAAGAAAATATAAAAGAGGTTTTGGGAGGAGAGGGGATTTCATGGTTTAATATGATTCAAATAGAAAGGTGGACAAGGGAATGGAATAGTAAGGAAGGGAAAAGTAGAAAAATGACAAAATTTGAAGAGATTATTGAAAAAAGATTGAAATCAGAGGAAAAGACAAAGAAAGGGAACTGTAAGTCAAATATATAAATTATTAATTCAAGCTGAACAGGGTACACAAGGATTAAAAATGCAATGGCAATATGATTTGGATAAAGAAGTAATAGGTGAAGAATGGGATAAAATATGGGATCAAAGAATTATGAAGAACATGTCTGTAAGGATAAAAGAAAATTGTTATAAGGTAATATGGAGGTGGTATTTAACGCCGGTAAAACTGAATATAATAAATAAAAATGTATCATCACTATGTTGGAGGTGTAAAAAAGAGAAGGGGACGTATATACATATGTGGTGGTCATGTGAAGTAAGAAAGCAAGAATGGAACCAAATTTTTAAAGAAATAAGTGAAATAACTGGATTTAATATTCAAATGTCCCCGTCAATGACTTTATTGAATTTGGTTAAGAAGGATCAATTGTTGAAATAAAATAAGGACTTAATAGTAATAATGATTACGGCAGCAAGGTTAATTTTTGCAAGAAACTGGAAAAATGATAACCAACTCAATTTAGAGGAATGGTACAGAGAACTATGGGATATGGCAATTAATGATAAACTGACATGTGGTATGAAAATAAGAAGAGGCCAATCAAAAAATAATGATTTTAAGAAAATATGGAGTGTATTTTTGGAATATGTATTTCGGAGAGGGAAGGGGTGTACACCGAGGGAAGAAACAATGAACTTTTGGAGAGAAAATGGATTGAATGAAGTTTAATGCTAGCCCTGAGGGTGATGGTAGCACTAATGTGATATGTAATTGTATTTTTTTTTGTGGTAGTAGGTTTATGTTGTGTAATTTAATAAATAAATAAATAAATAAAAAGAACTTAAACTGCTTTATGTACAGCAGCCATCCCTGCTTTGTCAGTAGAGGCAGAAAGGAAACTGGATGGAAGTCCTCCAATCAGAATATAATGAGGTATAGTCCTACCTCTGTCTACAGATGGGAGGAACTACCCTGTTTCCCCGAAAATAAGACCTAACCTGAAAATAAGCCCTAGTAGGATTTTTCAGGATGCTCGTAATATAAGCCCTACACCAAAAATAAGCCCTAGTTAAGTGAAACCCTGCCCTCCACCCTTGTGCAGCATTGTGCAGCAACCAGAAGATGACATGACTGTATTTGAATAAATGTAGATTGTTGTACATGAAGAAAATAAAATATCCCCTGAAAATAAGCCCTAATGCGTTTTTTGGGGCAAAAATTAATGTAAGACCCTGTCTTATTTTTGGGGAAACAGGGTAGTCCAAACAAAGATACCTCTTCCTCACTTGCCAGTATGAGGAACCTCTCAGCAGGGTAACACTCTACAAACCATTTACCTTTTACTAGTGACACTGAAGGCAAACAGATATACACCTGAGTTAAATGCTTTGAAAATGTCAGAACAACAACCAGATATGCCTACTGATCAATCATGAGAAGCAGCAGGTTGTAATTATGACCAGAACGCAAGATATTCACCACATTTTTCAGATTCAGATTAACAGGTCATGGTGCCGAAGCCTCTGCCTGAGTATGTACAGATGTTCTCATACTTTGCAGCTAATATGCAAAAATGATTTGTACAGAAATTAGTAGCCCACCCTATATGCCTTCAAAATCTATTCTGCACGGCTGGGAAATGTTCCAAAGAAGTTTGGACAGCATGGAAAACTGCATGATGGTGAACAGAGGGAGTAATGGCCAGTGTTCTACCAGTTGGGCAATAATGTGACATTGCACATTTATAGGATGGGAAATGTGAACAAGGCGGCCCATTCCTTTACTGCATGCCAAACTGCAGCAATACAAAACAAAAATAAAAATGTTGTGACACCCTAAAGACTGTTATATTCCAATGTGAGCGTTCATGAAGACATTTATTTCTTCAAATGCATCCACAAAAGCTCACAATGAAATATGACAATTAGCCTTTAAGGTGCCACAATGTTTTCCTTTTTTTTTTCATTTATTTTTAAATTTCATTTTAAATTTTTTGTCTGGATTTGGTTGCACAGACGAACATGGCTACTTCTTTGAAAACTGCAGCAATCAAGATAACCATGGTTACTCAGGTTGCTCTTTGGTATCGCTGTTACTCTACATTTGAGTTACTGTTATGGAGTTGCACAAGTATCCAAGTCCCACCTATCCTATTATTAGCTCTATCTATCGCTATCTATCCTTACATGCACTGCTAGAGCAAATTCTATCACTGCAAGCGACCATGCTTGAAGGCCTTGCAATATGAGCCCCTGAAGTTAACATAGGGGTACACAATACAGTGCCTCCTCTGCAGCAGCACTTTGCTTAGGGAGCTTTCTTTCCTGGACAGTTAAGATTAGTTCCCTCCTTGCTCTTTTTTAAAGAGGCAGTGAAGGTGGGTTTGTTCCTGTCGTATGTTTTGATTCAGTCTGTTAAGTCTGTCGGAAGGTCTGTTAGGAGACTCCTTTGTTAGCAGAATAAACAGCAACCATGTTCAACTGTGAACTTTTGCTCAACTCACTGTTCTATTCACTGGAACAATAAACCAGGCAGAAGGTTAAGCTTACAACAAAAGTTACTCAGCTTATTTAGAAAATATATTTGATAGAAAAAAACTATCCTAACTAGATAGAAGACCATATCTCAAGGCCCGAGTACTGTGTGTGTTTGTGTACGTACGTGCATGTGTGTTAGCACACTCTGGAAAACAAGATGTTAACAGCTTGAAGGTTAGAAAAAGACTTAAGAGTGAGGAAACAAGAAGTGGGGAATCATCCTCTCTTTAGGGGACAAGACAGTGAGATGTACGGTCATGGTCACACCTGTAAAATGTTTCCCAGTTCTTCCTCACTTATTTTGATATATATATATTTTTAGTGGTCAGGCAATGCACGGCCATTATCAATTCTTTTGTTTCCCCTCCGTGCAATCTCTGCATCAAATTCCGCTACTAGCAGGCTTCGACTTTTTTTTTGTGGAATTCATCACACAACAATTACAGTGGTGTTCTGTGTGCTCAGCTGTACTGATACTTTTTCTGGCAAACCGCCTTGTGTTGCTTCCACCAGTGATGTCGTTTCCCTGTATATCCCTTAAATGTTTCTTTTAATTTAGCAAGTGGAGTGTCAGTGCATTGAACAACATACAGTCAACCCTCGACTTATGAACGGCTCCAGATACGAACATTTCAACTTACGAACCACTCTAATAGGAAAAAACAGACTCGACTTGAGAACTTTTTCCGAGTTACGAACAGGGAAAAAAACCCACGGGGAAGGCAGGGAACCTCCCTCCCCCCCTCCCCCCGCAGCAAGCGCCACTTTCAGAAGCCTCCCGGGGGGCAGGGGAGAAGCACCATTTTTTTATTTCCCTGCCTTCCCGGCAGCCATTTTGTGTTCTTCTCCGCTCCCGCCCCCCTCTCCCCGCCTCTCAGCTGATCGGCGCTGGGTCTCAGAGGCTTGCCCAGCAGGTAAAAAAGGCAGCGGCGGGCGATGGGGGGCGCCAGTCCGCTCCCTGCCCATTCCTGGCGCGGGTCTACTCGCAAGTAAGCGACGCGGACAGCGTGGGTCTACTCGCGAGTAAGCACCGCCGAAGCTGCGCAAGAGGAGGAAGGAGAAGCCGCGGGTGCTGGTGCTTTGCTAGGGAGGCTTCGGACGGTAAGGTGCTGCTGTTTTTTCTTTTAAAAAAGTTGTTCTGGGTGGGTTTTGGAGGGTAGGTTTGGGCTGGGGGGGTATGTTTCTGTGTTGTTGTTTTTTTTGGTGATTTTTTTTTTGCAGTCCCACCGTGGGACTTGCTCAAATGTTTATTTTTGGATGTTTTTGTTTTGTGTGTGTGTGTGTTTTGCAGTCCCAGCGTGGGACTGCAAGTGTTTTATTTTTAATTTCTTTTGGGGGGGGGGTATTTTTTTCTTCGGCCAGAACGGATTAATGGGTTTTCAATGCATTCCTATGGGAATGCATAGTTCGACATACGAACTTTTCGACATACGAACGTTAATCCGGAACGGATTAAATTCGTAAATCGAGGGTTGACTGTATGTCATCGACCTCTGCACTTCATTTATTTGTGGATCCTTCCACCAGGTGGTGCTCCTTCCCCTGAGCCCTTTCATGTTTTCCTCTTGGGAACCTTATGGTAAAGCTGCAATGAAAACAAAGCCTGACTATGAGTTTCTCTGTTGCAAGAGGCACAAATGCAGCAGAGAAACTCTTACCCATCAAGGAAATGTTGCCAAAACATCGATGTAATGAAATTTTTTTAAAAGGGGGGAGGGGCCCCAGAGACATAAACAACCCAGAGAGAAATATTCCAGTACTGAAGGGTAGCTGGTCATATCACATCAAATTTAGGGAAATGTGGTAATTCAAAAACATGTCAGAATATACACCCTGGAATATATGTCACGTGACAGCAACACACGACTGCTCAGGGAGTAAAAGATGCGAGAAAACGGGCATTTTGCTGGTGTGACCATGGCCATAGCCAATGGAAAGGACAGATTCAATTATTAAAAAAACCTCTGGTTTATGAATGTGGGATATTGTGCTTCTGTACCCATGATTCAAAAAGCCAAGAAATGGCCCAATATCGTTGCTTACCATAGGGTGCCCACAATGCCAGAAAGAAAAAGGATGCTAAGCTATACATAGCAAAAAGTAGCCTGAATGCTGAAAACTCCAATGGCAGCAGTCAATAGGATACCCTCTTCTGCTTGCTACCATTCACAAAGTGACACCATGCAAGGGAAAATCCCAGAGGCTGACTCCTTTTTTCGTCAGCTAACTACTTCTCACCCAAACACAAAGTAATCATCAGAGCTGTTTTTCAATAAGTGTGAATGGTAGATGGTAGAGGATACTTTTCTCTGGTCCACACCTCCAGCCACTGTCTGCTACTATTGAGAACTACCCAGCCCACATGGCAAATCTTTTCCCTTAGTAAATAAGGGTCCTAAACTTTACCCCTTTCCCATAAATGGAACACCATGTCTGAAAGTTAAGTAAAAAAACCAAGAAATCATGTGATCAAAGACCTTCCCATGTGGTACTGCTGCAATTTGTACTGGCACTCTCATTAAGCCAATAGTCATAGTGAGACAACCAACTGCGAAGGAGAAAACTCTTGTTCATGGACATGATTATTCAAGGTATTGGGAAATTTGTCTTCCTTCACTTCTGGTGATCCTATGACAGGGCTTGACAACTCAGAGGTGTCCTTTGTTTCCTTATTACACTTTGTGATATCTACCGAATCTAAGCTATAATGAGTAAAGCAAGGGAACATAGCTCACCCAATGTATGGTTTTCCTAGTACTCTTCTCATTCTCCCAGAAACTTCAAATAGTCCTTATTTTCTCTCAATTGGTAGAGAAATGGGTTAAACAGCTGTTTTCCTAAGCTACTTAGCCAATATGTCACAAAGGCTGTGGTCCAATACCATGGGTTATGCTCTGGTTATAAAACAGATGAATTTGAATTGTTTTTGTTACTGATCACATGACACAAAGGCCACATCAAATCAGTCCGCTCCTTTCTGCTCCTGAAACAGCTTTTTCTCTGCTGCTGGGGGCTTCTATTTTTTTCAAGCTGAAATAATTAGAATGGACTTTTCACCGTGTAATCAGTTGTTTCCTTCTGCAAAAGGACAGGGTCTGCGGGTGGTGTTGCAGTCAGTCAGGGCATGATGTTTAGGGACTACAGAAACACCCACCCAAAGATCTGAATGTCTACTATTTTATTTTTTTGAATAATCAAGTCGAGTGCTAAGTCACTGAAGTGGTACACTAGTTTAATGCTAGACAACCTCCACACAGGAATTAAAAAAAAATCTATGAAATAGAAACAACCCTGATGAAATACAGAAGACTACATATGTTTCTGCAGTGTGTGTGTTTCTGTGTACATTATGAAAAACTCTGGAAGTCTACTGCCTTTTCTTTAACACTATGCAACTCTAGGGTCTTGACAGTGCACCATAAAAGGACTGGCAGAGGAAGAAAGGCAGGCAGTGGGGCAAAATGCAGATAGCACCGTATCTGTGTGTGGACACTGGTTCTGAATCAATCTGCGGCCCCTGTGTGATCATTAATTGTGATCTGAAATGAAAGCAAGACTGTGAATCAAACTGCAGCAAAGCCAAAACACTCCATTTGAGCTTGCCAGTGTAGTCACAGCCTAAGTGTTGTTATGAAGACAGGTCTCCCAAGAACACACATGCCACTGGCCATACTAGCTAGAGGACTCTGGGAATTGTAATCCAAAAAAAAAGCTAAAATTTCCAAGCTCTATGATTAACCAAGCCTTGTACTGAAGGTTCACTTTTAGTATGGCAAATGCGTTTGTACTGTGTTTTTACATAAGCAAAGGCTATTTAGCTGATATTGTGCAAAAAAATTACAAAAGAAAAAATACATTACCTTGAAAACACAAGTCATCGATGGACTGATGCCATGCAAAGAACTGACTACCTTGAGTGATCTGCTGTAAGTCAATGGCCTGGAAAACCTAATATGCTTCTAGTGATGTGAGAAACCACTTGGATAGTCATGCTTGGAAGGTAAAATGTTCTCTGTGTTTACATTTAAAAACCATTAGACTCTTAATAAGAAGCAATTTTTTAAAGATTTAAGCTCTCTGGTGGTACAGACCATTTATTAAAGCTCTTTCTCCTTCTTAGTCAAGGGATGGAGAAAAAAATCTATTCTGTAAGGCTGTTTGGTATTAGAATTTGAAACAGGAGTGGAAAACTTGGGCAATCTGCGGCCAGTATGGTCCCCCCCCCCCCCCGTCCCCAAACCCAAAGGAGACCCAAACTCCTCTGTAGAAATCTGGCAGCTTCGGGGGGGGGGCATTTAAAGAAGGCATTTTGCTTGCTTTAACTGCATTGTCTGTCATCAAAACTGAGTTTCAAAGTGCTACAAGCCACTTAAAGCAAGTATTTCTTCTATTTAATTTTCCCTATCTACCACCAGATTTTGGTGGAAACTTAAATGCTACAGTGCATTTAAGTTAAGGAAAATGCTTGATTTAAATGAGTTTTCCTGGCTGCCACTAAAATTCAGCAGAGCATTTGGATGGGAAATGTCCTCTGAGATGGCACAATTTCCAGTCCTGATCAAAAAGCTAATTTCTACAGTGGGACAGTGAACCTATAACTACTCAAGATTCAGGAAACTCAGCAGGGCTTCCTTGAGAACACATCTGTACAGAACTGTGTTGGCAGAGCAAATAACATACCAACATGGCCAAAGGAAGATGTAGAAAAAAAAGATGATGGGGATGAACATTTCTCTTCATAATGAAACAATTGTTAGTATTAATGCAGATTAAGTCTGGTCATGCTCAAGCCCAGATACACAAAGAGCAGACTGCATAGATCAAAGTTTGGAATTGAAATGCATCACACCTGGTGCAACAAGACCAAGGGAATACTATTTGAGGAAGGCCTGACTGATTAGGTGAAGCCATTCCAGTTAATGGTGGGTGCGACTATATAGTGGGAAAAATGTGAATGGATCTGCTGTGAAGTCAAGTTTCCCTGAGTTAATTTACTTCAGGTGACCACACAGAAGTCAACAGAGAGAGCAGGGGAAATTGGCACTCAGTTTTGTTTGCAGCTCATTAACCATTTGAATCCTCTCCTTCCCAAATCCAGTGCCTGAATCTGCTTGTTTTCCTCTTCCCTTCCCATTCTGTTTTTTTTTTTAATTTTAAGAGAAAGAAAGCAGCAGAGGAGAATAAGTTATTAATCCACCTTATTTCCAGCTTGCTAGTTCTACTCTGGCCCTCCAGATTTGCAGGAGGCAGTTAGGGCACAAGTGCCTTAACAAGCTGGAAAAAAGAATGGGAAAGAGGAGGAAAATAAGCAGACCCAGGTCCCATGGAGAGGGTTTAAAAAGCGGCCAGTTTCCCCTGTGTCTTGCCTGCTGTAGCTGGCTGGAATATCTTCAAATAAAACAGGTACAAACAACTCCACATTGGTTGAAGTGATCACACCATCAGAACCAATGCAAATACATTTGATTCCAAAATAGTGGCAGCCACAGTGGTGGAGGAAAAAACAACATATTGGGGAAAAAGACTTCAGGCTAATTTTAATTGACTTACATGTCATGTAATCAATAGAAAATAATGTAAACCTGACCATCCTAATTCTGGAGCATTTCCCACATCATTTGTGAATGTTGTCACCCCCTGTGTGGATTTATTGCTAACACAAAGGAGTGTTTGATTCTATACTTACTTTCCAGACCAGAAAAATGTACAGTTAAAAAATCTGCTTGCAACTGGCAAGGAAATAGAACATGTAACTAGGGAAGGGATTTTCAGAATTTGCAGAATATATCTTTCAGAAGTCTGCAGTAATTTCCCCAGCCAGATTTCTGGGGGTTTTAATAAAAAAATCAAAGTCCTGACATGTGTTTCCAGGTTCTTAAGCTAAGAAATTCAGACTGCAGCCATTTTCATCCTGTGGAGAAGACAGGGGAAATGGATGAGCACGGCTAAACTCTATGGGAGTTGCAAGTGATTATGTATATTGTAGTCTCTGTTTATTAGGCTCTGCACAAGGACCACCAAATCCATAATCCCTTGTAGCTCCCACAGAGTTTAGCTCCACCTATCGATTTCCCTATCTTTTCCACAAGATGAAAATGGCTGCTACAGTCTGAATTCATCAGTTTAAGAACGTGAAAACACCTGTCGGGACTTTTGATTTCTTGATTGAATACCCCAGAAGTCTGGCTGGGGGAATTCCTGCAGACTTCTGGTGGCTGTCGTCCACAGATTCCAAAAACCCTATGCCTAGTTATAACATGCCAATGTTTGTGTTCTGGCTACTAGAAACTGGCCATAAGCAGCCTAGCGCAGTGGCAACCCAAGCACTTGAAATGGGAGGAATGCTGCCACCCCATCACTGAGCCCTGTCCCCCTCCTCACATGCACTGCCACCACCTCCCTTTCCTTTGCTTGTCAGCAGCTGCAGAAGTTCCTGTGGCCCCTCAGCACTGCAGTGGCAGGCCACCTTCTATGCAGAAGCTACACTGGTTCAGAAGGTGCCGCATTTTTTTATTAGTAGAGATGCCTGGCCTGGCTCATTAAGCACCAGCCATGCTGCCTCTGTTTAACAATATGTGGGCTGCTTTGAGTGGTTGGTGCTTCTGCAGAGAGGGCGGGCAAGTGGCTGGTGGGCAACAGAGAACAAGAGGAGCTAGTGTACACCCACCCACAAGCACTGAGGGAAGCAAGAGCAAGGTGAGGCAGGAGGTGGTGGCCTATAGCAAACGCAAGGGAGATCGGGAGCACTCCTGGTAGGGATGGCAGTGCAATTGTATTTCTGGAGTCTTTCCACCTGAGGCCACCGAATGGGAGAGCTGCCCTGGTTTACTGTGTATTCTGAGATTGTTGGAATCTGACACTTGTTCTCAATTTGCTCTCCAACTAGAACTGCTTTTTCTGCTCAGTCACTTTCAGAGCTTACAGTGCCTACAACTAGCTAAGCTTTTAAGAGCCCTCTCAGCTCTTCAGGAAATGGCAATCAGACTTGACCTTCACTCCAACAACAGCAGCAGCAAATTAAAAGTGCCTGTATCCAGCAGTATCATTGCTTTGAGTCTGCTGTACCAAAAGACATGCATTTGCCAAGTTTATGCAATAGCCAATGCAGTTTCCATTGCGCAAGAATTTTGCTTACCCAAATGGCATCCTCACAGTGCCACATGCGATTGCTGGCACAACCCAATGCAACTATACTAGTAAAGATTTTCACTCCACTGGATTTAGCCCATATAAACTAATGTTAATCCAGTAGGTGCAATTATATGTTCAAAGAGGCTGGTGTTTTATGCTCACATAAATAAATCAATAAAATCCAGGTTTGATAATTAAAGGAAATCATGCAGACTAGCAAAAAACACCTACTTTTCTATTTAATTCCGTTTCAGAGATTTGTGTAGTTATTTTTTTGTTTTGTTGATCCCCCCCCCCCCCCCTAAAACTAATAGGCGAGAAGCTGGCAGTTATGAAAGCTGTTGGGCTTTAGGACAGGGCTTTGAGAAGCTATGGAACTTCTTATCCTCACTGGTTACCACTCTGACCTAAATTATAAGAAAATCCTAACTATTCCAGACACACTCTTCTGCTGATTGCACTTCATATTATGATGACACTAGCAAAGTAGTGTGCTAGTGTGACGAAATGCCTAAAGGTGACGTCATTCCTGCCTGTCAGTCACAGGAGCTCTAGAGGGAGGAGCCAAGGATAGAGCAGGAGGGGCGGAACCAAGGGGACAGTTAGACAGTTGGGAAGTTGGAAACTGAGAGAGACAGTTGGGAAGTTGGAGCTTAGAGAGGAGAAGAATTAGAGTGATCTGGATAGAGAGTTAGGAAAGTGAATTAAGAACAATGTTATTAGATTGAACAAGCAGGAATGAGAACACCTAGAATAAGATAGATATTAAGTGATTGAAATTATATAATAAAAGCCTGAAGGTATGTCCCGTCCTATCCAAACCTAATCAAACCCCTGTTACAGTGATTACGTGATTTACTGTGTGATATGATTAATAATAAAAGATTATCTGTTGTTCCAACCAACTGATTCCGGAGTTCAATAAGCCTTGCATTTGGCAGCACATGTGTCTAACACCCAGAGGTGGTATTAAGGAAATAATACCTGGTGACAGCGAGACAAATTAAGAGGGAGAGAACCTTTGTGAGGGCCACAACAAACACAGCCACAAGGGCGATCACCACAAGTGGTGGCAGCGGCAGTGGGATACGAAGTGAATCCCCACAAGAGGTGAATTCCACAAGTGAAGGGATTCAAGTAGAAATCCAGTGAGCCAAAAGAAATCATAGTCCAGCAAGAAAAGCCAATGAATTTTCAGAGCTAAGGAGAACTATTAATCAGTCAGAGAGACATGTGTGAAGGAGTAGTGAACCCTCTGTTTAGGGAATAACTTAGGGACTCCAGGTCACACAACGTAGAAAAGACTGAAATAGTAAAGCAAAGCTCTGAGGGAAAATTCAAGGGAGTTTCAAATTACCTCACGCGTAAAGTGAAGTCCAGGCTAGCTTGGGACCCAAGCTCTAAGTGAGCATTGAAGGGACAAGTGGAGGCCGAGGGGACAGAGAACTGAGGTGATTGAACAGTAAAGGCTGGGACCATTTCTAAAGGCGTATATTTCTGTTTATTCTCTGTGGCCAAGAGCAAAAAGAGACTTTGTATCAGGCCAAGGGACTGGCGAGGGCCAGAGGAGAAAACAAGGTAACTAAAAACTCAGTAGCTGCCAGCGGAAGGCTAATAGAAACAGTATCACTCTCTCTAACTCAAGAAAGGAAAAAAGCCGTTTGAATTGAGGCTTGTCTTTAGGGATCCAAACAAATCACTAATAAAAATGCCTACCAAGAAAGAAAAGGTGGCAAAAGAAGCATCATCAAAGCCACAAGATTTACCTCGCGGGGAGGGAATCTTAGAGCTGGAGGATGATGGAATTGTAATCCAGGAGGGTAATACCTCAAGGGAGGAAACTGCCTCAAGGGGCGAGGTTGCCTCAGGGGAGGAAACCGCCTCAAGGGAAGAAGTAGTTGTCTCAAGGGGAGAATCTACCTCACTGGAGCATCAAAAATGGAAATTTGAAAAGGAACAAGCATTTAAATTAAAAGAGCTAGAATTTGAAAAGGAGCAAGCATTTAAATTAAAAGAGCTAGAATTTAAAAGGGAGGCAGATAAAGAAAAAGCTACAGCCCAAGAAAGAGAGAGAGAAAGAGAGACTGCCTTAAGGGCGGAGACTGCAGCCCAAGAGATTGCCCTGAGGGAAAAAGAAATGAATTTTCAGTTGGAAATGAGGCGAATGGAGCTAGCAGAAGTCCAAGCTAATAATAATAATAACACCAACACAAATTCTGAGGGGGAACGCTTATCGAAAGCAGACCTTAAGAAGTTCCCTATATATAGGAAAGGCGATAACCCAGAGGCCTTCATGATCCTGTTCGAACGCGCGTGCTGGGACTTCGGTGTGGACGGGCCAGAACGCATGGTAGTGATGAGGTCTCAGATTAGCGGCGAAATGGCCGAAATCTATGCCCAGATGCCAGTAGAGGTAGCTAGGGACTACCAAGAATACAAAAAGATGGTCTTCCTACACTTTGGAATCAATGCAGAAAATCTAAGACGAAAATTTAGAGCATTGATCAAAAAGCCAGATGAATCCTACTCCTAACTGGGAGCAAATATGAATAGATATCTTGATAAATGGCTGGAGCAGGCAGAAGTTAAGACCCTAGAGGAAATGAAAAATATAATAGGGCTTGAACAATTCTTCTCAGTTCTACCTGGGGAACTGAGGTATCTGGTGACAGATAAAAAGCCGAGAAATATTGGGGAAGCCAGTGAAATGGCGGACCATATAACAAATATAAGAAATCCAAAATATTCTGAGGTAAAAGTTGGAGGAAAAACCTGGGAGGATAGAAAAAGGGAACCCAGAGAGTACCTCAGGAACCAACAGGCATTTGGAAGCCATTTTAAGGGCCAAACCTCAGAGCAGAACCAGCAGAAATACAGGAATTGGGAAGGAAAGGGAGATAGATTCCCAAGTTGGGAATCAAAAACCCCTAGAACCTGTTATGGGTGTGGTGGAAGAAACCACTTTATAGCACAATGCGCTAAAAACAGAAATAGTGAGCAACAAAAGGGGAATTTGCCTAAGAAAGTATACTGCATACAACAAAATGAGGCACCCACAGGGACAGCTGTTGGGGAGGGCTCCATAGCAACACCAGTTACTGCTAGAGCAGAGGGCCCAGAGCAGCAAGAATCACAACTCCCAGTGGCTAAAATTCTCCAATGCTATAAAATGGAAAATGACCAGGAACAGCTTGTTAGATGTTCTGGCGATAATATCTTTATAAATAAAATTAAATATTTGGCGCTAAAGGACTCATGCTCACAGGTGACAGTATGCCACCCAGAAATAATCCCACTAGAGTATATAATACCAGGTGAATATCTGAAGGTTAAAGGGATAGGAGACGAAACAATTTCACTACCAGTGGCAAGGATACCAGTGAAGTATCAAGAGTGGACAGGCTGGTGGAGGGTAGGAATTTCAAATCAACTTCCTACGCCTTGCTTAATTGGGCTAGACTTAACTGAACACATTAAGAGGGTTTTAATAAATACCCGGTCCCAAAAAGAAATCAAAGAAACAACCTTAACCTCTGAGGAAAAAGGGGAGCTCCTCACTAACACCAATGAGAATGGAACAGATAAAGTAGCTGAATTAATAAGTCATGAGAAACCCACAAGAGAGTACCTTTAAAAGGGAACCAAAAGCAGATCCTACCCTGGAGTTATGCTTTAAAATGGTCAGCGAGAGGCCAGTAAGCCCTGAAAACCCTGAGAGGTACATGATAGAAAAAGACTTGTTGTACAGGGAAACATTGACAAATCCCAAAAGAGGAGGTGGGAGCCTGCATAAACAACTAATAATCCCGTCTAAATGTAGAGGGAAAATATTAGAAAAGGGACACACAGACACCTTGTCAGAGCATTTAGGCATCACAAGAACCAAGCAAAGAATCTCCCAGAATTTCTATTGGCCAGAAATGGGGAAGCAAATAAAAGCCTTTTGTCAGAGCTGTGACATATGCCAGAGACAAGGGAGCAGTAATGATAAAACAAAAGCTAAACTGTGCCCTTTACCCATCATCTCCAACCCTTTCCAACGCTTAGGCCTGGACATTGTGGGACCATTCCCTACAGTAACTAGCAGGGGAAAATTTAATGGGACCCTAATGCGAATGACCTAAAGCAGAAAAACACAATAACTGGGATCATGAGATACAACGCTAGGGATATGCATGCCGGTCTGTACTCCAGGAAAGCACTGAGTTCAGTCCATTTGAACTGCTATTTGGAGGGAAGGTGCGGAGACCCTGGGATTTAAACAGACAAAATTGGGAGAAACAACAGGGAGAATACCCAGAGTCAGTGATCCAGTACATAAATAAGTTAATGAAACCCTTGAAACTATCTCTGAAGTTAACCACAGAATACTTGCAGAGCCAACAAGGGAAGCCCAAGTTGTGGTACAGTAAAAAGGCCAGAGAAAGATCGTTCAGTCCGGGAGAGAAAGTCCTGAGGCTGAAGTATATAAACGGAAATAAGATGCAAATAAACTGGGCAAATCCTGTTAGAATAAAATCCAAGGTGAATAAAATAAATTACATAATTCAGGAGGAAGGAAAGGAAGGTCAGAGAGTGGTCCATGTGAACTGGATCAAGTGTAGAGAATTCACGGTAGCATACAAAAATGAGATAAGGATCTATAGTCAGACGTGGACAGATCCCCTAGACCATAATGAAATAGTGCTACTAAGAATACAGGAGGCTGGATTAACAGTGAAGGTCAGCAAATGCCAGCTGGGTAGTTCTGAACTAAAATACTTAGGCCATATAGTAGGGGTAGGAAGAATCAAACCTCTGAAATCAAAAATTGAAGTGATTAGTAATTGGCCTAGGCCTACTTCCAAGAAAAAAATCAGATCCTTTTTAGGGCTAGTCGGTTATTACAGGCGCTTTATACCAAAATTTAGCGAAATAGCCGCCCCTATATCAGACCTGACCCACAAAAAGAAAGCAGAAAGTATCCAGTGGACGAGCGACTGCGAGGAAGCTTTTGGGAAGCTGAAGGAGGCGTTGATGACCGGTCCTGTGCTGAGAGCCCGATTTCCAGCGTGAGTTCACCGTGTCTACTGATGCGTCCAACGTCGGGTTGGGAGCCGTGCTGAGCCAGAGGGACCACAACGGAGACCATCATCCAGTGGCGTACCTAAGCAAGAAGCTGCAGGCGGGTGAGAAACATCTGTCTACCATAGAGCGCGAATGCTTGGCGATCATATGGTCGCTACGGAAACTTAAACCCTACATATGGGGCAGACATTTTGTCCTTTGTACAGACCATTCCCCACTGCTGTGGCTGAGAACTATAAGGGCGAACAATAGCAAGCTATTGAGGTGGGCCCTACTGCTGCAAGACTTCGACTTCGAGGTACAGAGTGTCAAAGGGACTCAAAACGTAGTAGCTGACGCACTCTCGAGAGTACCAGAAGACTGAGAAACGGAAAAGAAGAAAAAAAGAACTTAAAATGTGATAAAAAGTGATAATATGTTTAGTTATGAAATGTATAAATAAAGATAAGCAAGTACAACTGTGATTGAAACTTTCTGCGAAATGAACTAATGGTAAGCAATGATAATACAAATGTTGAATGAGTTACACAGCACTATTTAAGTAAGTATAAATGTGATTTAAAAATGTAAAGTATTATTAATAGTATTAATACATGTTGAAAATAACAAAACTGTTTTATGTTGTTCATGGAGCAAACTACTTTAGGTTTTGCTCCCTGAAACAAACTTTTAAGGGGGAAGGTGTGTGACGAAATGCCTAAAGGTGACGTCATTCCTGCCTGTCAGTCACAGGAGCTCTAGAGGGAGGAGCCAAGGATAGAGCAGGAGGGGCGGAACCAAGGGGGACAGTTAGACAGTTGGGAAGTTGGAAACTGAGAGAGACAGTTGGGAAGTTGGAGCTTAGAGAGGAGAAGAATTAGAGTGATCTGGATAGAGAGTTAGGAAAGTGAATTAAGAACAATGTTATTAGATTGAACAAGCAGGAATGAGAACACCTAGAATAAGATAGATATTAAGTGATTGAAATTATATAATAAAAGCCTGAAGGTATGTCCCGTCCTATCCAAACCTAATCAAACCCCTGTTACAGTGATTACGTGATTTACTGTGTGATATGATTAATAATAAAAGATTATCTGTTGTTCCAACCAACTGATTCCGGAGTTCAATAAGCCTTGCATTTGGCAGCACATGTGTCTAACACCCAGAGGTGGTATTAAGGAAATAATACCTGGTGACAGCGAGACAAATTAAGAGGGAGAGAACCTTTGTGAGGGCCACAACAAACACAGCCACAAGGGCGATCCCCACAGCTAGTATCCTCATTTAGCACATTTTTAAATAAATTATAGTAGTGTTTTGTGGGACCCTTAGGCTAGACCTCATTCATCTAAACATCCAGATAAGCATTTTTCCCTGAGTTGTTACTTCATGATACCATAGGATAATGTTTCCCCCTACTGCTTAGAATCCCTGTTTCTACACAGGCTACATGAGAATGCAGTGTTTATTTATTTAGTCTCATTAAAGGCCACCTTTCTTTCTGATGAAGGGACTCAGGGCAGTTCACTATGTTAAAACAAGTAAAATTAAAAAGATACTAAATTATCCATTAAAACAATTAAACCATAATAATAACTAAAATATATCAAATGATTAAAAACATTTATAACTTTAATAACAGACTTACTTATCGACACAGTTATGGTTAGTAAGTTTTGTAGTAGGATTTTATATCAGGGAGGGAAATAACTGATACTGAACTGCAAAAAAAACAACATAATCAGCCCCTTGGTTCTATCCCTTAGAACTCCCTGCTACAAGGAATTAGGATGCTCTGAAATGCTTCCAACTCTGCAGGCTCACTCTGTGAATTACTTTCCAATAGCGTTTTGTTCTTGGCTTTCATACTAAGGTAAGAGACATGAATGGAAGGATTTATGCCATCTGTTCTATCAGGGATTATATATCATTCTTTCCCAGTTCATGTCTGTATTTGCAATTAGCCAGAAGGCTTGGTTGAAAGTGACAGAATTAAACAAACAAGGGGGAAAATAGCTACAACAACGTGGGACTTTCTACTGCACTGACATTAAATTCCCTGAAAAGTAAAATGTGATACAAATATCCTTCCTGTTTCTCTTTTTTTTTTTTTAAAGGAGGGTGGGGAAGATTCAGATTTCAAACCTATGCCATTTCATCATTAAGTCCCATTATGTTCAGTAGTAGTTTCTCCCAGGTAACTATGGGAGTGGTGGATAGACCCAAGAATAAGTTTAACTGAACACAGTGAAACTCATTTCTGAATAAGCACGTCTAGGCATGCCTTGTATGTATAGTCTCAGAGGTAAATTCCACTGAATACACTGTGTCTTGCTTCTGAATAAACATGCACACAGTTGCACTATTAAGCCACTGAACCACCCAACTAGTCTTGTACACCCAAGAGCGCTTTGAGGTGCTTGTCAGTCTACCCACCTCCATTCTCAACAGCTTCTGAAGATGAGGGAACTCACAATCTGCCTTCAGAGGCAGATTGTGATATGGCTCGGAAGTGTATGTTCAGTGTAGGTGTGTATCAAAAATTCCTAGCTCTTTGGCGTAGGGTTATGCTTAAGAAAGCCATAAACCTAGATCCAATTTAGGATTTAGTACATCCACTAAATCAGTGGAACCTTGTAAGTCAGTATTTACATATGTGACCCACATGCCTATTGGTAATTCCCTCATGTGTGTGACAGTGTGCTATTTACCTACATAAAAAACAGCATGCACAGTCTCAACTTATGAATTCCTTTCTATACTTTACCTTTTGTCAGAACATATCAATCACCAAAACAATAATTAATTTCAATCAGGGTTCAGGCCACGCCAAGGAACTAAAACGGCAATGGTCACCCTGCAAGACAATCTCCCAAGAGAGGCAGACAAAGGGAATGTAACCCTGCTGGTCTTCCTGGATCTCTCTGTTGTCTTCAATACAGTCGACCAAGGTATCCTTCTAAAGATGGCTCTTGCATTTATTTACTGTATATTTATTGTATTTATTGTATACTGTGCTTTTTTACTATATGATTTCATTGTATACTGTGAACTGCCCGGATAATGTTCGCACTAATGGGACAGTATAGAAGTGGAAATAATATATGAATGAAAGGATGACCAAAACAAAACATTATATGCTTATACAAGTTATAGCTGGGAAGAAACATCATACTTCCTATTACTATTCCCATGAGTTACTAGTTCCCCTTTATTCGGCACTGGGTAGGCCTCACCTTGAGTATTGTGTCCAGTTCTGGACACCACACTTCAAGAAGGATGCCAACAAATTGGAACAAGTTCAGAGGAGGGCAACAAGGATGATCAGGGGGCTGGAAACCAAGCCCTATGAGGAAAGACTGAAAGAACTGGGCATGTTTAGCCTTGAGAAAAGAAGAATGAGGGGAGATATGACAGCACTTTCCAAATACTTGAAAGGCTGCGGTATAGAGCCTGAATGCAGGACACGCAACAATGGGCTCAAGTTACAGGAAGCCAGATTTCGGCTGAATATCAGGAAAAACGTCCTAATTGTTAGAGCAGTGTGGCAATGGAACCAATTACCTTGAGATGTGGTGAGTGCCCCAACACTGGAGGCATTCAAGAAAAAATTTAAACAAACTGGCAGACATCCTTTGCACTGTATTCCTGCCCGGAGCAGGGGATTGGACTCGATGGCCTTATAGGCTCCTTCCAATTTCATGATTCTATGATTCTGATGTATGCTGGCATAAAGATTGAATGCTACACATCTTCTCTCACAATTAAAGCACCAGATGTGGTAAAATAAAAAAGCAGCTAGTAAGAAAAGTTATTTCAACCAAAATAAATAGAATGGTTCAACTGCTCATTTAAAGAACACATTAAAATCTATAAAAGAAATTCTGAAGTTAAGTTCTACTGCACTCAGAACAGTGGTAGCAAATATATGAGGCTATCTCCATATAAAGCACGAATACATTTTTCTCTAAAAGCATCACTACCAGAACTACTTATCTAGAGCATGAAGAATTAAATATTTGGCTTTACACTTCCCTAGGAAGTGGATTTTAAAAGTCTGTGGTGTGCAAGCCTTCAAAATGAAGACCTTGTTTAAGTTACAAAGCCTTTGAGAATACAGTACACAAGTCTATTTCTGGTATGTGAAGAAGGTACATGTACACATACACACAGAGAGACAGAAATCACTAGCAAAATTTAGAAAACAGCAGCTTTGGCATTTGCATGCCTGAACTACTTCAACAGGTCTACAGGGAAAAGAAATATAATTTATTAGAGCTCATTTGGCTCAGCAACAATTGCTTTCTCAAAAAGGGAAAAAGAACTGTAATTGAACATAAGTGCCCTCTTTAGTGGATAAGCCTCCAACAGCCTGAGGCGAAAGATGTAGTACAAGGCATTACAAGAGTGCTGGGTGCTATAGCTAGCAATTATCCTGGTATTTAACCAAATCTATCGCTCATCAGCAAAGCGTTTAGTGCAGTAGTTGGAGCGAGACAGGCTGACATGGAGCACAGTTACTTAACTGTCCCCTGCAGCGATTATGTTTTTCCGCAGCTCAAGAGTCATGTCAAATTAAACAACAGCACATTGACTTTTCACTTCTAGAAACATTATGAGGTGATTGACAACTCTTGGAGGCTGTAAACCTGGTCACTACAATCAAGGACTAAAGGTTCCTTACTTCTGAGGCAGGTTTCCTTATTATTCCCACCCCTTCTAGGTTTATTTCCTCATGAGCTCTTTGTAACCAAGAGGTATTTTTATTGTCATGAGAGAAAGAGATGAGGTTGAGGAAAATCAAAAGTGACAATCTGGTTTCAAGCCACAAATTGTTTCCCTTCACAACCACACCCAGTGTGCATTTTTTTTTAAATGCAGTGTGAAAGCAGTAACTCACTGAAAAAATGGAAAACCTCAGAGGTTACAGTGTCAAAGTTAAAGCCATAATAACTTTTGCTGGGCATTTCCTTGAATATACACATCTGCATGTGGATTCGATCACCCATGTTGACAACTTACTTTCTCCAGTTTTACAGTGAAAATAGAGATAGAATCTGCAGAATACGTTCCACATGGCTGGCAAGTCTCAGGGTCACTCTATGTAAAGCATGTATGCATGTGTATGCACACACACAGATAAATCCCAGGTTAAAATGTATTTTAAAAGACAGTTCCTTGAATGCAGGTAGACTACAAGATGTCAAAAAGTTAATTCCTTGATTGTGCCATAGGCTAGTGCAAGGGTGGGGAACTTTCTTCACATAGAAGACCAAATTCAGTTCTGGGTGCCCACATTCCCAGAGGTGGGCAGGCCCAAAGTCAAAGCATTGGAACAAAAATAGCAGCATATTTTGGCATAAAGATATGTCACTGCCAGTAACTAAACCTCAGGAAAGGCACTGCAAGTTTCAGAATGGGATAGAAACCATACAAAACTTGGGAAAGCACAGAATGACGGCTTTGTGAGGAGCAGGGTCATCTGAAAGAAGTCCAGAGAGCCAAATTAGGATGCCATGAGAGCTAAAGGATTCAGCCTCAGAGCCCAAAGTTCCCCATTCCCATTCAAATGGGAACCCAGGGTAGATTCCTATATATAATGTGGTGAGGACATGGCCCTCAGTGATAAAGAGACACAGGGTACATTCTGGCATATGGGGGGGGGGGGGGGAGAGAATCTCTACCAGACTGTTATTCTGAATTCCCTTTGTATGAGAGAAACCTTGACATTTTTGCTTACTGTCATGGCCTGAACATGCAGGCACACTAAAAGGTACATTTTAACTCATTATCGTTAATGATATGAGACATAGCCAGCACCTTGCCAGACCACCACTGCAACAACCACTGTTAAGAGTTCCACATGCATAAATACTGAAGAGGATACCAACAACTGTACCTTTCCTATTAATAAAGCTGGACAGGTAAGAAAGCTAACAGGAAAAAAATTGATGTCTTTGAAATGTGGTGCTGGAGGAGAGTTTTGAGGATACCCAAGACTACTGGAAAGACAAACAAATGGGTCCTAGATCAAATCAAGCCTGAGGAAAAAATGTTGGAAATGGAGGAAAAAAATGTTGAAACTGAGGCTGTCCTATTTTGGGCACATCATGAGAAGCCAGGATTCTCTGGAAAAGACAATGATGCCAGGAAAAACTGAAGGCAGCAGGAAAAGAGGAAGACCAAATATAAGGTGAACTAACAACCTAAAAGAAAAGCCACAGGCTTGAGTTTACAAGAGCTGAGCAAGTCTGTTGAGACAGGACATTTTGGAGATTGCTCATTCATAAGGGTCACCATAAGCAGGAGGCAACTGTATGGTACATAACAACAACACTGTTAAGAGGCATCAGTGTGTTACTTTTAAACAAGGTTCCCTCTAAGGTGCATGACTGTGCGAGCAAGTGCGACTCTAACCCCCTCCACACAGCTTTCCTCTTCCTCTTCGCACCCACAGTGATAGTTTCCAGCCCCTTTCGTTCTGGTTGCAACAAAATCTTGCGGGGGGGCATGTTGCAGGGGGTGGAGCCCCACCCAGCGGGATTGGGGATTTGATTACTGAACACATCCAAAAATAACTACCAACAGCCTCAGGAAAAAAGCAGTATGTTAAGGTAACCTGAAACTTCTATTGTAATTCAAATCATTAGCAAAACAGATGGTCAAACAATTAAAACAACAACTTTTGAAATAGTTGTCCAACACTGTACCAAAATAATGGATTTGGTTCCAAGCTCTGCAAAGGGGTCTATGTTCCTTTCCACCCAACATTGCGTTCTGAGACTGTGCAAACAGTGCTGGATCAGATAAACCAACAGTCTATCAGTTTACCTGTGATCCCTGAATGCTTAAAATTCTCCATCAGTCTGGGACTGGCAGATACTGCTCCACACATGCCCCTTCATGGCATAGAAACCCTAGGCATGCGGCATCTATGCTTCTCAACAATCCAGACCCGCCAACAACAATAAGCATTGTTGGGTATCTACACTAGCCCACGGTCTGGAAAGGGGGCCACCACTAATGGGGAGCGGCTGGGTGATAGTGGCTGCTCCTCCACTAGCTCCCTCTCTTTTCCTCTTCCTTTTCATTCCCTCCTTCAGACTAATGTGGCAGTGATGAAGAGGAGGTGGAATGCTTAACAATTAATCTGCTAGATGCTGGTGGCACTAGCACCCACGTTGCTATTCATTCTTGTTCACACACTCCTAATGGGCCCAAAACATGACAGCAAAGAGACGCAGCCATCAGCTTGGATTCAAAGAGAACAAGGAAGCCCACTACACCAAGAAGGAGATAAGTGAGAGCAGAGATATTGAGGGGTGTATGAGAGGAATAGAATATCTATTCTCATTTTCCTCTCTCACACTACCTCTTCTCTTTTCATTAAGTAGTATGACTATCAGGACAAACAACAAATCCCCTATATAAACCACCCCATGTCTGGATTTGGTTTTAAATTCCACCAGTTCATAATACCTAATCTTCTTCTATGCATACTAAGATCATATTAAGTATCATTCCTCCACAGGGAAGTGGATGGGGAGATGAGGTTTCTGAAAAACATCTGTGTGTGAAAATTATGAATAATGTCCCCTTAATCTAGTTACTTGCAACAAATGTTTTAATATACTTTTTTCAGTATTTCTTTGTTCCCCATTATATTTCAAATAATGCAATACAATTCTCCTGAGCAAACCATCACTGAAAATACTTGCTGTGGCTATTCCATTTTTCCCTCCTCAGTGGATTTTCTATGGTCAGAGAAAGAATATGGAAGAAGTAGCAGGAAAGCAAGTTACAAACAGAAGCTGACAGAGTCTCGATCCCCCAGTATAATTCCATTAATGAGGAAAGATGTCACAATACTAGAAATTTACACAATCTACTTTTCCTGATTTCTGTGTTCCACAATGAAGGGGTTAAAGGGAGCCTATGATGTAGTATGTTTAACATGAATTGGCGCTTGCCAATTTTGTTTTTAACTATGGTTTGCACAAAAAAAGTTACAATCAGAAATACAAGCAATTCAAGAACTGATATTTTTTTCAATTTGGATTTTGGGGGAGGGCTATAAAGTTAGCAGCTTTTAAAAAAACTGGCTTTCTTCCAAAATATGTTTAAATGTGATACAGCTGGATTTCAAAACTTGCTAAAGTTGCACCAGCAGGGTAAACACTATAACGTAAGACAGCATAGACACTGGAGGTGCCAGCTGAAGTTTTGGCCACTGGGACATGATATTTTAATTCATAGGTCTTGGAAATAAATGCATTCAGGATGGCATCCAACAAGGTTAGCCAGTGTTTAACATGAAATATAATTAAACATACAATGAAAAGCTGATAGTAGTCACGAAGGTAATGCATAAAAATAGCAAAATACACCAGCAGCAGTACAGATCTGAATATTATTTGGCACATAGTTGATTATCCACATACCAACCAACCCATAGGTATGCTTGCAGATACACATGAGCAAGGACGACGATGGATGTACCTCCACCCATATCCAAATATATAGAGAAAGTAAAGCACATTATATATTATCTAAATATATATAAAGCTAACTTTTCACTCTTGAGAAAACAAAAGCTATCCCCATATAACAGCCAAATTCCTACATAACTCAATTTCGACATCTCATCTGGTGTGAACTGCACTCATTCCTAGTGTAAACCCCACCGCGCTGTGCAATGATATACTGTAATGTCACATCGCAATCTGGATTTACTATAAAGGGCTTCTGACGAGTTTCAGAGCAGTAAACATTGCAGCGAGGTGTATTTCACACTGAGCTGGTTTTTATGAAGAACACTTCACCGCCCAGCCACAGCACCCAGATGATGAATGGTGAAAGATGCATGACAAGCTTCATCATTGTTTGTAAATCTTAACTGTTCCTGCTCACTAACTCTGCAGGCAATTTTCAAAGACAGCGGCCGACAGAAGGACAGCACAGCTTTCCTGAAGGTTATTCAACTTATACTTGGCCTAAGCTCTGCCTCAAAGGAGCTACAGGCTGGAAAATAAACCTGCCGGTTAGCAGAACTCCAGTATTAAAGGTGCATTAATGAGAGCAAACTTCAGAAACTGTATCCCTCAAGCAAAGTTCCCACTTTAAAATGGTCAGGACCAGAGAAGGGAACAAGGTATGAAGTGTTACCTGAGCTCAGAATGCTGAGCACTTCCACCTGAAAACAAGCAGAGAAAAAGCCAGAACTAGTAACACCAAGCTCCTGTGTCCACTTGGGAATAAGCCTCACTGAGTTCTGTGGGACTCAGTCCTACACAGGTCCACAGCCCAAACAGCACAAGTTTCTTGATTTCACCCAAATGCAATCTCTCTCTCTCTCATACACACACACACACGCAACAAACTTCAGGGTGATTAATTAAAGGCAACACATATGCTGCTGTTTTCAGACTCACGGTCACTAATGCAGGTTTGGCAATCCCTGTTCATCCAGCTGTACCCAAACATTCAGCTCCTTTACTACTCTTTAATCACCTGTCCCACAAGTAATTGGAAGAGCATTTCAAATGCGCTAAGGGTAACAAAGGTGGACTAAGCAGCCTTAATATTAGCTTTAAATTTTCTGTACATGATGCACAGCTGTCCCAGGCTCCTTCAATTACCACTTGGGTGATTAGTTATCCTGAGACACCCACCTCTTTCATCTTCTTCCAACCTCTCATTCTTCCCATCATCAGGAACATTTAAGATTTATTCAGCTTTTGTTATCTTGAATTAACAACCCTTCTGTCTACAAATGTCCGAAACCCAACAACTTTTGGCTTCTACTCTTTGTATGTCCTCTTGGGCTGACAGAGATGCTGAACTGAGTTGACAGTAAAGAGAGAGGGGGAAACCGAGATAATTAGTAGGAGAAGTAGCAGCAGGACTGGTATCTCAGGTATGGAAACAGCAGGTAGGATTCAGAAGCCTCTGCAAGTCAACAGTGACCAAAGTAAACAAGCATGTGAAGGTTTCCCTCAAATTGTCAGATTCCCCGTCTATAAGATGATGCTGATTCTGGTTAACTAAACTGGATCAATAATTCTGAACCATGATTAGTCTGCTGAAGATATGCAGCTGCATTTCTCTTTTCTGCCTCAGTTCTTGGGCAACCAAGAAAGTTCTGGACCATTGTCAAAAATAGTTAATAGAATGGATGTGAGCTAACTAGTTAAGCTGAACCTCATGGCAAAACTAGAGTAAAGCAAGTCAGCTGACCCAGGAAAAGGGGTGAAGTTGTTTTTCTCCTCATGAGAAAAAAAAATCACATTCCCTGTTTTATCAGGCAGCAGTGATTTCCCCCACTTTTGGTTGGCGACAAGGGTGGCTGGAACCCGCTGTGGAATAACCTGTTGCTGTTGCTATTCCCCCCCCCCCCCCCTTTACACAAACACATTCACATAGAAACTGGGAGTTGGAAAAAGAGGCATGGCACACAGGTAGGGTTTGGGCTCTCCGTCTGTGGTAAACAGACAAGCAGGAGCACACTGGCTGGGCATAGCCTAAGCTTGAGGTAGGGCAATGCTCATTTGTCCTAATGGACCCGCTGACCACCTGCTGATCCAATGCCACTCATTTCTGGAGAAAACATCTGCTCTTGGCTACACATCAAAATCAAATTTCTGTACCATTCTGCACATGAAGCAGCACCCAAACCTGGTAGTCTAAAGCCACTGGTAAAACTTATGACTGGAGCTGTGTTTTTGGACCTTGGGCTTTCCCAACTACTTCACTAGCTGCTGGTATGCTTATACCTGCAACTCCAAGTGCTCTCATTACCTTCAAAGTCCTAAATGTCTTCAGATAGGACAACTAAAGGACCAGCTCCTCCGGCAAAATCCTGCCCATCCACAGCAGTTGAAGCCTTTTATACATCCCATCCACCGACTTCTATTGGTGAACAGGGGGAAAAATCTCTTGCAACCCCCAGGACACAGAACATGTTGTCCAGCAGACTCACTTGGTTAGTGCCAGGTAGGAGGCACAGGTGGCTGGAGCTCAAGGGTGGCAGGCAGAGACAAGGGCAAAAGTGGGCACTGATGGGCACCCATCTTTCTCCCAACAGATGAAGGGCACTAGCAAATGCCCTAGACTGTTGCCTGTCTTGGCAGGTATTTGGAATTCAGGATCATGGCAAAATGTAATAAATGACTTAAGGAGAAGTGGTTCAATCAGCAAGTATTCACTAAATAGCCTGTAAGCAACTGGGAAGGATCACACAAACCCAGGGCTACTTTGCATCCTCATTTTGACTTAAGAATTGTCCTCATGGTATCAACCAATTAAGTACACATTTATGTCACCGAAAGTCAGAACTGAAATAAGGTGGAACATCAGAAATTTACCACCACCCGCTTTGGAACAATGCCTCAACCCACATTAATCAGGCCCATATGCTGCTGGTCATCCACTACTGTTACACTTCTCCACTGACATCCAGATACTGTTGGACCACAACTCTCATCAGCCATATTCAGGACAGGTGGTCGATGAGACCTACAATTCAACAACATCTGGAGGATCATCTGTGCCCTATTTCCTGCTTCAGAAAACATAGCATAGACTACTAGAGTGGACTCTTATTTTTTTTAAAAAAAAACAGAAGCTTTTCTCTGCATTCTGAAAACAATTATGAATCAAAAGGTAGCCTTTCTCCTCTTCATCAGCATATCCCTCTCTCCAATAAACAGGCAGTTTATTAGCACAGGAATGTTAATGAAATGGTAAACCTAACAGCACTTACATATGAACTGGCACGGCCTCCAAAGTTATACCTCAGGATTCTGAGGTAAGTAGCAGACTTCATGAATTATCAGGAAAAGTCCATACAGTCTGGTTATTAGCTGTGGTTTAAAGGACATTCCTCCCTCTTGTCTTTTTCTGTCTGCTCAGAAATCTTGCTGCCTAATAATGGGGGGGGGGGGGGGCATCCAATTGCCTGCAGTTAAGAAATTTTTTTTTTTGCCCTAACTACTGCTTTTTCAGTTTGTCTGGCTATATTTCTGTCTCATGTCGCCACAATATATCTGACCCCGTGACCTGTTTATTTTTGGGAATAAAAGGTCAGAGTGATTTTAAAAATAAAATGAAATAAAAATGCCTCATGAAAAGCAAAATACTCAGTGTGATGTAATGGATAAAGTGAAGGACTAGGACTCAGGAAACGTGGGTTCAAATCTCCACTCAGCCTCAGGAACTCACTGTAGGGTGGGACCGTAAAACCACTCCTTAAATATCTTACTTACCTTGAAAGCCCTATTAGGATCGCTATAGGTCAGTTCCAACTTGATGGCACAGAACAACAAGGAGAAAAGTAAGAGCAAAACAAGGACTCATAAGAAACCTGTTTCCGTTCTTTCCAATCTCCCCTTGACACATGCAACTGGCATAAGGTCTGGGGGCTAAGGGTTGAGGGGCATTAAAAAAACAAGAGGATAAGCAACCAATAATGCTGGCAACAAATTGTGAAGCAACCAATAAAGCGGGCAACAAATTGTGAAAACAATTTGCTACTCTTCTCTACTCAGGAGGAGAAACAACACCTGAGTGTCCAAGCTAGACTATTGCTGGATAGATGGTCCTGGTAAGCTCCAAGCAGCATCTGCTGTATCACCTTTGCTTTGTGGCAAGGCAGACAGGTATGCCGTGAGTTCACTCCCCAAAGTCGTTTGGGGAGACAGCTATACCTGTCACTGAAGAGAAACAGACCCTGTTAGCTGCAGGCCAAAAGAAGACTCGGGGCTTAGAAAAACTGTATTTTTGAATTACAACCTCCCAGAGGCTCTTGTCAGGGTGACCAATGGTGGGATATCCTGAGAAGCTTTAGTCCAATAATGTAACTTTTCCAGATTATGGAAAGGCTGCATGAAGCAGAACTGGGAAAGGGAAGAATCCACAAAATGGAGGTGAAGAAGAACAGTGCAAAGTGAGATGATAAGGAGAGAGAGAAAAGACAAGAAACTGAGGCAGTCAAAAGCACGTTATTGATCTAAAGTAAGCCGATACATCCACAGGTTTACACACACACAGCAACAGGCCTCTTTTGTGTGAAGGATTGCTACAGGAACCAGCAGCTGAAGATTATAACATCCTATCCTGAGCCAGCTGTCTCAGTGATCAACCTTGAAAAGCTAATCCTATGTGAAACCTGCTTAGGCCTTGAGATCACTATCAGTGCCTCTATTCACAAGCTCAATGTGGAACCCTATTACACTAGCAGACATGAAATACATGTACTTTCTGGTGGCAGACCCCACAACTGTAGAACTTCCTCACTTACAGAGTTACACAGAAGTTCTAGTTTACTGGAATTTAAAGGATCCTGAAAGTGCTTTTTTATTTACAGCCACTTTTTCTCATGTGGTGTTCTGTACGGGTTAAATTACTGCTACAGTGGTGCCTCGCAAGACGAAATTAATCCGTTCCACGGTTAATGCCGTCTAGCGAAAATTTCGTCTTGCGAAGCACGTTTTCCCATAGGAATGCATTGAAATTTAATTAATGCGTTCCTATGGGGAAAAAAAAAGTCAGAAACCAAAAAAAAGTCACCAAAAAGTCATTTACCAGGTAGAGTAGACTGAGTCCAGCTCCTCACAGTGCGTTTGTAGCCCCAGAACAGCCGGAAAAAGAGTGCCAAACAGCGGAGATTCAGCAACCAGCAGGGAGCCGGCAGCCATTTTGTGGTCATCTCCGCTCCTGGCCCCCCTCTCCCCGCCTCTCAGCTGATCGGCGCTGGGTCTGAGAGGCTTTTTCCCTGCTAGGCAAGCCTCAGGAAGCCTGTTAGACCCAGCTCGGATCAGCTACCCCCCCCCCTCCCCGCCTCTCAGCTGATCGGATCGGCGCTGGGTCTAACAGGCTTCCTGAGGCTTGCCTAGCAGGGAAAAAGCCTCTCAGACCCAGCGCTGATCAGCTGAGAGGCGGGGAGAGGGGGCCAGGAGCGGAGACAAAATGGCTGCCGGCTCCCTGCTGGTTGCTGAATCTCTGCTGTTTGGCACTCTTTTTCCGGTTGTTCTGGGGCTACAAATGCACTGTGAGGAGCTGGACTCAGTCTACTCTACCTGGTAAGTGACTTTTTGCTGACTTTTTTGGGGGTTTCTGACTTTTTTTCCCCCCATAGGAACGCATTAATTAAATTTCAATGCATTCCTATGGGAAATGCGCCTCGCAAGACGAAAAATATCGCAAGACAGCCCGTCTTGCGAGGCACCAAAAATCTCTCAAGACCCTTTCGTCTTGTGAGTTTTTTGTCTTGCGAGGCATTCGTCTTGCGAGGCACCACTGTATTTTAAGGTTGCAATACGGGCTTACACATTAGCTTAGAAATACAAAACATTTTTAAAATCTAGTTTATGAGATTTCTCCAGGCTTTTCCTGAAATTTCAAAAGCATTAAGGCAATGTTTTCCAATCTGTCACTTTCCATGTGTCAGACCACAACCAACATCACCTATAGTCAGCGTGGTCACAGTCTATCTTTAAAGCCCATCTTTACAGTCTTAAGAGCTGATATCTTTTCTTTTTCAGTTAAATAATAGATTCTGAGAATGCTCCATTCTATGCTCAACACAGAATCGGACATTCACATTTTGCAATGGCAGAACTGCAGAATGCACGCTGTTCCAACAATGACTGTGAAGCAGGGTAGGCAGAGAATGGTTAAAGTTCAAACTGGCCTATGATGGGAGTGTGAAGAAAGGGGAAGGGTGGACAAAAGTATTTTGAATCCTCCAGTTTTTGTTTAGATGTGTAGGCAGTTGTACTGCCTACCTCCTTGTACCTGACCACACTGTTATATGGCAAGTCTGGGATCAGAATAGGCACAGAGAAGAAAAGAGACATCTGTCTGCCTTTGGACTGAAAATACATCGTGTATGTTTGAAAATGATCAATGGGTAAGGAAAACAGGGGGACTATTAGCAGGGCGATTAAAAAAAGTGCTGTGCGTTTTTATTCACACCCTTCATAATTGTACCTGTGGTTCTCAAGCCAGCAGGTTCCCTCGCTATGGAAAAACACTCGGTCAGAACTTGGAAAACACTGCTTGAGCTCAGTAAATTACTTCTCCCTGCTTGTCCATGGCTGATTGATGAGCTAACTTAGGGAACAATATCAGTATGTGGAATATCGTCTGGACGAATAGTCAATAATGATTGAAAACAGAGTGTTTTCTGCAGTTTAAAAAATGCACAAAACACACAGCTCCCCCTCCCCAACCCCCCTAGAATTATGAACACACTTGGAGATGCATTTATTTACCCTAGCTCCCCATTTTATTTTAACATATCTGTCTGAATTTAACATGCTAGCAGAAAGGGGTATAATCCAGTGAGGTATCTGCCACGTACTCTGAAGTGCCAAATGGCTGGAGGACTTCAGGTGGAAAACCTGCCTTTAAATACAAAATATAGAGCAGAAAGCAAGTTGTGTCCGGGGTGAAGGGACAATAACATTTTGTAGCATGTCTTAAAATTTACTCACATAACTTGGGTTGCACACATTAACAAAACGTGTATAAAACATTAATTGTTGGGGTAAGAATAAAAACAGAGCACACAAACATTTCTAGAGCAATGTAGTAGAAAAAGGAATTAATGACACTTCCAACTTATCACCAACATTCTATATTTCCATCCACTTCCGCCGGTCACTTTTCAGAGTAAACAAGCTGGATCAGTGTGTAGGGAGATGGCATGCTTACCATTTGCTTTTGCTTCAGAGTACGGGGGACTCTCTTCAAAAGTGAAAATCTGGGGGACACAGGCAGGAGCCCCAACATTCTGGCCCAAATAGGAGGTGGAAGGATAGTAAGAATGCATCCGGTACTGGGAACTCACGCCATGGCGGTTGTCTGGGCTCTTCACCTGTTGATAGAAAAAAAGTAGGTTACACAAAAGCGAGGCAGGAGACCAACTCGCCTCCCACAAACACCAACCATCTTCCCTGTTCTTTATACTCCTACCCCATTCCCACCCACTGAATTCATAACTGGAAATGTCAGTCCAGGATTCCCTTTTATCCAAATAGGTTGTACCAAAATAGTGCAAGTGTGAGTTGTTATTATTGACTGAAATATCTTTTGCAAGTTAGAAGGAAATGCTTATTTCTGCAGAGGTTTGAAGGCAATGTGGCAGCTGCGGCACTGCCATGGGTGTCCACAACCTGTAACTCTCACAGCCTTAGTTTGGCCATTTGGGCAACCGTTTGGCTGCAGGAGAGTGCAAGACTAAATCAGAGTGTGCACAGACAAAGGGTCTTCCGGTCTCCTTGAATATCTATATGAGAGCAACTTCCACCAGCGAAGTAAAACACAGAATGTAAGTGACAGATGTACATAAAAATAGTGGCAGACAGGAGAAAAGCAGCATGCCAAGGGGAAATTCCTACAGTTGCTACAGCATTACACTATTTTTAAGTTTTTCCCTTTTAATTCAGTGAGCCTTATCATATGTATTGTGCAGCTGGAATAAAGCATCTTGACCACCTAGAATATAATACTTATTCCTTTGATTATACTACTAGCATTCTTGCATCTGCATTGGTCAAGTTATTATAAATAGTTCTGCTACTGAAAACTGTGCTTCAATGACAGAAACCCTTCTCATTGATTCCTCTATATTCCCATTTAAGACCCCCTGATCTGGACACTTAGGCCTTGCTGCGTTTCCACCAGCCGCCCACAGTTATAAAGACTACAGGACAGAACATGGCAACACTCAGAACATTTGCAGTCTTCCCCACATTCTCAGAAAAGCAAAGGCAACACCAAGGAATTTGCAATGATTATATATACTCTTGCTCCTAAGGATGTCAGACACCAATTTCAAAGCCTTCAGAAAGCAAGAAGTGTTTTGGGAAACTGGGAGTTTGCAGAAATTTGAACGACCATCATCCTTTGTTCACAGGCACAACCTTTCCTCTATTTTGAAGTGTGCATTATATGCTGGCAAGTCAGAATAGACTTATATTATTTATATCTTCCCTAACAAGGTTTTCAAGGTAAGTTAGATATTTAAGGTGTGGCTTTACCAGTTCCATCCCCCCCCCCCCCCCAACAGTGAATTTCTATGGCCAAGCAGGGATTTCAACCCAGGCCTCCTAAGTCCCAGTCTGTCCACTGCACACTTGGTATCATGTTATGACCACACTGTCGGCTACTTTTTGCACAGGTCAGTTTTTAAGCCTACTCCTATCCACACTATGTTCTTTATTTCTGTGCTTGCCCGGAATATAATCACACTGGACAAGTCCAATATAATTTTAGCAGGCATAAAATGGCACCATTACCCACTGGTGCAGAAAGGGTGTCTAGTTTGTTCTCCTTCTCCAGAGGATGTGGGCAATGACCTGTTTCCTTTCATGCCTTCTTGTGTTTCCCACTCTCTCTTCCCTATTCCTTAAAAAAAAAACACCAACCCTCACAACCTACCAAAAATCCCAAGATCCAATGAATTATTACAACTATTATTAGTAGTACGTGGTTGCTGGCTAGCAAGAGACATGTTTTATAATCTTATTACCGCACCAAGTCTGTGAACCACAGTACAACCGACAGACAGAAGAGGCGAGGCGAGGCAAACAATATGTGTTGAATTAACCACTGAAGAGAATCTAGGAAGCTTTAGGCTTTGTTTTATTAAACTGTTTAGAATATATAACATAGTAAATCTGAGCCACAAGGTTTCCTTTTTATAGAGCTTAGCTACCCTATTTTATAGTAACAGTAAAGAACCAGCCAAACATAAAAATGCTTGACCTTAGCACTGTATTACAGAGAGAGATCTAGATTATTTACCCAACAGGGATGCTAGGAGCTGTGCATTTACTTAGCTTTTAACTTGAGAAACACTGAAAATTCTCCCCTCAGCTGTGTCACAAGAGTGTCGAAAATACAGTATTAATTCTGAACACAGGGAGGGGAGGAACTATGGGAACAAATAACAGCTTTGTCCTTGTAAGGTTTTATAATGAAAAACGTGTCTTGAATTACATCTTCCAGTCACTGGATGAAAAAACAAACACATTCGAAGTATCTACAACAAGTGCATTTTTTAAATTTTAAATTCTTCTTTCTCTGTCCCAGAGCCAGGGTGAACATGAAACACATGCAAAGGTAGACCTGTGCACCACAGATTGCACCAAAATATATGTACACGCAAAGCTCAAACTGACGATGCCACTAGTTTTGCCAACACATTGTTTCAGAGAAGAAAGGTACTGATGTTCAGAACACAGGTGGTCTCTCATCAGAGTTTATTAGAGTAAAATGAGGAATGTATTTGATATCCTCACCAAATGAAACAACCCTTGACACCTTCCAGTGCAGGTGTCTGTATTAGTAACCTGCAGCTGATGAAGCTGAATGGGGAAGGTATTCTCTTCAATTATAAAACTTCACAGTTTACCCACTGTGTTTCTTCTCCACAGATTTCAATTCGAAATGTTATTTAACTCATATGAAAGAGTTATACTTCTGGTCTTCATGAGATATTCCATTCTGCTTGCATTTTTTTTTGTATGATATATCAGAGGGGTTCTTCCCTTCCCCAATAAACTTACTGTGATATTTTCATAGTCTTTCCTCTGTACTGTACAGGAAAGGTGACAAACATGCAGTCTTCCAGATGTTGCTGGATTAAAACCCCCATCACCTATTTCCAACATCTATGAGGGCTAAGAATGATGAGAGCTGGAGTCCAACAACATCTGAAGGCCACAAGTCTTTTCTTCTTGATCTGCACCTTCAAGCAGGGGTGGAATTTTCATAATTACCATGCTATAGGTTATACTGCTAAGAACTAAGGCATAAGAACTGCTTAGAGTAGCTCACTTCTAGCTTTAAAACAGGCTGAATTCGTTTCCACCCAGAAAAAAAAAATAAAAGAGTCCACCCCTCTCCAATGGGACGTCTCCCCAGAATTCAACAATAGAAAGCCCAAGCATCATCCATATCTGTCCCACCTTGATAGACAAACTTAATTAACCTTTGCTATTCTGTTCTAACCTACTGTTTTAGACAAAAGCAGTGACCCACAAACAATATGTTACCATCAAAATCTCAAACGCTGTGACATTAAGAGATATAGCCCTATCAGCAGCATTGGAAAATAAACAGCTTAGATTAGTTTCTCCAAGAAATATAGATTCTATTCATGTCACACTTGAGCTGTCAGAAACATTAGGTTACTTTTAGCATAAATCTGTATCATGAAGGCTATCTTATAAATACAGTGTATGATATGCTCCCTGCATGGCAAGCCAGAACTAGGTGAGAGAATCTTATATTATCCTAATACTGGACTCCAAGATTTAAAATTCTGGCAGTTTTCTTTTTCCAAACTAGTTAGGACCGATTCCAAAAATATGTCTACTGTGATTCTCTACTGTCCTATTTCATGCAAATATTTTGTGCAAGACTTTTCAAGACAACAATGTTGCTACCTGTGCTACCTGTTTCTTTTATTTAATTTGCTTTACACAAATCTATCTGGATCCTTTCCTTGATTCCCAACCTTCTCAGTTCCATCCTGTCTTATCAGAAACTAGTCCACCATTTCTGTGAATCCTTCTACATATACACTAGGAGAAATGCAAAACAAGTGAAACAATTAATATTCTTCATTTTCTCTTTGAATTATGAAGTCACCCAGGCTCTTAAGAAACAGAGGAAATGCCAATAACTAGTAAACACCAGCCGTTTACAAGCTAAAATAACCATGAAATGAAGGCTTTTTAGCTCTGGACAAAACTTTATCGGAACGCCACAGCTTCGAGATGGTGAAAAATGTTTGTACATGAAAACACTCTTCACTGCTAATTCCTCTTAACAGCTTTGTGTGAATTCCAACATATTTTGTGAGGAGTCAATGAAACCAAGACAAGGGAACATGTGGAGTTCAAAAGGAGACTTCCAGTTTGGCCAGCTATTTCCACATATAACTATCTTTGTTGAGCTCACAGCCATATAAAAAAAATCTTCGTGAGTTCCATTAGAGGACCACACCAAAAGCAAAAGGAGTAATGGAGGGGAGCATAACATTTTTTGAGTTGAACAGTGAAATGCTTTCAAATATCGTATTCTAAGGCATTTAAATGTTGTTGCTTGTTTTTTTTAAATCCTTCACACACAAGTTGTTTAGGTCAACAAGCTCAACACCTCTTGTAATTAACAATGTAATATATCACCCGGTATACCTAATTAATTTTCCATTTTAGCTGTTCAAGGCAGTTGTTTTACTATTACTGTGGGAAGGAAATGAAAACCGAAGTACCCAAAGGGGAACATGGCACTTTCTACCATGTTACATTTAAAAAAAGGCTTCAGAATCCATTATAGGCAGAAATGAAAGGTTTAATATCTGAAGATTTGGGATACCCTTCTTTGATCACTGTCCTTGGCTAGAAAGATATTATGATATTTACAACAATAGAGAAGACTCAGTATCCATACCTCAGGGATAAGCCTTCTGCAGGACAGGCTAGTTTTCTGTTCAGGTAAGCTTTATAAAGCTATTTCCTATTTTGATAGATTCCTGACTGGCATCTGGAACATTAATTCATGCTGTAGTGACTGTGGTCACAATCCTTTATGTATTTACCAGAATGTGAAAAAATGTGCTTACTATAGCTACACAGTTCTCAGAATCCCACAGCTAGTATGGTCAGGTGTGGTCTGAGAGTTATAATCTACAAAAGCAACTTTCTATTTGTTGATGTTTACCAAGGACTAAGCCCCAATGAATTCAATAAACTTAACATCCAAGCACAAGGCTGCAGCATAAAGACATACTGAAGAGAGCTATTGATATTAACTACAACTTTGGTGACTCCCGAGAGAGTAGCTATTTTCTAAATTAGAGTATGGCTGTTGACTGAAAAAAAAAAATCCAGAATGATTCAGAGTTGTTCAAAAATGGTGATCTCTCCCCCAGTGTTGCTGTGGTCCATTCTGCTGCCCTCCTATTTTGCTTTATGAGGTTTAAAAAAAAAATACAGCCCTACTTGTTATGTCAGTCAGTGCAGGAACACAAGAAAAAGTAGGAACTGACAATGTCATGTCACATTTATGATATATCCATTTTCAAGATGAAGCACACGGACAAATACTAGCATGTCTTTACTGGATTGAGTGCAAGAAAGTGTTGTTATTTGATTTACTGTCAATACCCCCAACTGTATAAAATGATTTGCATAGAACTCTAAGTTTTCTGTTCTGCTTGATTACAAATTCAAAAGCTTGAAGGCTTCCATACCAACAACATATGCTCCCTCCTCTCAAAGGTTGCTACGCATTCCACCATATCAGTTTATTATTACCTTTTAATGGCAACTAAACAACTGAGTTGCAAAGAAATATTGAAAAGAGACAGGGTTTCAAATATGGAAGTTAGGCTTCTGGAATACTTGGGATGTTCTAAACATAGAAAAGGTAGCAGACCTTAAGCCCAACAATGCAGAAACACCAACCTATACTGCCTATAAATACAATGTGACTACTTGCTTATTATTCAGCTTATTACTGATCTATTTTACATCAGTTTTGACCACGTCTTCCTTTTTACATATCAGGTTATACTTCTGTAAAAATGTACTCGTCTTTCCTTCAAGGTTCTCAAGGCAGACTATATGATCCTCCATCCTGCACAGTCTGAGAAAATATGGACACATCCAAGAACATTTAGGGAGCATCACAGCTGAGTGTGAATTTGAACCACAATCTGCCCGAATCTAGTCCAACCCTCTCACCACTACACCTCACCAGCTACTTCCTTGCAAACTATAAAGTATCGACAACCATGAAATGTGTTTAAGTCCTGTGACGTAAGGTTGCTCTGGATGCTGCACAGAGAGATTTGAAATCCTGTATATGTAAGAGTATGGTGTGAACCATAAGAAACAGAGACCGTCATCTGAAAAAAAGGTTCAATGGATGAAACGTGTGTATTCTCTCCCTTGAATAAGGGATGAGCCCTCAGATAAGGCTGGGCTGCAGTTCCCATCAGCCCAGCTGGCACAGTCAAGGGTTTCTGGGAGTTGCAGTTCAAGAAAAGTTGTTTTGCCCAATATCATATCTCACGCCTACACACCTGATTTTGTACTAGTGTAACATGATGCTAAGGCAACTCCAATGATGCTGACAGAACCTTAAGCAACCCTAGTGCTCTAAAACAAGGCCATGGGTCTATAGCACTCTCAGGTTATTTATATACCCAGTACCTGCCACTGGTTTCCTGACTGGCTTGACATATAGGTTGCTGGGAGGCTTCGCAGGCTGTTTTTAACTGAAGATCCTACCAGTGGGCTCCCCATCTCTCCAGAGGTGGTTTCACTGGCCACAGCCATCTGGTACTGAGAGTAGTTGTAGAGGTTATTGTAGTAAGGATACAACGATGGCTGGTAAAAGCTGCTGTAGTAGGTGGAGTCCACGACTAAATCAGATGTGCTCTCCAGATGCCCTCTGCTGGACAGGGAAGGAATGTCCGGGATCAACATCCGTCCCTCTGAAAAGAACAAAACACACAGTTGTTCACAGAACACCAGAAGCAATTTCTAAGAAACTCTGTGCTTTATTTCTGAGCACGTTTCTGTCTTGAGTTGCAGAGTGAAAACTGGAGGAGTGGCAGATGGGAGAGAACCTGAGAAGACAGCAAAAAAGCAGAGGGATTAACTTAAAACAACCTGTTCCTGTGCTATCCTAGATGTCACAAATAAAAATCACGTCTGGTCACACAAACAAAAGCAGCATTATTTGTGACCTTCCTGCAAATGGTGCACTCCTGTGCTGCGACATATCAGAAGGTGGGGAGCCCTGCCATACCCCCAATAGATTCTTTTATTTTAAAACAATTGCATACCACTTTTCAATTCTAATCAACAAGAATCCTTTGACCCCTTTTATAAGCCCCACAAGTTTTATTTGGTATAGGCTTTTCTTGGTAGAGAATACTGATGAGTGGTTTATCATTCCATTCTTCTGGGGGCTGTCTAGGATGGTGCAGTTTGCCCAAGGCTAAACAAGCTGCCCTTTTTTTCCTACAAGGCACAGCGGGGAATCAAACTCCCAACCTCTGGCCCTGCAGCTGAGCTACGCACAAGTGTTGTACATGGTATTAAACAAGGGTTATCATTTGTCTACGGCCTCTGAGCCATAGACAAGATGCTACAGCTAGGAGCGGAGGGATGTAAGTGAGGGAGAACAGATGTGCTCCAAAGACCTCTCCCCAATCTCTCAAGTCTTCCTCCTCCTGCTATACTTATTTATTAAGTATCTAACTCAGCAGCCATTCTACAAGGCTGAGGGAGAGAATGAGAAAGACAATAGGTTGCTCCCCTGGGCTTTGCCTTTCCCTAACACTAGTGTGTACAGTGCACAGAGTGATGGACAAGGACTCAGGAGACTGGGGTTCAAATCCCATTCAGCCTCAGAAATGCACTGAGGGTGGTAAAGGTAACACCACTCCGTATGTATCTCACATACTTTGATAATCCAATTAGGGTTGCCATAAGTCAAATATGACGGTCACAACTTGACAACAAATAGTAACAACTCATTCTACCAATCCAAGGATCCTCACCCTTGGAACTTGCACTTTTTGCTTCCCTTTCTTACCTTACCTCTTTTGTTTTGAACTGCATCTTTTTAGACGAGACTGAAAGCACCACCTATTGTTTTTACTGTATCAGTGGCTGAAATCTTGTTGTTTAGCATAGTAAGTCACAGCTAGAGTAGGCCCACCTGAACCAACAGGAGGAGGAGTTGATACACCAAATCACCATATAACACAACGGTGGGGACAGGCATCCTCCCTTCCATCCCCACTTAAAAAAACAAACAAACAGAAATCTGGTTAGATGTCATCATGGCAGTAGATGGCACTGAAGAAATACAGACACAATTTAAAATAGATAAAGGAATTCACAAGATGGCAGGGTGGATTTAAATTAAATCACAATTTAAATTAAAAATCAGTTTTAAAATTTAAATTGCCAAAAATTTTGATTGGTGTGATTTAAATTGGAATTTAAATCAAACTGATTTAAATCACACCAATCAATTTTTTTGGCAATTTAAATTTGAAAATTGATTTTTAATTTAAATTGTGATTTAAATTGATTTTTAAAAAACAATTATTTTTATCCACCCTGCAAGATGGTGTGGTTGAGGCAGGAGATGCTGAAAATACCCCAGATATAGGAACAATTCACGCAGCAATGAATTTCACACTGCTACCACAACAAAAGCAAAATAAAAGGATTTGCAGTTGGGACAATAACCATACTCTCCTCAGCTGCTTAACTGCTGGAGCAATTCTTCCATTCTGGCATTTGAAGGAAGCCAAGTGAGTCTGGCAGAAACAAGCTGTAAATACAGATATAATATCTGTACACAATGAAGGAAAAGAAAGCAGCGTTATTTTTTAGGAAAGGTCATGAAACGCAGCACATACTTCTGTGGATAGAATGTGGAATTTTCAAAAGGGACACTATAAAAGGAAAAATGCATTCTATGGATACTGCAGACTTCACACATTAATCTTGGAAGTTACTGATACTTGATTTTAGGGTTGGTGGATGGAGGATATGTATCATTTTCTTTCTGTGTCTGCATTTCAGGCACGGGCGGCTTGTGCACCAGGATGTGGGGCACCTCCCACCAGAGGTTTGGGGAGGCACTCATCCTACCCTGGGCATGAGTGGTTGATGTGTTGAGGCACCATACAACTAAGTTCTAGTATGATTTAAAGATGCCTGAAAGTTAACTGAAAAAAAAACAGCAATATTTTTATTCTACGAGACTCTCCTTTGAAATCAAACTGCATTCCTATCTTGGCAATGCCATAGCTCCTAAATTGTCAATAGTGCAATGTATTAAAGATTTCAACAAAAGTGCCACAGTTTAAATTGAAGGCCTGCTGCAATCAATGAACACAATCATTCCAGGCAACTTGTGGCTAATTCACTTGCTATAAATCATGAAGGCATATCTGCAGTCTGAGTACAATATGCATGTTTCCAAGAAAAAGGCCAGGCACCCCCAAAACGTGAATGGCAAAGCAAGAGAATCTTACTAGCAATACAGATCAGAGGCGAGCAGACTTCGAAAGTGCATGATGTATTTACATAACTAACTTGAATCTCAAGCGCCACCACATCTCACTCATTATCCAGAGGCAGGTGCAAAACAGGTGAAGGGGAGAAGAGGGCATAAACTTCAAATTAAAGGCACAGGTGCCTTTTTGTTTTCCATTCCAGAACTGAGTTCACAGATGTTACACACAAATATTTCTCCAGCCGTATTGCTTCCTCAGAATGTCATCCAGCAGAGCTGTTTCGGGTGGTCCGGGATCTTCTTCAACTGGGAAATCCGGTGGAGGTCCCGGACTGCTCATCAGCTCGTTGTGATGAGTTTGCCATTCATTTTGAGGGAAAAATCGCTCAGATTCGCAGTAGGTTGGACTCCACCATTAGTGCAGAATCAGAGGATGTGTCCAGTGTGCCGTGCTTAGGTCAAGTATTAATGGATGAGTTTCAATTGTTGAGACCTGAGGATGTGGACAGGGTGCTTGGATCTGTCAGTTCTACCACCACTCCGCTCGACCCTTGCCCATCTTGGCTAATTGGAAGATCTGCCAGGGGGGTTCGCACCTGGGTCCAGGAGGCCGTGAACGCCTCTTTGAGAGAGGGAGTGGTCCCTACCACCTTGAAAGAGGCGGTAATTCGGCCACTCCTAAAAAAGCCTAACCTGGACCCAAGGCTGGTGGTTAACTACCGACCAGTGGCGAACCTCCCTTACTTGGGCAAAGTGCTGGAGTGGGTTGTGGCCAGACAACTCCAGGCGCTGCTGGATGAAACGGATTTTCTGGATCCATTTCAATCGGGTTTCAGGCCGGGTTTTGGTACGGAGACTGCCTTGGTCGCCCTGTACGATGACCTTTGCCGGGAGAGAGACAGGGGGAGTGTGACCCTGTTGATACTCCTGGACCTCTCAGCGGCTTTCGACACCATCGACCATGGTGTCCTTCTGGATAGGCTGGCTGGGTTGGGAGCACCACTTTACGGTGATTCCGCTCCTTCCTGGCTGACCATGTCCAGAGGGTGGTGCTGGGGGACAGCTGCTCTGTCCCATGGCGTTTATGTCATGGAGTTCCTCAGGGCTCGATACTGTCCCCCATGCTGTTTAACATCTACATGAAACCGCTGGGAGAGGTCATCAGGAGGTTTGGGCTGAGGAGTCAGCAATATGCTGACGATACTCAGCTCTACCTCTCGTTTTCCACCAATCCAGGTGAGGTGGTTTCTGTGCTGAACTCGTGTCTGGACCTGATAATGGACTGGATGAGGGTTAATAAATTGAAACTCAATCCAGACAAGACGGAAGTGCTGTTAGTGGGTGCTTCGCCAGACAGGCTGGAGGGCCATTTCCCTGCCCTGAATGGGGTTACACTTCCCCTAAGGGACAGGGTCCGCAGCCTGGGGGTGCTCCTGGACCCCAGTCTAACTCTGGAAGCCCAGGTGGACTCGGTGGCCAGGGGCGCCTTCCTTCAGCTGCGGAAATTATACCAGCTATGGCCCTACCTGGACGAGTGGAGTCTCATGACAGTTACACACGCACTGGTAACATCTCGCATAGATTACTGCAATGCGCTCTACTTGGGGCTGCCTTTGAAGATGGTCCGGCGACTGCAACTGGTCCAGAATCGAGCTGCACGGCTGGTGAGTGGTGGGGCCACTAGGGAACACATCAAGCCGATTCTCTTTAAATTACATTGGCTACCAGTTGCTGCCCGGGCCCAATTCAAAGTGCTTGTTTTGACATATAAAGCCCTAAACGGCTTGGGCCCTGGATACCTGAAGGATCGCCTCCTTCCATATGAACCTACCCAGCAGTTAAGATCTAGCCAGGGGGCCCTTTTGAAAGAGCCGTCCCTCAAGGAGGTAAGAGGGATGGCTTGTAGACAAAGGGCCTTTTCGGCAGCTGCCCCCAGACTATGGAACGCCCTCCCGAGGGAGATTTGTCTGGCGCCGACGCTGATGACATTTCGGCGCCAGGTCAAAACCTTCCTGTTCCAGAAGGCTTTTAATTGAAATAATATCAGCTGTGGGTCTTGATGGCAATTTTTAGAGTATATATTTTAATTGTATTATCTTTTTAATTGTATTTTAATTGTTGTAAGTCGCCCAGAGACCTTTGGGTAGTGTGGGCAGCATATAAGTTAAATAAATAAAATAAAAATAAATAAAATATGCGCTCCTGCCCACCCCCAACCCCCATTTTAACAGCCTAATTTAGGAAAGCCTATTAATGTTCTGATAGTTAAATTGTGAATGGAAAACCCTGATTACCTACTGCAAAGCCCCTCATAATCTCAAAGCAGAACCTTATCTACTTGTGACAAATCCTGATACAGACCACCTTCTACGCAAGAAGAAATTGGTCAGCAATGCTCCATTTAGGATAGAACTGGTCAAGAAAGATAAATATAGAAATACATAAAATCACAATTTTAAGAAAACAAGTAGTGAGAAGAAATACTGCTTCATAATATGTAGCTACATATATTATGCAGAACCTTAGATAAAATGTGTAGGCACATAAAAAGAACAAGTTATCTCAAGATGGCAGAGATGTGGAAAATATCTTAAAGAGATGAAAATCAAAAGATTCCAAGACTAGAAACAAGATTTTAAATTTACATAAAAGGAAATAGGAAACCTATATTGTTTTAAACAAGAAAGTGAAATAAAAGATAGTATTTCCAGTAGTCTGAGGGATGGTTTTAGAAAAAATCATTACATTTTAATTTTACGCATATTCATACTCTCAAACAACATCTTCATTACATTTCTTGTCCACTTTCCTCAGATGTGAACTACAGGCCTCAATCTTTCATTCCAGATCAATGCATCTTATGATAAATACTGCTATTGATCTTTCCATGTTCTACAAAAGGTTTTAGGCATACAACACATTAACAAGTAGTTTATAATCATTCATTTCCAGAGAGGATGGTTTATTTCTAAGGAAAATATAACTGTGACACCAGATACACTAACAATGTGGCAAGTATTCAAATAATAAGCCTTGTAGCACAGTGGTTAAACTGCTGCACTGCAGTGAAAACTCTTCTCATGACCTGGTTTGATCCCAGCGGATTCAGGTAGCGGGCTCAAGGTTGACTCAGACAAGGTCAGTAAATTGAGTACCCAACTCAATGTGTAGCCTGTATAATTAAATTATAAATTGCCCAGACAGAGCTTTAAGCACTATGGCTTGTATATAAGCAGAACACTTTGCTCTGTGTTTTTAATTGCAAAATTTTCTCTTTCTCTGTGATTCGAGTCTCACCATGCCAAGATTTCCCACCAAGACTTCCCCACTACAACAAGATTTCTTCTTCTTCTTCTTCTCCTTCTTCTTCTTAACGTTTTCATTTTTTCACTTATTCTATGCAGGCAACTGCGTACCTCCTTGTACAGGAGAGAGGTCATTCTGCAAAATAACTGTAAGAATCCTGCCCAGTTTGGTATTCCTTCTACCCTTTCCAGTGAATCCTGCACAGGAAAGATGCTGTTCTGAACAGTGTTATAATAATCCTGTGCAGCTTGGTGTTTCTTCTACTTTTTCCAAGTGAATCCCACCCAGAAAGACGCCATTCATAAAATAATTGTACTAATCCTGCACAGACAGCCATTTCTTCCATTAACAAACAGGCAAAAAACTTCACGGAAATTCCATAAGATTTCCTGTAACATTGCTTAGGGTGGAAAAACTCACACAGAAAAATTTTGCTACAAGAAAAAAAGAGAGGGATTTACCCCCTCAGCTTCTCTCTGAGAGTGAAAGGCTGTAAGATCCACACACTCTAATCTACACTACATTTATGGTATTGTCCAATGGTACTACACAGCTTCTGTTGGAGTACAGTGCATGACTAGGTGGCAACTGTCTCACTACAGTACTGAATGTTCGTCAGATGCATGGAAAACCAAACTACTGTAGAGAGTGAAGTGTTTTCTACAACAGTCCCTTATGAATGAATGAACCTGGGGATTACAACTCTCTCTTTTTTTTTTTCAAAGTTGAAAGATTCCAAGTTTGGTAAAATGTTAGCCAAGCTTGGAATGCTACTTTCAGATACCTATTACATCAACTGTTACCGTTAAGCTTTTGCAGTACTGAATTTCTGCCATATAAGCTCTGAAAGTCAATGTGCTATAGTGGATGGAGTGTCCAACAAGGATTCAGGAGACCTGGATTCAAACTGTCACTCCCAAAGGCCCACCTTCCAGCAAAAGTAAGGGCAAAACATAAATATTACTGATTGCACGCACACCCCAAACCCCCACATTATAGTATTAATGTGAGTACATGGCTAAGAGAGGCCACCATTACCTCTTTGCTACCTACCCTTAAAGAAATAAGTCACAGGCAATGTTGCTACTTGTAACATGTTGTCTCCTGCTGCTTAGTGTTAAGTTGCAACTGAGTAGGGCCCACTAAATTAATGGGGATTTGGTGAGTCAACTCTTCTGTAAATTCCACTGATTCAGATGGGTCTATTCCAGTTGTGAGTAATTATGCTAAGCAACAGGATTTCAACCACTATTTCCAAGTTATAAGAAAAATGCACTGCTGGCCAACTTTGATAAAAACAAAATCAGACTACCATTCCTCAATGACTTCTTAACTGGAAGCTATTATCCTTGCTTGCAATGCTGTTTTTCAGATCACAGACATTCAGATCTCGACTCAGCAATTTTCAGGCCCCCTCCTCTCAACTGAATGCATCCTCCCTCCCTCATAACAGGCCAGGCTTGCCTTTGAGGTTGAACAAGAGCCTTGAATGAGGCTGGTGTGAATTCACTCCCTAAATCCATAATCAGAAAGCAGTGGAACAGTATGTTTCTCCCACTAGACCTATCATAACAGAGCAATTTCTGCTCTCCAGGACCCCACTGTGAGCCAGATTTCTTGAGGCATCAAGGTTGTTTTCTCAACCAAGTGGGGAAAATATTAAAGTTCCCCTAAATAACCTGCCTTTAAAAACAGCAGCCGCATCTCTTTGCCTCTTGTGCTGTTTCAGTGCTTGCTATATAACCATAAAGTTAATGTGCTACGCAATATTCATTCCAAACAAGGTGGTAGGTTTTTTCCACCACCCCCAAAAAGAGCTATTATCTGTAATTACCCATTACCAAGCATAATTATTTCTCCTAAGCTACTCTACAACCCCCAGGATTTGATGCAGTTACACCTCACTGCATTATGTTATCAAGGAAGCTTTCCTGACCTTTAGAGCAGTATTCTCTGTAAATACAAAAGCAGGCAGTAAATTGCTTAAGCGTCTGATTTATCATATGGGCCCCGCTCAGATGTACTGTATGCTTCGGAGTCAGAAATGTTACTTGTACCCAATGCCAAATCTTAAGGACAGTACAATACTTACCACTTTGACTGATGTTCAGTGCTAACATTTCCCCTGCGCTCATGGGACCCCAGTACATTGTTCAATACTAAGCCTAAAGAGTTGGGTTTCCCCCCAGAATTTAATTTTAAATTGAGAATAAGTACTTGACAGTTCAGCTATTGCAGGGTATTCCCCACATCTCTGCCCCTACAGAGTACCATAAGAGGAAGAAGATACACATCTCTTCACCCTACATATGTTGACCCAGAGAGCATATGGGCTGCGGAATGATCAGTGTTTTTCTTTTCTACAAAGCTTCAGCAATGACGAAAGTACATTTCAGCATCACTGAGACCACACAGCTGTTGCCTATAAACTACGATCCCTAGCTCACAACAACTGAGACTTTCATTGCTAATGGGTGCTGTAAGAAATGGGGAAAGGCAAGAGTTACAAGCACGTATTGGCTAATATCAGTTACAAAGTTCTCCTGTTTGAAATGTACAACAGTTTGAAAATGTTTAAAGTAAATTTACTCAGACAAGGTACAGGCAGACTGAAGTGTATTGCAAAATCAAAGCTCTGCCCTTTCTTTAGACTCTCATGATCAAAGATTCCTCTTTCTCATAATCTCTAACATATAACAAGTAGTGTGTGTTTTGCCTCAGCATACAAGGAGATATCTGTTAAGGAAAAAAAAAGCCTACATGGAAGAAACAGGAATCCAACATTTTATCTGATTAACACTCTTACCGGATCAGACTTCCGAATTCCCACCCATGTATCCCAGATTCCCACACAAAAAATGGGGAGGGGGAATTCTCCTGTGTTTTCTTGGCCTACAAAGTGGAACACATCTAGGTGCAGCACTCAGAGAAGTTACTTTTTGGACTACAAGTCCCAGGATCCACCCAAACTAATGCAGCCATCAAGGATTCTCAGAATTTTAGTCCAAAATGTAACATTTTCAAATTCTTCTTTATGCAATTATTTACTTTATCTATTATTATTATTATTATTTTACTTTATCGGACACAACTGGACTAAATGTCAAGGGGAACCTTTACCTTTACCTTTTTATGTCCTGTGTTTCTCCCAATGAAGGGTGTCAAAGGATAACAAAGAGACTGCTCTGTGGTTTAAATTAGCTTGAAATTTCCTAATATGTACAATGCATCCTAGAAGACAATCTCTACATTTTTTTAAAAAAGTGTTTTCCTTTCTGTACATCTTCTAGTCACTCATCTAACCACTCAGCTACTTGCTAATCCGCCTACAGCAAGGAGACTGGGTATAACGGGCTAATAGAAACTGGCAAACTCAGACTAGCCTCTGGAAGTCCTATAGCTATGCCATTGTTCTAAAACAGAACTTAAGAAACAACCGGAAGCTGGCAGCAGTGCTACTCAGAGGCAAACAACACACAAAGTGCCTCTCAATCAGGTCTCTATGGCAGCGCTATCTGAGTATGTATTTGTACCCTAAGATCTCTCCATTCTGCAGATCTAGGAAGAGCTCACAATACAGTCAAATATTTAGCAGATAATCTGCAGGTTGCAAATCTATTTATAACAGTAGTTCCCAATCTTGGGTCTCCAGACCTTCTTGGACTACAACTCTCAGAAATCCTGGCCAGCACAGCGAGTGGTGAAGGCTTCTCTGTGTTTTTGTCCAAAAACATATGGGGACCCAACATTGGGAAACACTGATTTCGAAGGGGAGGGACGGATTCAAAATCTGTACCCATCTCAAACTTTACATGGATGGAAGTGGGTGAGAAATCAAAACCCTACATATAAGTATCAACACAGGAACGTACCTTATAAGGAAATTACAGCCCTAGTTCATCTAGCCCAGAACTACTGACACTACCCTGTTTCCCCGAAAATAAGACCTAACCTGAAAATAAGCCCTAGTAGGATTTTTCAAGATGCTTGTAATATAAGCCCTACTCCATAAATAAGCCCCAGTTAAGTGAAATCCCACCCTCCACCATTGTGCAGCAACCAGAAGAAGATGACATGACTGTATTTGAATAAATGTAGATGGTTGTACATGAAAAAAATAAAACATCCTCTGAAAATAAGCCCTAATGCATTTTTGGAGCAAAAATGAATATAAGACCCTGTCTTATTTTCGGGGAAACACAGTAGCAGCTCTCCAAGACATCAGGCAGGGTTTTTCTTAGCCCTACTTGGAGACACCTACCAGGGGATGCCTGAGATTGCAACCTTCAGTATGCAAATCACACATGCCTGCATTAGCTCCACTCCTTTAACAAGCACTTGATATTAGTAGTCTAGTCTGAGGAAAGCCAGTCTGGCATAGTGTATAGAGTGTTGGACTAAAACTCAGGAGAGATGGACTCAGATCTCTGTCTGGCTACCAAAACTTACTGGAAGCACTGGTCAACCACTCCTTGGACATCTCACACACTTTGAAAACCCTACTAGGGTTGTCATTACTTAGAAGTGACTTGGCAGTACATAAGAACACATAACTGCTACAACAATTAGTAGTCTAACATGTTTAATGCTGCAATCCTAAATGCATTTACTAAGGAAAGATTTCCACTGAATACAGTGTGACTCACCTCTGAATAATCATGTAAAGGATTGGCCTGATGCAATCCAAAACAAGTTTGCTACAAAATTAACTGAGCTCAATGGCATTCTTCTGAGTAAATGTGATCCACACAGAAGCATCAATTATTTAAAAGGAATTAAAAATAAAAAGTTTAGAAGAGCCAAGTGCCAAACTAACTTCTCAGTATATTTGTACTTACTATCCAGACCACTGAGGATTAAACTACATGATACTGTACATTAAACACATATTGTGCAGTTTAAGGTCCTTTTTTACTCCTTGGAAACATTGCAGTCCAGATCAGGTCTAGCAAATGCAGGTAAGGAAGACTTAAATTCCTACTTTTTCTTTCAAAATTTATACTCCCCTCTCCAATATATTTGCGTGACTTTTTTCCAAAAAAAGGCTGGGTGGAATCTCATTGGCACCAGCTGAAGAGCAGGCTAAAACTGTTTTAAACAATACCTGCATAAAGCATACACACATAAATGTGTTCTGATTAGTACACGCTAACTGGAGCAAAGATATCTCCAACTCCTGTGTGAGAAAATTACACGACTTTAAGTAAAAAAAATTAGACATGGAAGATAGACATTCAAGGAGAGGATATGAAACATCCCTGGAAAGTGTGAAAACCATAACCATCCTCCCCTCTCATGGCGGTGATCCTGAACCTGACAACAGCCAAAAAACAACCCAAGTTCCACCCTTTTATTGCCCATTTATTTCAATGGTAAAGAGTTAAACCCATCTTAGCTTTGCCTGATCATACTCTTTATTCCATGTCAGTGCTATGCAAGTGCATTCAATCCTGACATTCATGAGCAGTATGGTAACTTTCAGGGGGGGTTTTGTATCCTAGTATGAACATATTTCACTGGACTACCATATTTTTTAAAAATATATATCACTTCCTATAGCTATACAAACAGTAAGAACCCACAACTGTCCACTTCCTATGCCCACATTTAGGAAGACACTTAATTTACTTGCATCTTTTTATACCATCATTACCACAATCCATTTCCTTCACACGGCTGTCACTTCAAACAAAACAAATAGTTACTGACTTGTTATTTGACACCACTAGGGAATATCTGATTCCCCCTACATCATGCACAGTAGGCTTCCTGCTGTACCAGTACTATTTCTATAAATATTATCAAGTTCTGCGGGCTGGCACTGACTTTATCTCTAAAGACGTCAATGGCTTCAGTCACATGTTTCTCAAGGTTTATCCTTTTTGCCAGAAACAACACTTGGTTGTGTTTTCAACATAAAGGAAGAATGGGGCATTTTCCTCATTGGTGATAAGTTAGCATCACTGCCAACTTCAGTCACAAGCTGTAGAAATGAGTATGTTTATTTACTTTTATATTAAAACATTTTAAAACATATTGTACGCAGAAACTGCATGTATCACTTGGTCTAATTATAATAATAATCTGAAAACTCTCCCATTGGGTTCTCCTCAACAACTGGATATCATTGTTATCTGCAGATAACAATGATAGGCAATTATTTTAATGGTTTTAAAGGCATTTAGAATTGATTCACATAGTGTCTGTACCACATTTTGGATAATAGCTCACTTAAGCCCCACAGCTTGGCACTTTTCTTCAAAGCACTGAAAATATAAATAGAAATAAGTTTTGTGCTGTTCTGGTGAAAAGCATACTGTATGGAAAAACAGTGCACACACCAGAAAGGCAGGCAGGCAGGCAGGCAGGAAAGAAGGAAGTGACTACAATCCTCTACATGTGCCCCTGAGAACTGCAGTGGTGACTCTTCAATTGCCAGCTGGAAGTGAGTGAATATTATGCTGTTTGTGTTCTGCTGCTACAGGATTTCAGCCAATACCTATTTTGACACAATATATTAAGACTGAAGCTAAAAATATCTGTGATGTTCTATGGGGGGAAAAAGTACTGTAACAGGAGAAAGAATTCTGGATATGCAATTAGCTGGGAAGAAAAAAGTCAAATAGGGCCTCCCCATCTCATGATGTTAACCTGCAACTGCTCAACTGCATAAAAAGCCGGAGCTACCCACAGTGTCATTCTGCCTTAAATGCTGTTATGGGAAGCTGTGGGTACAATACCAATGAAGTTCAATCTTTGACAAACCTAAGTAACAGAAACTGCAGTACCATTCAGAAAATACACTTCTCCCTTGAATTTCACAGATCTGAGCAGCACAATTTTGGTTTATATACAGTTTCTCCCCATCAACCATTCAATACTGTGCTGCTATTCATCTCCAAGAAGTGGCCTGAGAAAGGTTGGTCTTGAGATCACCTAGGGTCCTCCTGTTGTTGTTGTTGTGTTGTTGGTGGTGTGTGTGTGTGTGTGTGTGTGTGTGTGTGAGAGAGAGAGAGAGAGAGAGAGAGAGAGAGGAGTCTGGAATCTGGTGCCCCTAACCCCAGCGTGGTTGAAGGGAGAAGTGTACTTCAAAGTATTAAATTTGTGGGAAAGACAACAGATAGCACATTATTTCAGACAAGAATAATGCAGACTTTTCCAATCACAATAAAAGATTTTCCAGAACTTAATTTTTTGCACAAACCTACCTGCTTTTTAATTGTTCTAATAAAATTCACATTGAATGCCTCAAACTGAAACTGGTGCAACTGATCATAAAGACCATGACAGTGAAGCCAGAAGCGGCCTGAAGTGGAAGGGAGTTAAGCTGTAGATGGGTTGACAGCTGCTGTGTACTACTGTAGGTGCAGTTCACTAAAATTACTGTACCAACTGTAGTCAGTGTCTTTTCCCTTTAAATTTAAACAAAAAACGTTAGTGATGCACATTTTCCTATAAAAATGTCAAGGCCAGCTTTCAATCAAAAATAATTCTCATACAAACATGTTAATTTGTTTGAAAATAGTATTTAAGCCACAGAAATGTGCTATTTTTCCTCTATATTTTCCCCCAAATACATTTAAAAGTTTTGCTTGGTAAGTCAAATAAATATTTATGCTAAATCAAGTGACATCTTATTTAAGGCACTGTAAAATTTTCCAGTATTTTTCCAGGGAATTCTCCCATTCAACATTCTCCAAAAAAAACACAAAAAAAAAACATATCATACGTTCAATTCCAAAGCAACAAATAAAAATCCTAGAAGTGGATAAAATGCTATCAATTGCAATCATAATGGAATGAATTCATTAACAGACTATCAAAAACAATATTAAAAGGGGAGTACAAGCTAGTCAAGTATCTGAGAAGGGAGACCTTGGAGAAAATATGACTAGGATAAAATCATTATAGCTGACACTAAAAATAAACCAAGGGAGGTAGCACCTGATAGCAATTCACCAGCAACTGCTTCAATAGAAGCAGTGTGGTGAAAGAAACCCAAGTGGTCTCTAAAAGCTAGAAAATAACAGGGAGGATTCTGCTCAAGCTGAAATCAGGCTGATGGGAGCTATCAGCGGACTCTGTAGCTGTGAGCTGTTCCAAATAAAATGCCAGCAGTAAGCCACTTTTAGTCACAGTTCTTGTATAGAAAGCATACAAATGCACAGAAGGTACACATAGAATGGGCCATAGAAATCTAATTTTATTAGAAATCTAATAAAATAAAAAATAAAATAAAAAAGTACCAGTACAAATGCCCTTTGTATCTCAAACAAACCAAAAAACAAAACTGCAGCTTAAAATATAATGGGTAATTAAAGCTGATATTTCTCCTATGAATTCATTAATCACTCTGCTTTTATACCATATGCCCACTACTCATCATGACAAATTCTAAGACAACACTGTGGTTTTTTGTTTTGTTTAGTTTTGTTTTGCAAAGTGCTTCCCAGGGTTAGAAGTCAGTCTTTGATTTCTGACAAATATACCAGTTAGGCACACAACATTAATCAATCCACCAATTTTATTAATAAATTATAATTCTTTGGTTCAATTAAAATGTTGACTGCAGTCAATCAAGAGCAGAGAAATGAAAGACATTATGTTTAAGCTTTTCCTGCTTTGTTTTTTTTTTTTTTACAACTCTGATTAACTTGTGGCAAAAAAAAAAGTAAGTTGTGCAAACCCACTACATTCATATTTACTCAGAGGAGAACCTGACTCTAATTAGACATTAAGAGCACTGAACCCTTAGGATGAAAATCTTAATTAGATTCATCCAGCACTTCAGAGCACTATCTAAACACAATCAAAATTTTAATTTCTAAATAAATATAAATATTTTAAAAATCTAAAAATCTAAATTTTTTAATTATAAAAAAGCTATAACTAGCTATGATACTGTCTGGCTGAAGCCACTTAGAACAACATTAGGACTGTGATCCACTTAGTCCTCCCAAGTACAAAAGATCCCTGTAGGCAGAAACAAATAAGGTTATAAATATAGCAAGTGGACCTAATTACTGGAGTAAATTAGAATATGGCTAAATATATCCTGAACTCTCAATAAAAGTGAAAATGACGAAACTGAAATTATAATACTTTGGGCACATCATGAGAAGAGATGCCTCACTGGAAAAGACAGCAATGCTGGTAAAAGTTGAAGACAACTGGAAAAGAGGAAGACTGAACTTGAGATGAATTGACTCAACAAAGGAAGACCATGGCCTTTAGTCTGGATGATGTGAGCAGGGCTATTAATAATAGGTTACTAACTCACAAGATCACCATACCCTGCAAATAACTTGCCAGCAAATAACAGCAACAAATATAACTAAGAAACTAGCCTAAGCCATGGATAAAAAGTTAAATACGGGCACAGCTGTCTTATTCTCATGCAGAGGTAAGCAATAATATGGGTTTGGTAAATAGTAATAATATAATAATTGCCAACAAGTTGATTCTGAGTTATGGTAACGGTTTCCAGGGTTTGCTAGGTAGAGAATACTCAAAAGTGGGTTACCATTTCCTTCTTCTTGGGGGAGAGGCTGAGACTGTGGAGCTGGCCCATGACTACATAGGCTGGGTCTTCTTCCAGGAGGCATAGTGGGGGGATTGAACTCCCAACCTCCTAAACCACTAACTATCCAGCCACTATTTGCCAATGACAGCAAATGAAAAAATATTACTACCACAGATAGAACCTTATCATCCTGAAAGCACCTACTCCTGTGTGATTTCAGAAGTTGATTAAGGTCAGGCTTGGTTACAACTTGAATGGGAAATCACAAAGAAATATCAGAGCTCTCAAGATAGAACTAAGAATGAATCTTATCTGAAACCTTAAAAGGGTCACTGCCAAATAGAGTTGGTGACACTTGGCTAGATGGACCTATTATTTGACAGAATAAAGTAGCTTCCTCCATTGTTCCTATGTTGAGTCAACACCTTCTCACCCCAGAGTCCATATTCATGAAAATCTTCTGACAAGCTATAGAGACCAAGCTCCCATTGATGCAAATGGAAGTCTGTAAGGGAGTCACCACTGGCACCCCAGGTGGGCCATCTTGTCTTGCCCTGCAAGCAACTGAGAGAACCACTGGCTCCCAGGCCCCTGGAAGGCAGGGAGTGGGGTGGAGAAGTGTCCACTGAACTGTTGGCTGGTGGGAAGCATGTGATGAAGGAGGAAGCAGGGGAGAAAATAAAGGAGGAGGAACACGAGGACTTGGGGGCTTCACAAAGGACAGAAGGAGGTGCAGAAACCTTGGGCGAGGAGTAAACTTGGGGGAAAACAGTGGAGGCTTGGGACACCTGTTTTGCTCCTCTGGAGAAGTGGAATGCAGCTGGAAGCAGGATCCCTGGCAAACCAACCAACCCTGAAACCAGCCTGGTGGGCCACGACAGGGCTGCGGAAGAGGGGGCCCTGTGCAGGTCACTCTGGAAAGACCACTCCTGACAACAAGATTCTGGCATCTTTATCAGCTTCCCAGAGCAGGAGCACCCATCCCAATGCAATTGCAGCATTGGCGTCCCAAGACACAGAGGAGGCTCCGGGAGGAGCAGTGAAGCCCAACCAGGTACCCATCAACTGATGGTATCAACTATCCTTGAAAGGACTGTGGCCGGATCCTAGATTCATCCTCCCCTCCTGTTTCTCCATGCCAGGATTGCCAGGGACCCCAGTGAGGTTAACTGGGGCTCCTCTTGACAGGATACTACGGGGTAGGGGGGGACATGGGTTTAGTGAAGGGAACTCAACTCCCCAGAAGGGCCTAGAGACCCCAGCACTGTAACTACCTTTATGTTTGCGCCAATAAAAACTGTTAGTGGTTGTACTAACAACCTGGAACGAATGGAGTTATTGCCAAGGGACCCTACAGTTGCCAGAGCTGCTAGTGGTGGGGCCAGAGGCTCTCACTGAGTCATTTCCCCACCTCAACTGCCACACCAGGGAGGGGGCACCTTCACTGTTATTACAGCTTGAGGTAGAGGAAAGGCTAAAACATCCCCATTATCCCACGCACAACATTCTTGAGAATAACTTCCCCTACCCATCTGCATGGCACCTGGTTTTTATTTTTGAAACCCTACTATGTCATATTGCATATAATGTAATTAATGTAACATGCAGTTAGAGCCTTCTAATATAACTTCTGCAGTTAGTTTCAGCAGTCCCAAGCAATTCTCTTAAATCCCTCTGTCAATGATGCTTGAAGAAACACCTTGTCCTTATACAGGTCATTCAACTGCCTAATTGCACTTCTAGTTAAGAAAGGAAATGTCCCTTAATTTAATTATTTCTCTTGTATTTTTTAGTTTCAAGTCACCGCTCTTTGTAATGCTGCCTCAAGCATAGTAAATAATCCCTCCCTCTCCTTCATATTATTACCTCTCAAATATTTATAGACTGTTATATCCACCCTTAGTCTCCTTTTCTACAAGCTATACATCACTTTTGTCATCCATCCCTCGATCCACTCAGATTTATTTATGCCCTCTATTCATAATGAGATACCCAGAAATGTTCCATGCTCTTTTCCAAAGCAGAATCTCAAGAATTTTCTCTCTCTTGGTTTTAGAGCAGGAAGAATCATGTTTGGGGCACTTCCATGAATAGAAGTTGCCTTCCAAACCAAGGAACCATGACTTCCCACTCCCTACCTAACATAAGAGGAGCCCTGCTGGATTAGGCCAAGGGCCCATCTTGTCCAGCTTCCTGTATCTCACAGTGGCCCCACCAGATGCCTCTGGGAGCACATGAGAGAACTAGATACCTGTCTCCTGATACCCCTCCCCTGCATCTGGCGTTTGGAGGTACCTTCCTTCTAAGCCTGGAGATTGTACAGTCCCATCATGGCTTGTAACCTGCGATGGACTTTTCCTCCAGAAATCTGTCCAATCCCTTTTTAATGGCATCTAGGCCAGATGCCATCACCACATCCTGTGGCAAGGAGTTCCACAGACTAACAACACACTGGGTAAAGAAATATTTTCTTTGGTCTGTTCCCACTCTCCCAACACTCAATTGGAGTGGATGTCCCCTGGTCTGGTAATGCATGAGAGGGAAAACAGCTTCCCTCTATCCACTTTATCCATCCCCTGCATAATCTTATACATCTCAATCATGTCCCCTCTCAGGTGCCTTTTCTCTAGACTAACCTGGAAGTGAACTTCTTATCACCTCCACTTGAAAAGCATATTTTGGGCAATGAATGCAGTCCATGGCAGGCCCCCGGGGTTCAGAATGTACCCACCTTGGACTAAATGAATGCCTGTTCCAGCAACATCAAGTAAAATGTTTGATACTTCAAACTGGATATGAGGAACTTCTGTCCTGTGGGCCTAATCTGGCCTACAAGCTTCTCCAATTCAGCCTTCACAGTCCTCCAAACTATTAGACACACCTACTTCACCACCACCAAAATCATTGATCCTAATTGGTAGTCAACTCTCCAAGGCCTAAATCCAATTGTTAGTATAAACTGAAGCAGACCCACTGAGGTAAAGGTAAAGGTTCCCCGACAAACTGTCCACTCGTGTCCGACTCTAGGGCGCGGTGCTCATCCCCGTTTCCAAGCCGTAGAGCCAGCGTTTGTCCATAGACAGTTTCCGTGGTCACGTGGCCAGCGCGACTAGACACGGAACGCCGTTACCTTCCCACCGTGGTGGTACATATTTATCTACTCGCATTTTTACATGCTTTTGATCTGCTAGGTTGGCAGGAGCTGGGACAAGCGACGGGAGCTCACTCAGTTGCGTGGATTCGAACTGATCTTCTGACCTTGCAGCCCAGAGGCTTGCGGTTTAACCCGCAGCGCCACCACGTCCCACTGAGTCAACTGCTGAATAGTGAACCAATACTTACATACGTATATCCAAGGGATTTAATGGACTGAATTAAACTGGGACTGGCAATGAAATTTACACCTACGTCTTTGTTGCTCCTCTAACCTGGAGGGTCTGCTTTTTTCTAATTTCATCTGGTTGCTAAAATGCAAACTGATTCTTAAATAGGTTTTGGCTTTCTAAGCTTGCTGCATCAGAAAGCTCCCCTGCTATCTGATAAATGTGAATTTCAGTTATGGCTAAGCATGGGACTTCCATATTTTTTTACTACAGTTCCCAGAATTCACCAGGAATTCCCTCAGTCAGAATTTTGGTAGCTGTAACCAAAAAAACCCAAGTCCTCAGAAGTTTCAGTACTCACACCTATACCTTCACAAATCTCCCTCTAGAACTATTATATTTGTGGCCTTGGGTAAGCTACACATTCCCAGGGCACCCCCAGAAGAAGGGAATGATAAGCCACTCCTGACTTTTCTACATAGAAAACCCTGGAAAGGGTCACCATAAGTCAGAACTGACTCGATGGCACATTATTATTGTTTCTATAACATGTCATTTTGTTTCTGCAGCCTATGTTTGAACTTATAGGTGAGTTTGAACATACGAGTAATCTGGTGAGAAAGACTAGATTACTCATAGAGCTGCTTATGAGTTCAAATGTAGGTTGCAGAAAAAATGTGAAAGGTCATAAAAATCCTCCCCCTAATTATTATTACTCAGGGTACTAATAACTGTGGCCAGATCTGCTTCAGCTTTTCTGTTAAAACCAATAGTATCCATATGTATATCTGAGGAAGGATCCATGAATGTGCCCCTTTACTGCCCTACATTTAAATTAATACAAAAGGCCACTTACTTAGGAAGTCATGCTTGGCCAGTGGAATACCTAAGGGAACTTGGAGCTGAATACAGTTTTGACAGTCCCCATGTCTGTACTAGTCATGTGAGGTGGGAATTTTTTCTTCTATATTTTTCTTCCATGGAAAAATACCTCAGTTCTGGAAAAGCACTGTTTCAGAAATCTGAAGGTAATTTTAAATTAAGAAATTCCAGTTCAAGGTCCAGTAATTCCAATTCATTTTAATATAAAGCACTGAAATAAAAGCATGTTTTATTAAATCCCCTCCCCTCCCAAAACAAGAGAAATATTTCAAATAGTTGGGGTACTGGAACAATAAAGCATGTCTGAAATTTTCCTAGGAGCGAAAGTCCAGAACGTTTTCCAGGCAATTTCTGATCCAGTATTTGCTGGAAAACACACACCAGCCTTAGAACCCATAAGGTGTTTTCAGCTTAACCACTTGAGAAAGTGGGTTCCAAGATCAGGCTTCAGAAACAGAAACATTTTCACTCTTTACACACCAGAATGAGGAACCTCTGGTTTCACCAGATATTTTGAATGGTAAATCCCACTGCCATGATGGACAGGGCTGATGGAAGTTGGCAGCCAAAGCATCTAGAGCAGTGGTCCCCAACCTTTTCCCAACCGCGGACTGGTTGGGGGGGGGTGGGATCTGTGTGCGCAGGGGCATGGCATGCTCACGCACGGGGCAGGGCGCTTGCACGGGGTGTGCTTGTGTGCATGCACTGGCGCTGGTGGGGGGGCAGGAGATCTGTGTCTGCGACCCACTCCTGCCTAGGCCACGGACTGGTGCCGGGTTACGGACCGGGGGTTGGGGACCCCTGATCTAGAGGGACATTTCTCTCAACCCTGTGTCACAAAGAGCATACTTGAAACTCCTTTCCTGCCATTTGGCTTCCCCCAAGTCTCTCCCTCCTTAGCTAAGGTCTGTGGTTGGAAGTCTGTTCTGCTACAATAAACAAGGCTAGGCACTATTCAGCATCAGGCAGAATAGTTCCTCACATGTGCTCCGTTTTTGCCATCAAGCAGTCTCCCCAAATTTTGATCCTAAGACACAATTCCAAGGGTGCTCTGCTCAGAGCTTATATCTGCTGTGAAAAACTTGAGATGATTTTTGTTTAATGGGAAAAGTAGAAACAACAGGCATCAAGTGCTGGAACATCCATAATAATAACAATAAAAAGAATGTCCTCTGTCCTGAAAACACTGGTTCCAGATATTTTTACCACCCCAACATCGGGATTATCCCAAATTAATATGTAGCTCTTCCAGGTTACTTTTTCCCCCTTTTGGGGTATTTAATGATCATAAACTGTAGCTCATTCAGGCTGCAACCCTAATTGTATCTTGTGTTAGGAAGCAAGTTTTCCTCAGATTCCAGGGCCACATATCCTGCTTTTTCCTATGTTTTCAGGTGAACTCAGATCCCTCCCCCCCCCACCCGCCACATCCAGATAACTTGCTTTGCAACGACCTGCAGTGAGGTGTATCAGCATACCGATAAACACAGCAGCTTTCCTGTCTCCCCTCCACTTTCGGTTTTGTTTTGTTTTTGTGTTGTTGGTTTTTTTTTTTAAATGGCCTGTCACAAGAGGCTTGAAGAATTATCTCTGGCCTCTCAATGTGCCGTAATATTTCTGACCTGCCAATAAAATTGATACAGCAAGAAAAAGACTTTTCTGGTACCTTGTATGATTTGTGTGGCTCCTTCACACCCTATTCCTCTCCCTGTAAACCATGTACAGTGTGATGAAGTTTGAAAGAAAAACTGCTGTACCCCCGGGGAGCAAAGGAATAATAAAAGCCTCACCAGAAAAAAAAAATTGAACCTGCTACTCACTAGAGATGTCAAACAGGAAATCTGACCCTCTGGATATTTGCAGCCTTTTCCAAACTTGGGACTCTGAAGAGATCTGTACAACTGGGGTGAAGAATTAGCCACGGCCTGCCCCCTTCCCATCCACTTCTTCAACAGACCAAGGTTGTATTGTCCTGCACAGATATTTCTGGGAGGATGCCCTCTTGAGCTAGGTGAGATTGACTTTCAAATAAACATGTACAAAAGTGAGCTACAAATCTGTTCACAGCCACTGGCTAGTAGTGCAGTGTATCAAAGAGCTCTCTGAATAAGACATGTGCAGAAACTCCAACATCTCTCCATAACAGCAGAGCATAGAGCAGGAGTAGGGAACCTGTGGCCATTCAGATGTTCATGGACTCTGGTTCCCATTATCCCCAATCAATCTGACCACAGGTTTGGCAACAGGTCCTCCCTTTACAGAGAGGGTTTCTTTTGGGGAGAAAGATGAGAGAGAAGTAAAGCAAATAAATAAATCAATTGCTGAAGGAATGATATACAGAGCAATCTCTTAAAACTATATGAATATGCACCCTTGCTATCAAAACTATTTTGCCCTTCTTTCAAAATAAGTTTTACAGAAATCAATTGCACCAAAGATCTGGAAGGTGCAGCCAGTAACATGCTTGCATGATAGCAAAAATTTCACAAATTATACTATGTTTTTGCATCAGTAGCAGTTTAAGTGGTGACACACACTTGTTCCTATTCATTATGACTATTTTAGAGTTTGGTTCTGGCTTATTCTCTGTTGGAATTTAATAACATCTGTAATGGTGGACAGCAGGTCACCACCCTTTTTTCTGCAGCCTATAAAATTATACATTAGACGGTCAAGGGGACACTTTATTTGACCACCCTATTCAAGATGCTTTATAAAGCAAATACAGTAGACAAATATTTACAGTTAAGATTTTGCTTAACTATATGTTACATTGAAAGTTCCAAGTATTCTCCTTCTTTGCTTTGTATCTTGTTTCAAAGACCAACAAAAGTATCTTAAGAAATGAAACATAATTGAATGTTGTATAATAAATGAAGTGATGTCCAATTTGAACAGAACTGGGCTTTTCTTTTACATTGTAGTCCTACACTTGGATTGCCAAGAAGGAAATCACACCCTATCCAGTGGCTCAGTGTAGGATCACAGCCTTCCTTGCAAAATCACATGGTGAAATTCTGGAGACCTGATCTATGCCTTAAAATATAGATATATGTTTGCTTCACAAGAGATGTGTACAAAAGCTGTCAAACACCACTTTTAGTTGATTAATCATATGCCTTTCAATTGATCAAAGATTAATAAACCTACTGTGCGGGTGCTATTTTTAGACCTTAAAGGATACTTGCAATATCTTATAAGGTAGGTCTGTGACAAATTATTTGGACCAATTAATTTTCAGTTGGGACCAGATTTTAAAAAGCTCTGGAATACTTTTGTATTCTTTAGTTCCTGAATAAAACTGAAACAATTTTTATGATGAGTGCTGACCTATCACACTAGACAAGGTGGTCGTTTCTTTAACTAAAAAGCTGTTGTGCTTAGTATCAATCAGGAGAGGAAAGGAGAGTAGGCTGTGGAAGAGAGGCCAAAAGTCAACGGTAAGTGAGGCTGCTGCTAGTACAGTTCCCCCTCCTCTCTTGCATGACACTGTCACACAGATCCTTAACATTTAACATGTAACAGAAGTGAAGAACTGGTTGAGATTTGATTGAGATTCTTCACTCTCATGCCTGATCCTCTGCTGGGGGAAAGGGGGGAGGCTACCACACTTTTTTGGCCACCAGGAGGGGTGTGGTGTCCCACCTGCTGTATTGCACCAACCTCTACTGCGGAAAAGGGAAATGCGGTTCAGGTCATTTTGGCGCTACCTGTTGTTGCAGATGAGCCTGCAGTTGCCGAGGAAGTAGACGGTGGAGGGCTGCCGCTTTCCAACACAAGGCAGGTGGCGCTGGCATTGCTCTCTTTCTTCACATACATTTCTGGCAAGGGGATGGGGTGGCTGATGCCCAGCTCTTCTTCTTGAGCTTGCTGCCTTCTCAGTGCAACCTGTGGATGGGAAGGTCGGACAATGTCTGCTCTCTAGTTGGAAAAACAACATCAGCAGCAACTTAGCAGCAAAACTGGCAGAGAATTCAAGGTAGAACTAAAATGTCATTTTGTATTATCATTTGTTAAGCATTTAAAAATGGGGATGTGAAAGTGAAAAGTGGACTATTTTAAGAAACTGTTCCTAATATATGAACATGTATTTAGAGAGCATGGCTGGCTAGATAGCTCAGTGGCTTAGGTATCTGGGTCCTTTATAAGCAGAAAGGCGGGACACAAACAAACAAACAAATCTGGCTGTGGAGCCAGAGTTTGGGAGTTCAATTTTCTACTCTGCATCTCAGAAGAGCCAGCCTGTGTGGCTTTGGACAACCTGCACAGACCCAAGATGCCCCCAGAAGAAGGGAATGGTAAAGCACTTCTGAGCAGGGTAGATAGAAATCAACGATTTTTAAAAAAATCAAATTGATTTAAATCATGATTTAAGTTTTTTCATCTGATTTTTAAATTTTAAATCATGATTTAAATCAAATCCACACTTCTGGGTGCTCTCTACCTGGAAAACGCTGAAAAAGGGGAGTCATAAATGAAAACTGCCTTGAAGGCACATGATTATGAGGATGAGAATGATTTGGAGTTTTAGAAGAGGTAGCCGTGTCAGCCTGTGCTAGCTTATCAGGCAAAAAACAAAATATTTTCTTTTAAAAAGACAAAAGCATTGTGGCACCTTAAAGACAGACAGCTACATTTTAATGAGAGCTTTTGTGGACAAATCCACTTCCTCAGAGGTTACCCCTGAGATTATTATTTAGAGGTTTCCTAACCCCCCAAAATATCATGAAAATCATACAAGAAACGCTTTCTGATGCTTCAGTGATTCTTGGATAACACCTGACATGATGACAAATCAAAACTCTTAGAAAACAAAAGGAACAAACATGCAACAGAACATGTAATTACTACTACATCTAGAGATTTTAGAAATTGTGCGTTTCTTTCAGCTGAATTTACTTCAGTGGTAGGGAAGAAACAAAAAGGCCTGGTTGGTATATTCAGTACAAATGGCCTAAAACAGTGAGACTTCTTTTTTAGGGTTAAGAGTCCATGTGATCTACCACTATATTTGTAACCTGATAATTTTTCACATCTGAAATCTCAAACCATTTGAACTAGGAGAAGACTGGGAGCAGAGGGAACACTGTGGGTCATGCAGCCCTGCAACAGCAAGAGAACAAGCTCTGCTTAATTTGATACTTTTGCAGGGAAGAGGTCAAAGGTGATTCCCCCATTCCCACCCCCAGGAACCACCATGTTCTGTAAAATCTTCCACACCAGAACTAGGATTGCACATCAGATTTATAACACTTGAACAGAGAAATCCCACTGAAGTCAATCCAAGGCGAGCCCATTTGACAATGCAAGAGTGATCTTAACACAATCCATTTGTTTTCTTCAGCCAGTCACTGTCACTGCATGGCAATTAGAGGAGAAATCCTGGAGCAATCCATGCATGCTGAACCACTAAAGTAAACATAAGGAAAGCACAGTAATTCCCCAAGTCCGCAGTTGTGACCAGAAGATATGGAAGTTTGGAAATGGGCTGGGGGAACAACTTCCAGAACCTCTCAAACAGTGGTATGCTGGCTGAGGAATTCTGGGAGTTCTAGTTTAAACAGGTAACTCAAATTCTATTTTTTTCCCTTTAACAACCACAGGAGGGGAACAAGAAAGCAAGTGCAGGGAATGGGTCCTGCTATAGTGAGAAAAAGCAACTATACTTAGCCATGAAAATGAACATAAAGAAATCCAGCTGACAACCAAGAAACATGTTTGAACATGTTTTCACAAATTTTAGATTTATGGATCAAATCCCACTACAAATTGCAACTAGAGCAGGCCCACTAAATCAGTGGGGATTAGGTAAACCAACACCCATGTAAGTTCCATGGATGCAATAGGCCTACTCTAGCTGCAACTTACTATGGGATTTCAGCTATTGTGTACCACCTTGATGGCTTCTTAGCAAAAAGGAAGACATAGAAATATCAATAATAAATAAACAATAACTGAGCTGCATGCCATGGCTAAAACAGCAAACATGAAATAACAAGCAAGTTTCAAATGCAAATTAGTATTTTAGTATATAGTGTGTGAGAGGGAAAATATGAACAGAGTCATCCCATATAAAGCCAAATAAAGTTTTGTCTATCTGAAAAAAACAAGTGAAGCTCAGTGTGGCTGCACATGTGAGAGACCATGATATAAAAGAGACTCATCACTGTGTACACCATGCATTCAAGCTAGGCATGGGCAAAGTGAAGCTAATGGGCCACACATTCCCCCAGGACATTTTTGCAACACCCCCCGGGGTTCCCCAAGGTTGTCTCTGAGGAAAAATATATTTTACAAAGAAAGGTCAATTTTTGCCCCTGGAAGCCTCCAGGAACAGTACTTTTCACATGTATAAAATGTATATAAAGCAAAATAAAACTGCAAGTGCTCATCCAGCCACTTTGTTTACCTTTAAACACACACACACAAAGACTGAAAACATTGGGGGAGGGTGTCTAGGAGCACTTATTTGGCCCCCATGCAGCCTGCACTTTTCCTCCCTTGATTTCACCAATATAACTGAGCTCCTCGAAGCTACAGAACTGCAGGCAATGGAGGTGAATACTAAGAGCCACTTGTGCAAGGGAGGTGAATGTTAAGAGCTGCTCATGTTTTCATCTCACTACCTCCAGCAAGCCTACCCACACAGAATATTGGCAGGAGGACTGTGAGGGCTATAATCCACAAAAGTAACTTTCCCCTGCTCTGCAGTTCCTTGGTCGTCCTTCCTCCCCTATCTCTGTCTTGTTCATCTATAGAAGTCTGTGAGACTTCTTTTAAGATGCCACATTCTGGACATGCCACATGACATACTGCATGGTGTTTGCAAGGTATGCATATAAAGTGGTAAAGCAAGGACTACAAACTGAGAGATTCAGAGACGCAGTGGGCAGCTGATACTTCAGAGCTGAAAATGTCCATAGTTCTATGACGGAGGGTACAGACAAGGAAACAGCTTGCATTCTGGACCGCTTGTGGCACATCCAGTACAGGCTGTGCCACAAGCAGTCACATGATGCCTGGAAGATTGCAAACCAGCCTGACCCTAATCCCAGTCCAAGGTGGACCTTTCTGGCACTGCAACAGAGCTATTTTTTATTGGGATCAGGCTGGACTGACTCCTTCACAGACAGAAGGGCTGTTTTAAGGGATCACTCCCAGTGAGGCAATGCTGCCTGTTGCAGTCAGATGTGATCCTTTCTCATTGTTGCCTCACACTCTTACTTCTTAAGACTACACTGTGGTATAATTACATCCTTCCCCCAAGCTTACCTGGGAACAACTGCTATGAAACACAGCAATATTTATTTCTGAGTACATATATGGGCACAGAGATGAGCTTAGTTCATAGGTCCAGACTGCAAGCTACTGTTAGCCCTTACCTTGCACTTACTTTACAGAAGCTACATTTTAAAATAGACCTATGGCTCTTAATGTGATGCTGTAAAATGCAAGTCAGTGAAACAAAACTACGAGACCAGATCTACACTAGGTTTTGAAGGTTTAATGCTACTTTAGAAGCATCTTCCCAAAATGCAGGTTTCAGTGGGACAAACTCTGAATCCAAGCACTCATCTTGTAAATAAGGGATTAAATATAAGCAAATGAAAGAGGATTGGCAAAGAAGAGGCTAAGGGCTCTACCTCTAGTCTGGGTGTCCAGTATGACAAACAGGCTGACCTTAGAAAAGTTGCTTTCTTTGGACTATAACTTGCAGCACCCTCCAGCCAGTATGGCTGGCTAAGCGATTCTGGGATCTAAAAAGCAACTTTTCAAAGCTCTAACTTATGTGGCTCACCCTGCACAAATACAGGTGAGGTGCAGGAAGACAGGCCAGAACGTCTTGTGCCTATTGCAGGCTAGTAAAACCATTTCTGCAGGCTAATATTTTTGTGGGCCTGATGGAGACAAGTCTTCAATATCAGACAAATAAAACAAATGCAGTCGTACCTCGGTTTACGAACGCCTTGGTTAACATAATTTTCGGTTTAGGAAGGAAAATCCATTGAAAACAATGCCTCGGTTTACGATTTTTTTCCACAGGACGAAGCAAGTTTCCCCAGGATGCATTGTGCCTGGAGGTTTACAGTGCCGCCCCCGTTCCTATGGCAAACCGCATTTCAGTTTACAAATTTTTCACATTAAGTAACATCCCGGAGAACACATTAAATTCGTAAACCGAGGTACGCCTGTGCTTTATTCTGATTGAGCTGACCATTATTTGCTGTATTAACATGTACAAAAGGAGGGGAATAATATATAAACTAACATTTTAAAGGGAACACATTTTGCATTCACTGCTATCTCACTGAAGCAGCCATACCCTGCAACACTAAAGTATTTAATTATTTTCTCCACATTTTCAGAGATGCAATTATACTAGCAATATTATGCTGGCTCAGACTGGAGCACATCCTTCCAGGTACTGCAGATCCACCTTTGGCCACCAAATAGCTCAATGTTAGCTTAATACTCAGACATACACTTATTTCTTTGGGGATACTTGAAATATATGCTATGGGTTTCTGATTATTTTGTTGTCAACAGCATCTACTGCCCTAATTTGGTTAGTTTTTTACATTATTCTAATATATGTTGTTTTCCTCATTTTACTCTTTAATCTACTAATTACTGCTATTTGTAAAACTCTCTGGGAATTTTAACTGAAGACTCTAAAATAAAATAAAATAAAATTATTTATCAGAGCTTGCAAAAGTTTAAATAGATATATAGATAGAGATTACAATTTCTGAAGCTCTAGTTAATGCAGTCATCAACCATGTTAGCTAGAAGATTCTGGAATCTGTAATATATTACAAAATATAATTTTTTAAATTTAAGGATGTAAAATGTGGGGCAACTGCGATTTTTTTTCTTAGCAAGGGAGTAACGCAAAGAGAAACAACAGTAATATAATCCCTATGTAGTGGTTGTGCAAACAAGTAGAGGTGAACAGTGCCATCATATACTGTCTACTCAGAAGAAAGTCCCCCTGGATTAAATTGGACTTTCTCTCAGAAGAACACACACAGCCATTGGAAAATGGTTGATAGTATATTAATATTGTTTGAAAAAATAGCTACATCAGCCTTGGTATCTGTGTTAGAAACCTATGTACAGTTCAGATAAACTAAATAATGAGATTATGAAAGTTGCAGATTACAATTACTAACTACAGAGTAGCCTTTTCAAAATCAAAGAGCAGTCTAATAAATTAGATCAACTGTGACAACTGCTTTTCGCAAAGTATTCAGATATGGCATACATGTATCCAACAAAAAACTACTAAAATGCTAGTGTTAAAAATGTTTATAATTAGTCCTAGGACATGGGGAGGAAACCTATTAAAAGACTAATAGGGAAAGGAAATCAAATGGAATTAAAATATCACTCATTTACTTAAATGTAAATTCAGTCTCATCATCTATGGACTGATGATTAATACTCTTTAAATATCTACCTCATAGAATCTGGAGCTTCTCAAACTTTTGTAACAGATCATATCCAAAGTCTTGGGTATAGTACCATCTGTAGTCATAGGATGATTTTCCAAATTTGGTGGGGGGGGGGGGGGTTATTCACATCAACCTGACCATAGTTTTGCAGTGCATAAAGAATAAAATGGCATCAATATATTGATCTGAGAGCTTTTTTCATAAGATTTGTTTCTGCAACTAAAAGTTAAGTGCAATTATTGTATTTTCATTTTTTTCCACTCACAACTTAATAAAATGTGTTAAAAACAGAAGATAGGACAAAAAAGGAAAAATATCTGTGTGCATATTACAACTTGTTTGGTTATAAGAACCTCAAATCCTGATGTTTCTGCTGTATAATCCTCACTAAAGATTGAATTTTTACTGTATTCTTATAACCAGTTATTTTCACTGTGGAAAATGGCATCCCCCTCCTAAGACATTAATATTATAACACTCATACTATAAAAATCATTCTTGCATGTTCTAAATGCACTTTTTAGGCTAGCTATACATATTTCTAGAAGGCAAACAATAAATCTTGCCAAGGCCTAGTCTTATATTACAATTTAGCCACATCCTTCAAAAGCATCCCACCTACTTTTAAATTTAAAGTATGTACCCTTGAACTCTAATAAGCAAAACCATTTTTCTTTTCTTTTTAGCACAAGTAATTACAGGAAAACAAGGAGGACCCATTATCTAGAAGTTGTGTGCTCCACAAAATACAGGGTATAATAAGAAGCCATTCCTCAAAATCTTGATGAAACAGAAAAACGTGCAAAATACATCCAAAGTCAACAGAAATCAACTCCTATGGATATCATTTTAACTGAAATAACAATCAAAGATTTTTAAAACCCTTGATGTCGAAGTTTTTCTTGAGAAACTATTCTTTTCGCTGGTTTAATGGATTTAATTTTCCTCAGTGTTAACGCTTATCTGGCAACGAATTCTTGTGTTTCAGCACAAACCTTTCTTTCTCAGAAGTAAGCCCTCCTGTGTTCACTAGTTGACTCAGAAACTAACCCCTGCAGTGTTCAAATACGGATGACTTTTGAGTAATCAACCCCGAGTTGCAGCCTGAGGGCCGCAATCCTGCCTATTTAGCAATAAGACCTACCGGGATCAGTTGGGCTTACATTTCTGACCACTCAACCCCACATCTGGCTCTGCTATCTATCAGTGAATCCTTAATTTTTCCAAGCCATCACATTCTTTAAGGAGGCAAGTAAAGAATCTGAAACCAATGTGCTTGAGTCTGAATAGCAGGCCTACACTTCTTTCTTTGAGATTCAACTTTGGAACCTCAGCCGGCGCCGAGTTTCACATAACTTAGCGGGAATGTGAAGGTTCCCCAACCCTCGCTCCCCAAAGGGCTGCTTTTCATCCGCTCCCCCCACACACACCCACACCCACCCCGCTTGTTTCCACCACTGTGGCTCACCTGGGCCGCCATCACCCGCTGCCTCTCCGCGATCAAACTGCATTTTTTGCACTGGCAATCTCTCCACATGCAGAACCGCTTGTGCCCTTTCAGGGGCGAAGAATAGCCATGGTTCCTACACCGCGCGCACTTCGGGAGCCGAGGAGACTTTTTCCCCGACGTGGTGGCGGGGGCGGCACCAGCAGCCGCCGCTGGGCTTTGGGCTAAGGCCCCTGCGTGGTTTCCCGCCCCTGCAACTACCAGGCCAGCAGACTTTCCAAAAGGGCCCATCTTACCCCCTTGGCCGTTAGGCTCCGAGGGAGTCGACGGCTTGTTGAAGGAGGACTCGTTGGGCATCGCGTCCTTGGGATCGGCTACCTTGACAAGGAAAGGAGGGGTTCGGATTTGCGTGGGGGGGGGCTGTATGTGTGAGAAGGGTGGGCAGGAGGGCGGGAAGGTCGAGTCCTTTTTCGGACCTTAGAGATGGGGACGGGTTCCTAGGCAAAGTAATTGTCCCGTCGCCCTCGGCCTGCAAGCCGTTGCTAAGGCTTGCCGAAGCCGCTGGGATAGGCAGGTTGCAAGAGACTCGGCCGCGCTACTTCATGCCAGCGCCGTGTGCCGGAGGGAACGTGCCCGGGGACAGGGCAGAAGGGGAGGCTGGACCATGCCCGGCTCCGCCTCCCGACCTGCTCCACGTGCAAAAGCACGATGTGTCTATTTTATGTTTATATATTCCATTTTTCTCTTAACAAGAGGGGGGCAAAGCGACGGCCCCTGTGGTCTTGCTGCGTTCGAGGGGGCTTGCTCCCGAAGACGTGTGCGTGCAGGATTGCGCGATGCATGCTTCCTTTGCAGCGGAGCAACAAAAGCAAACGGCTCCTCCGCAGCCGAAATTGGTGCAAAAACCGAGAGAAACTGCAGGGAAGTCGCACCAAATCTCACGCATTTTCTGCCTCTTTTAAGGTTGCAAACCATAACCGTCGGATCGCCTATGCGTCTTTTTAAAATTCTCTGAGAGGGTCCTTTTTTGAATATTATTTCACCGATCCGACTTTCACTTTGTTTCCTTGCCTGGGAATAAACACCAGAGTGGAATTTCGACTAAATAAGTGTAGCACAGAATTGTAAAGTGAGTTTTCATTCCATTCAAGGCTCTCGCAATGCTTAGCTTTGTGCTTTCTAGGACCACGGACGGGCGGGGGGCTGAGGGCAAGAATTGCAAGATACTGCATCTTCGAGCGAAAACGGAATTTAAAGTGGAGGCACACAGTCATATCCTTTTGGTCAAGTAGGTTTTCAAAAACCTGTAAAGCCTGTTTACCAGAAAGAAAAAAGGATGAGTCCAACTCTCTCTGGAGACCCCTGACACCCACCCCTTCCTGCCTTCCTGCAGTTTATGAAGTCATTATCTTCCCTGCACAGGGAAATAATTATGTGGAAACCAAGAATGTCTTTTAGCTTCTAACTTTAAAAAAAAGTAAACATCTTGTGAATATGGTTAATGTAGCATGGAACACAAGAAACAACCAGTTTTACTTTGAATAATAATTCCTTGATATGTGGCTATTTCATTCAAGCAATCAGAGGGATGCACACCTTCCTGTTCCAGTGAAGAGGCACAGTGATTAAAGATGCAGATTATTAATTGCTGATTACCATTTCTTGTTATAGAAGCCTCCTCCTTGAAGGAATGACCTCTCCTGCATTAGAAAGTGGTGAATATGGTAGAAGAAATTAAGAAAATGTTTATATTTCAACATGTATAATATGTGTCTTTATGACAGTGTTACACAGTCACAGGAAACACAAAAACATTGTCTATATCTGATGCTATTTAATGCTGTCCACATTGGTAATGGTCTTTCTCGATCTGCAGAATACATTCTTGTTGTGCTTACATATTATGGTTTTGAGTAATTCTTGGGTGTTCTGGAAGGATTTGATCTTCCTTGTTTCCCTGTTACCAGCCCCTTCATTTTAGAGAAGTTTCTGCTTCTGAAGTCAGACGTGACTGCAGTGGACTTTTCTTGGCAATGTTCTGCCTACATATACAGGCAGGGCAATAACTAGCGTGGAGCAACTGGGGTTTAGCCCCCAAGGCACCACATTTTAGAGGGCATTGAAATCTAGAAGTGGATCTAATAATGAACGTTGAAAAAAAAAAACAATGCCTCTTGGCCCTGCTCACATTCTTTCTCCCTCCTTTTACTGGGAGAGGGGACCTTGTGTTCATCCATCAGGGTAGAATGAGTGGCAGATGGCATTCTCTCTGCCCCAGGGACCAATAAGCTCTGCACTGTGATCACTATTACCAGCTAGTTCAGGCACACTCCCTTCTTGCACTGGGGACCCACCACTGCAGAATGCTTTTTATCTTCGGATCAGTTTCATGCTGAACTACTTCAGGGCACCAATATTTTGGACAAGGTTAGGTAGGGCGAAGAACCTGTTTCAGTTTGCTGGCTTAAACTCCAACAAGGAAAATGTCTTGGAAACGTTTGAGATGTGGACGCAACCCAGGGAAAGTGGATGCCACAAAGTATGATTCTTGCCAAATCTAGATATCATCCCAAAATCAAAAAAAAAAAAAAAAAAAAAGTTGCCAGTCAGAACTGTGGCCTGTGTACTTAGACCTAAATTTTATTGCACTGTCAAAAAGCAACCAAAAAGTCAAGCCCAAAATGTCAGTTCCTTACCATAGAGGAACAATACATTACTCAGCCACATGGATAGCTCAGTGAGATAGCTAGAGCACTGGCTCTAGAGTGCGATGCCCCACTGTGCCTTGTAGTAGAAGAGCTGGCTTTTGTTGTGGTCGTCGGCAGACGACACCTTCCCCAAGTGCCCCCGGAAGAAATAATGGGGAAACCACTTATGTGTACTCTGTACCTAGGAACCCCTGGAAAGGGTTGCTGTGAGTCAGAATTGACTTGACAGCACATCATTATTAATTGCTCAGTCATATACACCCAAATATCAGCAACAACATATGTACCCTGTTTCCCTGAAAATAAGACCTAACCTGAAAATAAGCCCTAGTATGATTTTTCAGGATGCTCGTAATATAAGCCCTACCCCAAAAATAAGCCCCAGTTAAGTGAAACCCCGCCCTGCACCACTGTGCAGCAACCAGAATAAGATGACATGACTGTATTTGAATAAATGTAGATGGCTGTACATGAAAAAAAATAAAACATCCCCTGAAAATAAGCCCTATTGGGGTTTTTGGAGCAAAAATTAATATAAGACCCTGTCTTATTTTCGGGGAAACAGGGTAGCTCATCTGTGCATAAGAACAAACAGTCTCTTCTTCAGTTGCTTTACCAAAGTGTAAGTTGTAGTTGAGCAGGCTGAGGAAATGCACTACAGTTCTCCCTTGAATTTCATGAGTCTGAGCAACACAGTTTTGGTGATACATGGATTTTTTCAATCAATTAGTCAAGCAATCAATATTTCAATAAATAAATATTAAGTAAATCCTGTGCTGCTATTTGTCTCCCGGAAATAGTATGAGAAAGGTGGGTTTCAGACTTACTAAGACACCTGCCATTGGTGATGTGACAGCCACCGGTCCAATGGCAGTGGCCTAGCTGGACACTTCTCCTGGTGTGGTAACTCCATGTGGCAGCCGGGGAGGGTGCTGGGCGAGGTCACAGTGGTGTGCTGCTCCATTTGGGGAGGAGAAGGAGAAATCTTGCCTCCATTTTCCCCCTCTAATAGAGGCTTTAGTTACATTGGGGGAATAAGAGATCTTCATGGATTTTGAACTACACAGCAGTCCGGCACCGCTAACCCCAGTGTTGTTGAAGGGAGAAGTGTACATTAAGTGGGAGCAAGAATATTCAGATACAGCACAAAAAAAATATAAATGCAGAAAACCAGAACATGTTTGAAAATCAGAGTGCAGAGTCTGGCAGCCTAAGGATAATAATAACAATGTGCTGTCAATCCTTCCAAGGTAGAAAATACTCAAAAGGGGACGAACAGGCCTGTATTCTGGTGATGCTGTGGGACTGTGCAGCTTGTCCAAGGCCACACAGGTTACAGGGCACATAACCCATCATCTGGCTGCACCCCTCCTGAGAGGCTCATTGGCGGATTTGAATTCCCATACCTTGACTCCACACAGTAACACATTCCAACCTACTGAGCTATACCAGCTAAATAAAAAATATGTTCCAAAAAAAATTACCAGGGAAAGCAAAAACTGGAAGAGCTGAGTTCCAAACAGGAACAAAAATCAAAGACAGGAGAAAGGCAGATGATGGCAAAAGGTATTCTCAGCAGTTTTAAGGTTTTGTGGACCCTTCAAGATTTGCCCAACATTTAGGATATCGAGAAATTATGCTTGTCATTAGTGGGACACACATTACCATGTAAGGGTAACTGAACCTATCCTTTACTACAGCACTTCTTTGGCTACTGGTTTCCTTTTCCATCTCAAGATCATCCTGAGCAATAGTGTGTCCCTAGTATTTAATTGTTTGTTGTTGTTGTTGTTTAGTCGTTAAGTCGTGTCCGACTCTTCATGACCCCATGGACCAGAGCACGCCAGTCCCTCCTGTCTTCCACTGCCTCCTTCTTTAAGGACTTGCCATAGTTTGTTGTGGTCCACGCAGTCAAAGGCTTTTGCGTAGTCAATGAAGCAGAAGTAGATGTTTTTCTGGAACTCTCTGGCTTTCTCCATAATCCAGCGCATGTTAGCAATTTGGTCTCTAGTTCCTCTGCCCCTTCGAAATCCAGCTTGTACTTCTGGGAGTTCTCGGTCCACATATTGCTGAAGCCTACCTTGCAGGATTTTGAGCATAACCTTGCTAGCGTGTGAAATGAGTGCAATTGTACGGTAGTTGGAGCATTCTTTGGCACTGCCCTTCTTTGGGATTGGGATGTAGACTGATCTTTTCCAGTCCTCTAGCCACTGTTGAGTTTTCCAAACTTGCTGGCATATTGAATGTAGCACCTTAACAGCGTCATCTTTTAAGATTTTAAATAGTTCAACTGGAATGCCATCACCTCCACTGGCCTTGTTGTTAGCCAAGCTTTCTAAGGCCCACTTGACTTCACTCTCCAGGTATAATCTAAACCAAATCCCTTATGAATACACAGTGGAAGTGAAGAACAGATTTAAGGAACTAGATTTGGTGGACAGAGTGCCTGAAGAACTATGGATGGAGGCTCGTAACATTGTACAGGAGGCAGCAACAAAAACCATCCCAAAGAAAAGGAAATGCAAGAAAGCAAAGTGGCTGTCCAACGAGGCCTTACAAATAGCAGAGAAGAGAAGGGAAACAAAATACAAGGGAGATAGGGAAAGTTACAGAAAATTGAATGCAGACTTCCAAAGATTAGCAAGGAGAGACAAGAGGGCCTTCTTAAATGAACAGTGCAAAGAAATAGAGGAAAAGAATAGAAAGGGAAAAACCAGAGATCTGTTCAAGAAAATTGGAGATATTAAAGGAACATTTTGTGCAAGGATGGACATGATAAAGGACAAAAATGGTAGGGACCTAACAGAAGCAGAAGACATCAAGAAGAGGTGGCAAGAATACACAGAGGAATTATACCAGAAAGATTTGGATGTCCCAGACAACCCAGATAGTGTGGTTGTTGACCTTGAGCCAGACATCCTGGAGAGTGAAGTCAAGTGGGCCTTAGAAAGCATGGCTAACAACAAGGCCAGTGGAGGTGATGGCATTCCAGTTGAACTATTTAAAATCTTAAAAGATGACACTGTTAAGGTGCTACACTCAATATGCCAGCAAGTTTGGAAAACTCAGCAGTGGCCAGAGGATTGAAAAAGATCAGTCTACATCCCAATCCCAAAGAAGGGCAGTGCCAAAGAATCCTCCAACTACCGTACAATTGCACTCATTTCACACGCTAACAAGGTTATGCTCAAAATCCTACAAGATATGCTTCAGCAGTATGTGGACCGAGAACTCCCAGAAGTACAAGCTGGATTTCGAAGGGGCAGAGGAACTAGAGACCAAATTGCTAACATGCGCTGGATTATGGAGAAAGCCAGAGAGTTCCAGAAAAACATCTACTTCTGCTTCATTGACTACGCAAAAGCCTTTGACTGCGTGGACCACAACAAACTATGGCAAGTCCTTAAAGAAATCGGAGTGCCTGACCACCTTATCTATCTCCTGAGAAACCTATACGTGGGACAGGAAGCAACAGTTAGAACTGGATATGGAACAATTGATTGGTTCAAAATTGGGATAGGAGTACGACAAGGCTGTATATTGTCCCCCGGCTTATTTAACTTATATGCAGAATACATCATGCGAAAGCCCGGACTGGAGGAATCCCAAACCGGAATTAAGATTGCCAGAAGAAATATCAACAACCTCCGATATGCAGATGATACCACTCTGATGGCAGAAAGTGAGGAGGAATTAAAGAACCTCTTAATGAGGGTGAAAGAGGAGAGTGCAAAAAATGGTCTGAAGCTCAACATCAAAAAAACTAAGATCATGGCCAATGGTCCCATCACCTCCTGGCAAATAGAAGGGGAAGATATGGAGGCAGTGACAGATTTTACTTTCTTGGGCTCCATGATCACTGCAGATGGTGACAGCAGCCACGAAATTAAAAGACGCCTGCTTCTTGGGAGGAAAGTGATGACAAACCTAGACAGCATCTTAAAAAGCAGAGACATCACCTTGCCAACAAAAGTCCCCATAGTCAAAGCTATGGTTTTTCCTGTAGTGATGTATGGAAGTGAGAGCTGGACCATAAAGAAAGCTGACCGCCGAAGAATTGATGCTTTTGAATTGTGGTGCTGGAGGAGACTCTTGAGAGTCCCCTGGACTGCAAGGAGAACAAACCTATCCATTCTAAAGGAAATCAACCCTGAGTGCTCACTGGAAGGACAGATCCTGAAGCTGAGGCTCCAATACTTTGGCCATCTCATGAGAAGAGAAGACTCCCTGGAAAAGACCCTGATGTTGGGAAAGTGTGAGGGCAAGAGAAGGGGACGACAGAGGACGAGATGGTTGGACAGTGTCATTGAAGCTACCAACATGAATTTGACCCAACTCCGGGAGGCAGTGGAAGACAGGAGGGCCTGGTGTGCTCTGGTCCATGGGGTCACGAAGAGTCGGACACGACTAAACGACTAAACAACAACAAATACCTGACTAGCCCAGTGGTTTTTCCTACTTTCTTCAGTTTAAGCTTGAGTTTTGCTATAAGAAGCTGATGATCAGAGCCACAATCAGCTCCAGGTCTTGTTTTTGCTGACTGTATAGAGCTTCTCCATCTTTGGCTGCAGAGAACATAATCAATCTGATTTCGGTATTGCCCATCTGGTGATGTCCATGTGTAGAGTCACCTGTTGTGTTGTTGGAAAAGAGTGTTTGTGATGACCAGCTTGTTCTCTTGACAGAACTCTATTAGCCTTTGCCCTGCTTCATTTTGAACCCCAAGGCCAAACTTCCCTGTTGTTCCTTTTATCTCTTGACTCCCTACTTAGCATTCCAATCCCCTATAATGAGAAGAACATCTTTCTTTGGTGTCAGTTCTAGAAGGTGTTGTAAGTCTTCATAGAATTGGTCAATTTCAGCCTCTTCCGCATCGGTGGTTGGTGCATAAACTTGGATGACTGTGATGTTGAAGGGTCTGCCTTGGATTCGTATTGAAATCATTCTATCATTTTTGAGATTGTATCCCAGTACAGCTTTTCCCACTATTTTGTTGACTATGAGGGCTACTCCATTTCTTCTACGGGATTCTTGCCCACAATAGTAGATATGATAATCGTCTGAATTGAATTCACCCATTCCCGTCCATTTTAGTTCACTGACGCCCAGGATGTCAAAGTTTATTCTTGCCATCTCCTGTTTGACCACATCCTGCTTACCAAGGTTCATAGATCTCACATTCCAGGTTCCTATGCAGTATTTTTCTTTGCAGCATCGGACTTTCACTTCACTTCCAGGCGCGTCCACAGCTGAGCGTCCTTTCGGCTTTGGCCCAACCACTTCATTAGCTCTGGAGCTACTTGTATTTGTCCTCCACTCTTCCTCAGTAGCATGTTGGACGCCTTCCGACCTGAGGGGCTCATCTTCCGGCGTAATATCTTTTAGCCTTTTGTTTCTGTCCATGGAGTTTTCTTGGCAAATATACTGGAGTGGCTTGCCAATTCCTGCTCCAGGTGGATCGCATTTAGTCAGAACTCTCCACTATGACCTGTCCGTCTTGGGTGTCCCTGCACGGCATAGCCCATAGCTTCTCTGAATTACTCAAGCCCCTTCGCCATGACAAGGCAGCAATCCTAAAGGGGATTTAATTTTTTGGAGATGTGGTATTGTCACATACAGTAATTCTGAGGAAGACTCTTTCCCCTTTAAGGTTCCTCCTTCCTTCCTAATATTTTGTTCTCTTTCATGTAGAAACCAACACCACCCTTAGTATACTTTTCTCAAGTGTTCCTGTAAAACTTGTGTCCAGTGGTGACTGTATCTGAGTGGTTCTCTCCATTCCACCTGGTTTTCATTCTGCCCAGTGGATTAATATTCTCCATACAAAGCATTCCAACTTCACCCTTTTGTCCTGTAAGCTTGCAACGTTAGCCCAGAAATACCTACCCATGGTGTCTCTCACCAGATACATCTGGTGTGTTTAATTTAGCCCTGTAGCTCTTAATCTTTTTCACTGCCTGTCATGTTTTACCTTTATGTTACTCATCCCTGTCGGGCAATCGGAAACATTTTTGACACTATCGCCTACAATAATTCTGCCTAGACCAGAAGCTTCCCAGCACGTGCTAGATCAAAAACTGTTTTGCCAGTTTTTTGACGTTCAGTGCCAGACGTCTGGTTCCAGTCTTGTTGGAGTGAAGCTCATCTCTTTTGCTCACCCTTCCCTCATATTTACCAGTGTCTAACAAATCTAAACTTCTGCTCTTTGTACTATCATATCATCTGTACATTAAAATTATCCAGCTTTGCTTGTGTCACTAGAGGAACAGGTAGCATTTTAGAGAAAATAACTTTTAGCCTTCTATCAACCTTAATTTGAATACCAAGGCTTAACAAGCGCATTATGGTTTCCTTCTGAGAGGTAACCATAACAGTTGACTCTGCCCTAGCACTATTTCCAGGTAATTTGGATGTCATATAATGCCTGAAACTTTTGCTCTGGGCAGGGGAGTTCACTTTGTAATCTACAGGCCCATCATAAATCTGGTTGTCTATGTCTCTAGTAATTCAGACCCCCCACCCTGGTATATCTTTGGCAGAAAAATATATCTGTTTGTATCCCAAGGAACATGTTATTTTAAAGGAATAATTTCCTCTGGCCCACTTGTTAAATTACACATTAAACTATTCATGTATTTCTTGAGCCTACAATATTTTTGTATCTGCAGAATGAGCTGCCTGACCTCACTCAGATATCCTGAACAGAGGGAGGGAGGCAGTGATGGTACAGTGACTGCTGTGTAAGATAACTATGCTCATGAACCACATTGTGGAAGGGCACTGATGCTATTTGACCTTGTCAGGCCTCATATTTGAAGAAGGCTGGCACATTTGGGCTCAGTTTTTCCATTCCTTCTAATAATTGTTTGTTGTTAGAATGGAAATTAGCTGGGGAGTTGTTAAAAGTGTGCAGGAATGTGCTGTGACATCCTTCCCCTTCTGGCTTATGGTTGCTTACAAATCATGCCTCCTGTATCCACACCTGCTTTCTCATAAATATGAAGAAATAATACAGGGCCTCTTTCCCCTCATTGCTCTCCTGTCCTTCGCACTCCTCTGCAGCCATTATCTGTGATTTTAATGAGTTCAATCAGGACTAAAGGTGTCCTACACAGTGAACAGGACATGTTATTTCAAGACTCATGAAGTCACGCTGGCCAGAATCTAGTTCATGATCGACACTTGAGTATGTGCAGAGGCATTGTTAAAGGAGCAAATTGCTGCTAATCAGTGAGCTGCTGGTTGTGTTCCTGGCCATATACAGTGGTACCTCAGTTAACCTCAAAGCCTTGGTTAACGTAATTTTCAGTTTACGAATGAAAATCCATTGAAAATAATGTCTTGGTTTACATTTTTTTTCGCAATACGAAGCACGTTTGCCCACGATGCATTGCGCCTGGGAGGTTTATAGCACCGCTCCCGTGCATGTGTTCCTATGGGAATCTGCTTTTCGGTTTGCAAATTTTTTGTAATACGAAACGTCCCGGAGAACGCATTAATTCGTAAACCAAGGTACCACTGTAGCTGTTTGATTTAATAGGTCTGCTCTAGTTGGATTAAATTTAGCCCTGTTTTTAAAATAATTGCAGGGGTAGAACTGCACAATTTAGCACAACTGTATAATTTGGTCCTCACTGATTTATCTTGATTAGAGTGAAGATAGGTGCAATGATTTGCAAGCACTTTGTGTCTTCTTTTCTGTTGAAATGTTGAAGGGAGTATAAGTGGATGAATGGAATTCTATTATAGGCAATAAAGGCTGCATTGGATAATGCTTACCAAACCTTTCAAGGACAGTATCTGAAAAAAAAAATTAGAAGAGATCAACCAGCTCAGAACCCCTGCTTGTAACAGAACTCTCCAGGGTAGTCCTAGCCATATGTACTCAAAAGTAGGTCCTACCGCATTCAGTTGGGGTCCACACTTTGTGAATTGCGCTTAGAATGGCAGCTATGAATAAGCTTTCAATAAGAGATGCTAAAATTACTCATTTGAATGGTCTTGTTATTCTGTCATGCCAGCTCACCAATTTGAAATATTTACTTATATCTTAATTTTCTACAATAACATGTGCTCCTTAATAATAATAAAAGAGCCATCAAGTCAATTCTGATTGCTCTTCTCCTGGGAAGCATGGTAAGGAAGGAAACTCCTGACTCTGGTACCACAGCTAGGTATCCAACTCACTAAGCTGTCCAGCCAACCATATACTTAAAACAGTTTAAAACTGGTTTTCACTGTAAGGTCCAACCTGACATTCTAGTTACAATTGCCCAGTCTTTTTATTGGGATTAGCATGTCTTGGATTTAAAAATGAAACATCATCATTTTGAATATTTTAAATAATTATCAGTTTGTCAAGCTGGTTAATTGTATCGTGTTTCCAAAGCTTATCTAGGTTTGCTTTTAAAAAATATGTTGAGGATTAAACAGAAACCACCCTTGTATTATTCCACACTGGTCCTCCAATTCATTTTCAGTGCACTAACAACATTAATTGGACCAGTGACTTAGAACATTGAGGGGCGCTGCATGACCCATTAAACTGACATTCTCAACATTTGTAATTCACAGTATAAGACTGACAGAATCCTATATACTCTCTATATGTTTGTGCTCTTTTATCATAGACTAGCACTAGTACATAGGAGGCCTCCTGATTAGAATGTCACAATCAATTGAGAGAGAAGACAACCGTAATGGAGGTAGATTTGATAAACCTGCAGAGTGTGACAAAGGAAGCTTAGGGCTCTTAAAAGAGGCTATGCAATTAATTGCTACCTTTTTATTTATGATACTTAATTTCTTATTGGATACAGCCAGTGTTCTACTGTGGCAGACAAGGTCAGAAATAAGTAGATTGCTTCAAGTGATTAAGCAGATGTTTTGCTCCCTCTGTTTTTTTATTTTCTTTTTAAGGCTGTTTATCTAATTATGGGATGTTCTTGGCTGGAGAAGCTCAGCCTGTATCTGCAATAGCCAGCTGCTGCATTCTGAATAGAGAAGTGTTTCCCTTGCCCTGACCAGTCCCTGAGCTACCAGGTGTACACATCCTTAGACCTCATCCACAAAGTGTTGAAGTCAGGTTCAGCAGTTGGTGTGGTTGGCTTTTGTACATGAATTGGAGGGGGTGCCATTTTGTTCTTTATCCGAGGCAGCAAAATGCCTCAAAGTAGCCCAGTTAATTCTTTCCCCAGCAATAGAAAAACTCATTATCGGAGCCTCGTGGCGCAGCGGTTAAACTGCTGTACTGCAACCAAAACTGTGCTCAATGCCCAGGGTTCAATTCCAGGTAGCCGGCTCAAGGCTGACTCAGCCTTCTATCCTTCCGAGGTCGGTAAAATGAGTACCCAGCTCGCCTGGGGTGTGTGTGTGGGGGCAATGTGTAGCTTGCATAATTAACTTGTAAACTGCCCAGAGAGTGCTTTAAGCTCTATGGGGTGGTATATAAGCAGCATATTTGCTTCATTAAGTGCCCAAGTACTTCATGAGGAATTCTGGCATTGCCTTTTGTGCATGAAGTCTAAGGACATTTGTTCTGGGTGTAGGCAACAGAAATGTCAACTGGCCCAAGCAAGTACAGGAGGAAAAGCCAGGATATGACAGAAGGAACTAGTCATGGAGACTTGAGTTGTGGGACTTGATGTCAAGTCAAACTTAAGTCACACTGGTCACTTGACTTGGACTTGACTCAGGTTTTTTTTTCAATGACTCAAACTTGATTTGCAACTTGAAACTCACACACTCCTCCCTTTTTTTTCTGGGGAAGAAAGTTTGTTTTTAATAGAGACTTGGGGTTGAGGCTTGGGACTCAGGACTTAGTATCAAAGACTTGGTCTTTGGACTCAGACCCAAAGACCTGCCAACATCCCTGGAAGGAATCTAACTCCCAACTCATACTGCAGCCCCTATGTTACACATTGTATCAAAGTATATTTACCATGGAATACGGACGTGGTGGCGCTGTGGATTAAACCGCAAAAGCCTCTGTGCTGCAGGGTCAGAAGTCCAGCAGTCGTAAGATCGAATCCACACGACGGAGTGAGCTCCCGTCGCTTGTCCCAGCTCCTGCCAACCTAGCAGTTCGAAAGCATGCAAATGCGAGTAGATAAATAGGTACCACCTCGGTGGGAAGGTAACGGCGTTCCGTGTCTAGTTGCACTGGCCACGTGACCACGGAAACTGTCTTCAGACAAAATGCTGGCTCTATGGCTTGGAAACGGGGATAAGCACCGCCCCCTAGAGTCAGACACGAGTGGACTAAATGTCAAGGGGAAACCTTTACCTTAAGTAGACAAAAAATTGTAGCCCTTTGTGAGCACCCCTGCCTCTCCTCTAGAGCTTGTTAGATCCCCCAGAGCAAATTTGGAACAGCAGATTTGCGGGAGGGAGAATGATAAGTCCACTTACTGTGCATGTCCAACATGTTGGACAGAACCCTTACATTCCTTCATTCTCCCACCCAGGGCCGGAGCTACCACTAGGTGAACTAGGCGACCGCCTAGTGCGCAGACCTGAGAGGGGTGCAAAACTGACCTGAGAGGGTCGCAGAACTGACCTGAGGGTCACAGAACTGAACTCAGAGGAGCGCAGAACTGACCTGAGGCACAGTTTTATACAGACTAGTTTCTTGAAAAAAATGCAACTGAAAATTTATATTTTAAAATTTTAAGATAAATACCACAACAGTGCTATGGGATATAATTATTTATAAAGTCTTATAAAATGTTTCTATATACTGCAACCCAGGGGTCATTTAAAAGAAAAGGGCCTGCTCGCACTCTCGTTGTTGTTGTTGTTTAGTCGTTAAGTCGTGTCCGACTCTTCGTGACCCCATGGACCAGAGCACACCAGGCCCTCCTGTCTTCCACTGCCTCCCGGAGTTGGGTCAAATTCATGTTGGTAGCTTCGATGACACTGTCCAACCATCTCGTCCTCTGTCGTCCCCTTATCCTCTTGCCTTCACACTTTCCCAACATCAGGGTCTTTTCCAGGGAGTCTTCTCTTCTCATGAGATGGCCAAAGTATTGGAGCCTCAGCTTCAGGATCTGATCTTCCAGTGAGCACTCAGGGTTGATTTCCTTCAGAATGGATAGGTTTGTTCTCCTTGCAGTCCAGGGGACTCTCAAGAGTCTCCTCCAGCACCACAATTCAAAAGCATCAATTCTTCGGCGGTCATCCAGAAGCAGGCGTCTTTTAATTTCGTGGCTGCTGTCACCATCTGCAGTGATCATGGAGCCCAAGAAAGTAAACTCTGTCACTGCCTCCATATCTTCCCCTTCTATTTGCCAGGAGGTGATGAGGCCAGTGGCCATGATCTTAGTTTTTTTGATGTTGAGCTTCAGACCATTTTTTGCGCTCTCCTCTTTCACACTCATTAAGAGGTTATTTAATTCCTCCTCACTTTCTACCATCAGAGTGGTATCATCTGCATATCTGAGGTTGTTGATATTTCTTCTGGCAATCTTAATTCCGGCTTGGGATTCATCCAGTCCAGCCTTTCGCATGATGTATTCTGCATATAAGCAAAATAAGCAGGGAGACAATATACAGCCTTGTCGTACTCCTTTCCCAATTTTGAACCAATCAGTTGTTCCATATCCAATTCTAACTGTTGCTTCCTGTCCCACATATAGATTTCTCAGGAGATAGATAAGGTGGTCAGGCACTCCCATTTCTTTAAGGACTTGCCATAGTTTGCTGTGGTCCACGCAGTCAAAGGCTTTTGCGTAGTCAATGAAGCAGAAGTAGATGTTTTTCTGGAACTCTCTGGCTTTCTCCATAATCCAGCGCATGTTAGCAATTTGGTCTCTAGTTCCTCTGCCCCTTCGAAATCCAGCTTGTACTTCTGGGAGTTCTCGGTCCACATACTGCTGAAGCCTACCTTGTAGGATTTTGAGCATAACCTTGCTAGCGTGTGAAATGAGGTACTCTCATTAGCATAACTAATTTGCATATATCATCCCTGGCATCAATGGAAGTAAGCAAAAAACCACTGGGTAAGTAAAAATAAATAAATAAGCACTTTCTGAGTTGCCAGTACTGCGTACTCTCGAGTCCCCCCCTGAGGTGACCCCTGCTGCAACCCCTATTTCTTACAAATGTTCCATTGACACCAGCCACTGTGATCTACTTCCTAGGGTTATAAGTCACTGGATAGGTAGCAGTGGGGGAGAAAATTTTGGTGAAGATCCTGCAGCTTCCCTCTCTCACTTAGCTTTTGGTCTCTTTTAAGCTACATTCTCCCAGTTATAACTGGAGACAGACTTCTAGTTTGGAAGGGGCTCCACCAATGTTCCCTCTAAGCAAAGTCAGCTTGTGAGCAGAAATCCTACCTTGTGACCTCTGACCTGGAAGATCTACTAATCTCATGCCCATGCCTCTTCTTAAAAAATTCCCAAGTTCTGTGTGCCAGATCAACACCTCCTAGTGCAAGTTAGAGGGAACTATGGTTTCACTTTCAATGTGTCAACTCTTACACTGCAACTGCAAGACCTCTATTGAGCTGAACGTACTCGCTTGGATGGTGTTCCCAATGACATCTGGGGAAAAGTGAGTTTCTATCTTCTTTTACTCAATATTTTCTTTTCAGTTACTTATGTTATCATTACATTGTATTTGGGAACAGGAACACTGGGGGAGAGTAAGGCCTTCCTTATTGAAATAGCTTTATTTGCCTGCTTGCTTAAGTTGTTGCATTTTTCTGGGTATAGGATGTGTCTATGTATCTATATAAGAGGGTATAGTCATGTTCTACACCACTGTGTGGCCACTGTGTGACAGAGAGTGTTGGACTAGATGCAAGTGACTAAAAATTACTTTGTGGGCTGTAGGTGTGATGCGGGTTTTCAACAAGTTTTGATGGATGCTACTGAGATTACAAAGGAGCTAGAAATACTACCAAACTTTGAGACAGAACAAGTTAGAAAAAGGAGAACAAAGAAGCAGTTTGAGTATGAAGCACAAGAGGAGGCACCACAAGATTCAAAGCAGAAATTCAAAATAAGTTTCTATTATGCTGTCTTAGACATGGCCATACAATCTGTTGAAGAGAGATTCCAACAGCTACAACAATATAATTCCTTGTTTGGCTTTCTGTATGACATATACAAGATCAACAAAAAATGTACTGAAAGTTTACTTGAGGCCTGCAAGAATTTGGAAAAAATAATTGATGCACAATGGAAACAAAGATATTGATGCTGAAGATCTGTGCTGTGAACTTATAGCAATAGCTCGAAGACTTCCAAAGTCTATGCCACCACAAGGAGTACTTCTCTTCAGAGTGCAACAAAAACTCCTGGATAGTGTGCCTAATGTTTCTGTTGCTCTAAGGATCCTTCTCACACTTCCAGTGTCAGTGGCTAGTGGTGAACGCAGTTTCTCAAAGCTCAAGCTTATAAAAACATATTTATGCTCAACAATGCTGCAAAGTAGACTAGTTGGTTTGGCAACGATATCAATTGACTATGCCGAAGCATCAGCCATTGACCTGAAGGAATCAGTGACAAAATTTGCAAAAGAAAAGGCAGGCAAAATGAGATTTTTATGTGGCAAAAATAGAAACATTTAAGAGACATTACAGTTCATAGGATTATTCAAAATGATTTGTGTGCTAAAACTGTTTTGTACAGTATTTGAGAAAGAAAATTGAAGATGTTCTATTACTGTTCTATTTTCTTACAATTTGTCTGTTTTTGAAAATTGGTTGGGGCGCGCGCAAGTAGTTAGTCTTGCCTAGGGCTCAAAAAAGCCTGGCACAAGCCCTGCCCCCACCAAAAGTAAAATATCTGCACTCCTCTTACATACACTCTGACATAAATCCCATTGAAGTAAATAGAACTCTCGAATGTGTTTAAGATTGCACTGCACCAATGATGTCCGTGTAATTTTGCAAATAGGGATAGATATTGCAATGGTAATCAAGCATTTTATCAAATGCCAGGTGGAACTATCAGCATTGATAATGGAACAAGAATGCCTCCCTCAGCAGCACTAAATACCCTCAAATATTAGTAGAGCTGGTATGTGACAATAGTGAAAAAGATATTTGATATTAAGTTATGATGTGATGTGTGAAAATATAATGGACAATCCTTTATATAAATCTTTAGATATTTTTATTCAAAGTCTTTATATAAATCCATATTTGAAATACTGTCCACATTTTTGGTCACTTAAAAAAAATTAGTCAAAGAATGAGGAAAAGACAACTAAATGATCCAGGATTTGATTGGGCCCAGGCACAGTTGTTCATGTCCTGGCTCTACCCAGATTATTTCCTAGCACTCCTTGGATTCAAACTGGAGTCCTCCTCACCCTACTGCTTTAGTCAATCTCTCACAGTGTGAGGCCTCAAAATCTTTGGTCTCTGAGAGCCTGTCCACACTGGCATATAGTTATGATATATGGTTCCCTGGTAGTGCTTTTGGCACAGAAAGAAGATCTTGTTCACTTGTGTTTCAACTTAAAATTATCCATTCTTCCCCTTTAAGGGCTGGCCGGTATCTTTCTGTCACAGGGCTAAGGCATGCAATTGGGGGGGGGGGGGGAATTCATTAAGATGCAAAATAGCTTTTTGTTCTCCCTTCTGAGTACCAAGAGTTTAAAAAGATTGCACTGAAGACAAGGAGCTTTTAAGCACTGGTCAGATCGCATCAAATTTCACCTTGACTCTGTTCAAGCCCTTGGTGGAACCAAAAGATTCTCCACCAGGGGGCAATAAATTCCAGAGAGTTGTATGGAATTACCATATATGGAAGAAGAAGTGGGAATTCAGTCCCGAGAGGATCCCCTCAGAAACCAACTTAGTACAGTATTGATTAAAAACATTTATCAATTTTAGTACAGTATTCCTTTTCCATTCCTTTTTTAAAAATTCTGTGCTTTCAGTTCCAAGTTACAGTGATCCTCCTAGCATTTTCCAGATGTAACTCACATATATTTAGCTTTTGATAATGAGTCTGTTGCAAATTTTTTTTGTTATTTTAAAAGCTTTATTTCCTTTTTTTTTAAAAATCCCAGGATTGTTATTGTTTTTCTGCATTTTTTTGAAGTTGAAGTAAGTTGTGGTATTACATTTCTGACCAGGGATGTTCATGTTAGATATACTATGTATGTGTTTTATTAATTTGATTTACTGTATTTAAAATATTTGTATAAATTTGCATTCCTCCTCCCCCCAGGTTTCCTTCTGATTAGGGCTATGAAAATGAGCCTTAACTGGTGATATAATTTTGAATTATGTATTTTTAAATGTTTTTTGAGGGAGTAGGATAATGTTTCTTTTTTAAAGAAATATATTCATTTTAGGTTTAGAGATAGTGGTGTTTTATGCTACTGCTTAATTTTTTTGGCAGATGAATCAGATTTGGTTGTGTTGGTGTTTTTTATTTCCAGCTACATGAGAAATACTATGTGAGATATCATTAGATTAGTAAAAAAGATCTCACAGTTGAAGTGTTTACTAGGCAGTGCTGCCTTGAGCCTATAAATCGTTTTGACTACTAGGAGTCATTAGGAGCTCCATTGCTGAGGAACAATATTTTATCATTTTCTAAAAAGTAGCCATGTTAGTCTTTATAAGCATGTTAGCAAAAGAGCTCTGTTATTACTCGCTAAGTGACTACTGTAGTAAAAAAGAATTGTAGGGAGGGTTGAGAGGGAGACAGCAGGCATTGGCAACATGAGTAAGTGACACTACATCTCTAAGGGCCTCAACAGAGATCAAAATTCGTAGTGCACTACCACATGTATATATATCTCCCTAATATGGGATTCCCCTTCATGGATTGCTGCCTTGTCGTGGCGAAGGGGCTTGAGTAACTCAGAGAAGCTATGGGCTATGCCGTGCAGGGACACCCAAGACGGACAGATCATAGTGGAGAGTTCTGACTAAACGAAATCCACCTGGAGTAGGAATTGGCAAGCCACTCCAGTATATTTGCCAAGAAAACCCCATGAACAGAAACAAAAGGCTAAAAGATATGACGCTGGAAGATGGGCCCCTCAGGTCGGAAGGCGTCCAACATGTTACTGAGGAAGAGCGGAGGACAAGTACAAGTAGCTCCAGAGCTAATGAAGTGGTTGGGCCAAAGCCGAAAGGACGCTCAGCTGCAGACGTGCCTGGAAGTGAAAGGAAAGTCCGATGCTGCAAAGAAAAATACTGCATAGGAACCTGGAATGTAAGATCTATGAACCTTGGGAAGCTGGATGTGGGCAAACAGGAGATGACAAGAATAAACATTGACATCCTGGGCGTCAGTGAACTAAAATGGACATCAATGGGTGAATTCAATTCAGATGATTATCATATCTACTATTGTGGGCAAGAATCCCGTAGAAGAAATGGAGTAGCCCTCATAGTCAACAAAAGAGTGGGAAAAGCTGTAATGGGATATAATCTCAAAAATGATAGAATGATGTCAATACGAATCCAAGGCAGACCTTTCAACATCACAGTAATCCAAGTTTATGCACCAACCACCAATGCTGAGGAGACTGAAATTGACCAATTTTATGAAGACTTACAACACCTTCTAGAACTGACACCAAAGAAAGATGTTCTTCTCATTATAGGGGATTGGAACGCTAAAGTAGGGAGTCAAGAGATAAAAAGAACAACAGGTAAGTTTGGCCTTGGAGTTCAAAACGAAGCAGGGCAAAGGCTAATAGAGTTTTGTGAAGAGAACAAGCTGGTCATCACAAACACTCTTTTCAAACAACACAAGAGGCAACTCTACACATGGAAATCACTAGATGGGCAATACCGAAATCAGATTGATTATATTCTCAGCAGCCAAATATGGAGAAGCTCTATACAGTCAGCAAAAACAAGACCTGGAGCTGATTGTGGCTCTGATCATCAGCTTCTTATAGCAAAATTCAAGCTTAAACTGAAGAGAGTAGGAAAAACCACTGGGCTAGTCAGGTATAATCTAAACCAAATCCCTTATGAATACACAGTGGAAGTGAAGAACAGATTTAAGGAACTCAATTTGGTGGACAAAGTGCCTGAAGAACTTTGGATAGAGGCTCGTAACATTGTACAGGAGGCAGCAACAAAAACCATCCCAAAGAAAAGGAAATGCAAGAAAGCAAAGTGGCTGTCCAACCAGGCCTTACAAATAGCAGAGAAGAGAAGGGAAACAAAATGCAAGGGAGATAGGGAAAGTTACAGAAAATTGAATGAAGAATTCCAAAGAATAGCAAGGAGAGACAAGAGGGCCTTCTTAAATGAACAATGCAAAGAAATAGAGGAAAATAATAGAAAAGGAAAAACCAGAGATCTGTTCAAGAAAATAGGAAATATTAAAGGAACATTTTGTGCAAAGATGGACATGATAAAGGACAAGAATGGTAGGGACCTAACAGAAGCAGAAGATATCAAGAAGAGGTGGCAAGAATACACAGAGGAATTATACCAGAAAGATTTGGATATCCCGGACAACCCAGATAGTGTGGTTGCTGACCTTGAGCCAGACATCCTGGAGAGTGAAGTCAAGTGGGCCTTAGAAAGCATGGCTAACAACAAGGCCAGTGGAGGTGATGGCATTCCAGTGGAACTATTTAAAATCTTAAAAGATGACACTGTTAAGGTGCTACATTCAATATGCCAGCAAGTTTGGAAAACTCAGCAGTGGCCAGAGGATTGGAAAAGATCAGTCTACATCCCAATCCCAAAGAAGGGCAGTGCCAAAGAATGCTCCAACTACCATACAATTGCACTCATTTCACACGCTAGCAAGGTTATGCTCAAAATCCTACAAGGTAGGCTTCAGCAGTATGTGGACCGAGAACTCCCAGAAGTACAAGCTGGATTTCGAAGGGGCAGAGGAACTAGAGACCAAATTGCTAACATGCGCTGGATTATGGAGAAAGCCAGAGAGTTCCAGAAAAACATCTACTTCTGCTTCATTGACTACGCAAAAGCCTTTGACTGCATGGACCACAGCAAACTATGGCAAGTCCTTAAGGTGGTCAGGCACTCCCATTTCTTTATCTACCTCCTGAGAAACCTATACGTGGGACAGGAAGCAACAGTTAGAACTGGATATGGAACAACTTATTGGTTCAAAATTGGGAAAGGAGTACGACAAGGCTGTATATTGTCCCCCGGCTTATTTTACTTATATGCAGAATACATCATGCGAAAGGCTGGACTGGAGGAATCCCAAAACGGAATTAAGATTGCTGGAAGAAATATCAACAACCTCAGATATGCAGATGATACCACTCTGATGGCAGAAAGTGAGGAGGAATTAAAGAACCTCTTAATGAGGGTGAAAGAGGAGAGTGCAAAAAACAGTCTGAAGCTCTACATAAAAAAAACTAAGATCATGGCCACTGGTCCCATCACCTCCTGGCAAATAGAAGGGGAAGATATGGAGGCAGTGACAGATTTTACTTTCTTGGCCTCCATGATCACTGCAGATGGTGACAGCAGCCACGAAATTAAAAGACGCTTGCTTCTTGGGAGGAAAGCGATGACAAACCTCAACAGCATCTTAAAAAGCAGAGACATCACCTTGCCAACAAAAGTCCGCATAGTCAAAGCTATGGTTTTTCCTGTAGTGATGTATAGAAGTGAGAGCTGGGCCATAAAGAAGGCTGACCGCCGAAGAATTGATGCTTTTGAATTGTGGTGCTGGAGGAGACTCTTGAGAGTCCCCTGGACTGCAAGGAGAACAAACCTATCCATTCTAAAGGAAATCAACCCTGAGTGCTCACTGGAAGGGCAGATCCTGAAGCTGAGGCTCCAATACTTTGGCCATCTGATGAGAAGAGAAGACTCCCTGGAAAAGACCCTGATGTTGGGAAAGTGTGAGGGCAAGAGGAGAAGGGGACGACAGAGGACGAGATGGTTGGACAGTGTCATTGAAGCGACCAACATGAATTTGACCCAACTCCGGGAGGCAGTGGAAGACAGGAGGGCCTGGCGTGCTCTGGTCCATGGGGTCACGAAGAGTCGGACACGACTAAACAACAACAACAAATACGGGTACAAAACAGTGGTCTCCATTGACAATCTCTGACATCTGTATAGAAAGCATCTCTAAGCATTCCTGTGACAGCCAAGTGCATCCTGGCCAGGGCCTGCTAATTGATGTAATTAACAAATGGATAGTCCAGTGCCTCTGTTGATGAACTACTGGCCAAAATCCAGTTACTTAGCAAAGTAAATTGCACCAGAATAGTCCCTTTGAATCAATGGGGATCTGGTGAATCAACTCCATAAGTTTAATTGATTCAAAGGGGCTACTCTAACTAGAACTTACTTTAGCATAGCAAGTCATAGATAAAGTAGGTCCATTTGAATAAATTGAATTTATGGAGGAATTGACTCACCAAATCCTGATTGATTCAATGGGCCTACTCTAGTGCAATTTACAATGCTGAGCAACTGGATTTTGGACATTTTTTACTTTGCTTGTTATCTCTACCCTCATCTAGTTGTATCCTTTCAAGACTTGATATAGCTCAGTGGGTTGGCATTTTTAATCCCTACAATGCCTCCCAGGAGAGGGGGCAGCAACAGAGATCCCCCTGTGCATGTGTGGCTGATGAAGCTGCATGTTCTGCCAACTTGTACAACTTGTACAAGCTGTTTGATCCCAGAAAACTGCTATAAGGAATGACTGGTGAAGCATTCATTTCTGAGTATTTTACACTTAGAATTGTTGTTAAGTTAGAATTAGTAGTTATACCTTGTGCTTATAAGTGCATTTATCCAGAAGCTTTAACCAACAGAGCTGAAAATCTATAGTGTTTTCCAGTTCTGGGAAATGGAGTCCATGACCCCTGGGAAGTCCAAAGATAAAAGATACCACTTTATAAGAAGACAAATAACAATATTTGTGCCTTTGTTATTACCTTCTATCCAATTATCTTATTTTTTTTATCTTTTAGGTAAAGGTTCCCCTTGACATTTTGTCCAGTCGTGTCCGACTCTAGGGCATGGTGCTCATCCCCATTTCCAAGCCATAGAACCAGCGTTTGTCCGAAGACAGTTTCCGTGGTCACGTGGCCAGCGCGACTAGACACGGAACGCCATTACCTTCCCACCATGGTGGTACCTATTTATCTACTCGCATTTTTACATGCTTTCGAACTTCTAGGTTGGCAGGAGCTGGGACAAGCGACGGGAGCTCACTCCGTCACGTGGATTCGATCTTACGACTGCTGGTCTTCTGACCTTGCAGCACAGAGGCTTCTGCGGTTTAACCCGCAGCGCCACCACGTCCCTCTAATAAAAAAAAATAAATTAAGTAACTTAAACTACATGTCAGACAGAGGTTGGCCTTCTTGACTACAATTGTTATGATTCCTCACAGTTGGTTATGCTGGCTAGGGCTGATGGGACTTGTAGTCCAAAATATGGGGGGGGGGGAGCACCAGGATAGGGAATAATGAAATGTGGTATATATTAGCTTTTCCTATTAAATACAGTTTCAATCTATTTAGGGCATCGCTTCTCGGCCTTTTGGCTAAGATCAAGTGTAGTATTTAGGGCATCAGATTCCCCCCATCATAACCTCAAATGTGGCAACATAGGTGGAATCTGCAACAAAATACATAGCTACATGACACAGAAGATGATCTAGGATTAGAATTCATCCTGTACAAAAAAAAAAGTCTAACCAGCTAGTATTTGTATTGGGGGAGGAACAAGGGGAGTACAATTCGGATTGTAGGACAGAGGGGGGAGATTAACTCTTTTCTCCCTGCCATGCTGTGCCATTTCCCCAACATGATATATCCCCCCTCTAGTGTGCTCCATGGCACGGGGAGTGGGGAGAATACTAACTGAAGAGGATAAGAGATTTTGATTAGGATACTGGGGGGAGGCTTAACACTGTCCTCTCTCAAAGGTGGTTTGAACTTTAAAAAAAGCACAAGAGATCCAGTCACATACCTAGCCTTTACACAAGTGTCTTAGCACTTCAAGCTCCCCATGTACTCCCTTTCGCTGATTTTACAGCAAGTCCAACCTAAGCACCTGCTTAAGACAAATTAAACAGTCCTTGAAGGTCAGAAGCATACTGAACACCACCACAAAAAGCCACATGGCTGTGCTATTACAGATTGCAGAAACTGTGCCAGCTTTTTATACTGGGCGGAAGAAACTGGATTCACAATGCAGCAGTTTAGCACTTGTGTTTGCCAGCGGAACAGTAGGTCTGTCTGCACAGCTTCTGTTTGTTCCAATTAAAAGGTTCCCCCTCTCCCACCTCCATTTCATGCTTATTTATGATTTTATTTCGTGTTTGTTTTATTCAAACAGGCACCAGTGCAGTCCACCTATAGTTGGGCTTTCAGCAGTCAGTTGGACCTTTGTGTCTAGTCTGCAGTGGAATGACATGCAAATCACCCAGGGCCTTTGCTCAGAGCCTGCCGGGTTTTGTTTTTAATCCACCACCCACTATTTTGCAAACATGATCTAGGACAGACCATGGCACATTTGAAAGGGGCCACAGGCTGGAAACAATTCATTACACATCACCTTATAAGGTTCCTTATGCAATCTATACAATCTGGATTCGGCCTACATTTCTTTCATATTGTATTTATGGCTGTGGTCAAAAAAAGTTTGAGAATGGCTGACCTAGGACAAAGCCAGGTTTTTTTTTCCCCAGTTGTTAATTGAACTGATTTGGATGCATGAAGGCATGATTTGTAGCTGCCTTGAATGATGGCAGAGCAAGTCTGGAAAGTGGTTGATGTGTAAATATATGGCAAATATTTTGTAGAAGGAATGAGGAAAAAAAGATTAAAGATTAAAAGATGGTGGAAATACGTTAGTTTAGTTTGTGGTTGGTGGTTTTGTCATATATTTTTGGGACCACATGTTATACTTTTAGTTAAAGGATTTGGGTAGTATAGTGTAACTGGACTTGTTCATTTTGTGGACAAACAAGAGTTAGTAGATATGTTTGGTCTGAGGAGTAAATCTTTAAGCTATCCCTTTAAATGAGTTGTTACTACCAAACTATGGCAGGAAGGGTGCCATTATAAATAACACCAAATAATTCTTTCTGTATAAATGGATTTTTTCATGTATTTTCATACAGTATTATGGACTTCTGGTGCCAGCAGCAGTCCAATCTTTAAGGGCTTAATGTTTAATATAAAGGAACCCATAGTCTTTAGTTTCCAGGATCTGAGCAGGTGATAAGACCTTTTGGAAGTTACAAATTCATCTGGTCACCATAAGGGAGAAGAGATTTGATGGCACCTGCTCCAAGAGAGTGCACACCTAGGAATGGGACAGTTTTGCTCTGTCAAGTTTTTAATAGATATAGATATATATCTGTGTTATTCTGTCTTAACATGTTGACACAATTAAAGAGAGAGGGAGGACAAAATATTGGGGCACTTTAAAGACTGACAGATTTGTTTCAGTGTGAGCTTTTGTCTATCAAAATCCACTTCTTTAGACACATCTCACATATGTTAGTCTTTGAAGTGCCACAACTTCTTGTCCTTGTTTATTTTTCTTTCCTCTTTTAGTTTTTGGCAACATTTTTCTAACATCCAACATGCAATGCTTCTATCTCACCAGTACCCTGTCCAATTGTATTAATGATAACAGGTTATCAAGAGGGAAAATCAACCATTCTGACAAAGGTTTAAGCTCAGCTCATGCCAGAGGGTGAATAACCCAATGTTTGGTAGATTCCACTGGCATTGAAGGATCAAAAAGTGATGTGGCCATGAACACTTGGCTGCCACAAGCAAGGTGTCCCTCACACCTCCTTCCTAAACCCCAAGATGTCAGAACCAGCCTTAACACATTTGATCTTGTTTAGTTTCAGAAACCTAACAGGATCAGGCCTGATTAGTATTTGGATGTGAGATCATGAGGGATCTCCAGAGACCTAGGCAAAAATCCTGCCAAAATCCTGGAGAACCACTGACAGTCACCATGGGCAATACTGGGCCAGATAAACTGAGAGGAAGCTTCCTGTACAGTATTCATAATGACAGGATTTTCATCTAAACCTAGACTAGCTTTTGAGAAAACATGTGACCCTTCCAATATTAATCACTGACTATGCTTACCAAAACCATTGAGAATTACAGTCTAAAAGCAACTGGAAGGCCAAAGCACTAAGAATGTCATTTTTGCAATGTTTCTTCCAAACTAAGAATTAGTTATCTCCCCTCACATTATGAAAAGTGAGCAGTAGTTATCTCTTGACATAGCAGTTATTGGAAAAAATATACCAGCCAGCAACATGACCAATTGGGAGAAGTATATGAATAATACCTTTCTTTCAACACACGTTATTAATATCCTGGTTTTAGTATCTCATACCAGCAGGGGTCTCCCTTCTCCTTGAAGAAAGGCCTGGTACAGCATGCAAACAGTAAGTTGCTATAAGTAAAAGACTTAACAATCCAGCCAGTCTAAATGTAGCTTAAACTGTAGCTAAGAGACACATGGTACTCCTTAATACACTTTATAAAAGTGTGTTATATTTTACAGTAATGCAAACTCAGTGATAGCCTTTTAGGAACTTTTTAGCAATAATTTGCAAAGAAGTAGCCATCTTAGTCTGTCTCAGCTTGTTAGCAAAATTAAAAGGAGCTATTGTATGTCTAAAACAATTGTCTTCATACAGCAAATGAGTCATAAAAAAACAAAATCCACTATGTGCAGCTGCATTTGAATGAAAATGTGAACAGAATATTACTGCATCCACACAGAAGGGTTATTAGTCACAGGCAATTTCAACATATGAATTTTTTTTTTCAAGAAAGCTCTGATTTGATAAGCAATATAGATAGCTGACAACATTTTATATCAGTGATTATCAACTGTGACCCTCTGTAAGACTGAAGGTGAGAGTAGATTACTCTCACGGGAGTGCTGTCCTTCCCGCCTACTGCCGACAAGGAAATCCAAACACTTCCAGTTCCCCCTCCCCGGAAGATAAAACCACCTGGAACAGACCCAGGGATTGTAGAGGAGAGATCGAAGCAGACGACGGTTAAAGAAACCGGGACTGTTTTGGCGGGAGTTGAGCGGAAGCCCTGGGTAGAAGTGGAGGCGGGGCTCGTGGATATAAGGGGTGACGACGATTTACCGCCAGGTTGGGAGTGGATCTGGCTAGAAGATCCATGGACTGGGAAGGTAGAGAAGTTAAGAATCCCTAAGGAGGAGGCAGATGCCAGAAAGAGATGTGAGAGTACCCCTAAACCATCATATTGGGGGGAACGAGAGACCAAGAAGTGGCGAAAGAAACTAAGAGAGGAGAAGGAAAAGGTGGAGAGAGAAAGGAGGGAGAGGTTAGAATGGAGGACGAGGGAGCTACAACTGAGGGGACCCTCGGAGGACCGTGGCAGGTGGAATCCCCCTCCTGAGACCAGGTCTGGTTGGACGACCGGGACGAGGACACCGTCCCCTTACTGGAAGGGGAGACAGGACAATTACTGAATGCAGATGTGTCATTGGACTGGCCGGGACCCTGGAACGTTCAAGGATGTAACCCCTTCAAAGTTGAAGATTGGAAACCCCCATCTAACCCGTTGTTAGAGGGAGGCAATGGTTGGAACACCTTTGTTGACACAGATTTCTTGTTGAATAATCCAATAAATGTTACTCCGATTTCTAAACCAAGGAAGTCAGCTGATTTATTGCAAGAAAAACCAGAGCCAAACTCTGAACCCTCACACCCTCCAGATATTGTTGGACTCCAACTTCCCTGCAAAATGAAAGGACTGTGTTTCAGAAAATCACATTTTGGATTACAGCTCCTAGAATCTCATTGGCAGTCCAAAATGGTAACTTCTATGCTCTCCTATGGTGAATGAATATGGGAGTTGTAATTAACAATATCTGGAAGGCTCCAGCTGCCCATTCCTTTGTTCTATAATAATAATTTGGAAGACAGACACAGTGGTGACAGTTTACTCTTATCCCCTATTTGTGTACAAAGAATTTGACAGGATTTGAAGCATCAATACATTACTGCTACAGAGATCTGTTTTTGCAGACTGCTGAGACAGACCACTTGGCCTTTGATACGCTATTTGAACTTCCAGCCTAACCAACAAATTGCAATGTGGATTTTCTCTGGCAAAAATGGAGGTATACTTAAGATTTCAAAATTAGAAGAGTGTATGTTGGAGGGCAGAATAAGAACTTGTGTGCCAAACCTGACATTCAAGTGACCTACTCCAAAAAGAATTGTCAAATCAGCCTGTGTTTAAAAAAATGGAATGTTCTCATATTTCTGACCGCAGCTCTGGGCTGTGTTTCTCTATTTTGAATAGTGATCTGACAAGTTCAGCAACTTGGCTGTGTCATAGCTGTTTACTACACACTTCCACAGTAGGGAGAATATGCATTTTAGCAAGACCTGATTATAATTCTCAATCTGTGTTTTTTCTATGATCACCAGGCTACCATGCTAAATAACTGAACAGGCCAACATATGTGATTAGCAATTTCCTTATGGCAGGAAGCATAGCAAAGTGGCCTCTGGCCACAAAGCCATTTCAAATAAAAATACATGGTTCAGTAGAACAGAAAATGGAAAGCTGTGTCTGTTCCAAAAAGTATCAGCCGTCCCAACACATCATGTGCATATGCACCTGTTTTGCTGGAGGGTGATCTGAGAGCTGTGTTCAAAGTAATTAAGCAGAGAACTGGCATTGATGTACTTGTTAGGCCAAAATTCTTATCCCTTTAACATATTTAATTAAGGATGCATATAGGTATCAATAAATGAAGTTACCATGATGTGTTTGTAGTCACTTGGTAAGTTCGGTATTTATTTAGCCAGCAAGGAACTAAGAGTATTTTACCATTTCTCTGCTTCATTAGAATTCTGATTAGGTATTAAAGTATTGTTAAAGTAGAGCAGCACACCCCCCATCACTTGGCAGGATATACAATTTACTGAATAACTTAACTGCCTGATCAGAGATTCTCTGGATTTTGAGTATTGCTGTTCTAGCTGCTTTACTAAGAGAGAGGCATTCCAAGGATTCCTGTGGGTAGATATTTTCCTTTTCCTTTTTTGCTACATAGCCACTGAATTCATTTTGCCTTCCCTTCTAAACATGCAAAAGTTTGCAGAATTGCTTTATGAGATTACAAGTCTAAATTACTCATTACTATAAAGATAGACCTAGCAGCTAAGTCTGTTTTTAACTTGACAGCACAAGGGGCCCAACCCAGGTTCAGAAGCAAAGGAGACCCTTGCATTGCCCAAATGTGATTCCTTTATTTGAATATATCCAACTACTATTTTTCAGCAATATACATTTTAGATGTAGGATGCAAAAGGATAAAACCCTCCACAACAGGGTCTAAATCAGGTAACCTGCATTTAATGTAGCCTCGTGGTGCAGTGGTTAAACTGCAGCCAGAACTCTGTTCACAACCCGGGTTCAATCCCAGGTAGCTGGCTCAAGGCTGACTTAGCCTTCTATCCTTCCAAGGTTGGTAAATTGAGTACCCAGCTGCTGGGGGGGGGGGGGGGAATATGTAGCCTACCAAATTAAATTGTAAACTGCCCAGAGAGTGCTTTAGGCACTATGGGGTGACATTTAAGCAGCATGCTTTTCTTTTAATTTTAAAACTACCTCCTTAGAATATATATAATATGTACTAAAAAATTATTATGCATGGGAAATGAAGTAAAAAGCAATCTGAAGGCTTGCTTTTTTCGTGCCACAAAACAAGACAAAAGGCAGGAATAAAATAACAAGGAAATTTTATTGTGAAAATATGGCAAGAGTCTAAGGCACTTCAAACATTTAAATGCATATGACTGAAGTGAACATAACAGGAAAATAAGCATTGTGTGTGTGTGTGAGAGAGAGAGTGTAAGCATGCACCTGGAACTACATTTCTAGTACAGATGAACATCTTGCAACATATCCCGGAGTTCATGTAAATGTCCATTAATAAAAAAAATCTAGTAGTGATTTGTGTGTAGATTATTTTAATTACGAGAGAGTAGAAAGTGTCAAAAATACTGACTTAATCTTTATATAAAAGCTATACAAATCGGCAGCAATTCATTTAGTATATTCCAAGCCATGGTGCAGCCTATCTTCCATTGTTAAACCATTAGCCCACCAGCTGATGATCTGAAGAGCTAACATCATAAGCAGTTGCCACTTTTACATTTTAAAATAAGCATTAAAACAAGTCTTAAAATAATTTTGGAATGACATTTACAATAAGTGGGTTCTTGCCAACAATTCCAACGATAGCAAATATAAATACCTGTGTAAAGAACATAATATTTTTTTAAAAAAAGAAAGCCAGTAAGATTTATCCAGCTGGGCCAGAGTCATAACTCAACAGATAGCTTTAAAAAACTGCATGTATGGTAATATAAGAATATATTCTACAGCAATGATTTTCTGTCATTTCCTGGAAGCTGAAAAGGTTAGCAGAAGAGCCACAGGCGCCACACAGGTTGCATGTAAGCTCCCTCTTTATGACAGCTGCTCCCAAACAGCAAAGCCTTGTGACCAATCTAGATACCATGCTGTTAATATCCTGTCTGTCAAGGTAACCCTCAGGTCTTGCAGCAGCATGGAGAACACTGTCCACTCTGTTGAGTGATAAATGGCCGTGGGGATCCATCTGAAATAGATTCCATGCACCAATCACATCATGTTGGTTAATCCTGAGTAATAGCTGTTAACAAAGAAGCTGTTCCTCTGTCTTTAGCTCTAGGCATCTGCTTTCAGTTTGCTGGTGAGCTCAGGCACAAGACAATTACATTCAATATCTGTCACTGTAAAACAGTAACCACTAGCAGCAGAGGAGAGGTGACCTTAAAGTTTAGAGATCAACATTGTGCATTAGCAATCAAATGGGCTTCTATGGGTAGGACCAGGAGATGGCTTTCTTCCGAGCCTTGGGGTGCCCTAGAAAAGAAAAAGAGGAGTGTTGAAGATGGGAAATAATTATGCATGTTGCAGAAAGTCACTGAACCTTTCAATTTCTTGAATACTTCTACTGAACTGAAGATCATCTAATGCAGCTCCACTAACTATATAGCAGAAGCCTGAAGTAATGAAATGTTTAAATGAGAAGGTGGTTGCAGAATAGGATTTCCCCAAACATGGCTACACTAGCAGACATGGGAGCAGATTGGTAGCCGCAAGGGGAAGGAGCAGCAAAAACAAAACAAAACAAAAAAACCAGGCATAACTATGTGGATCAGAAAATCATAAAAACCTCCACCCTGGAGACTAGGTAGTCCAGCCTCAGGAATACTGTAGCTCCCAGAACATTCTCTGTTCCCTTTCTGTCTACAAGTTCGTGGTGGAACTTCACAAACTGGTTCTAACATATATGGCAGATTATCTCAGACCTCACAAACAAAAATGCAGAACTGGAGAATCATGTGGGCTACAGTGACAGCAGGGGGGAGGTTGAAGTGGCTGACCGACAGCATCATTATTGCTCAGTTTCTGCACTGGGTGAAGAGGATTCGACTTGTCTTTGGTCCTGGAACAAGAGTTCTTTTTAATAACCTTGACCCCCCCAAGCCCAAAATGAAGAATGTAGCCATGTAACTCACCGGGGACTGGGGTTTGGAAAAGTTTACATGAGCATAGAGAAGAACAGCAATATCCTTGTGCCCTGCTTCAAGGGCTATTGAAAGTGCTGTGCTGCCATCCTAAAGAGAAAGCAACATGGATATCCATGATTTATGCAGATATTTCTGTAAACAACTATAACCAACAGGGACTAAAAGGTATCGAAAGGACGGTTCTGTTACTCAGCCAGCCAAAACAATATAGAATTCCTTGAGAACACACAAAGAACATTTCACTGATTATAATCAAGCAACCAGCTTTGTGCTTCTGTTTTGTGAGGAAATCTGATTGTCAGGGGCATTTTTCTTAACAAGAGAGTTGTGTTATTGCTGAAAAATTGTCCAGAAATTGATGTTACATATCTGGGAAGGATGATTAATCAGTTCTTGTGAGGTTGTGCCTCTACTGTCTCTGTAGCAAGGTTTGGAATTTTTACACCCTGGCTCTTGAGTCCAAAAGGCTGTGAATTGCCCCCACATGAATTTAAAATGTTGCTCAAAGCAGGATTCCTAGTTTTAACTATGATTTTCCTTCACATATGAACTAATACACAGGACAAAGGCTGCTGGCGCACTGCTATTAGAATGACAGTGTGGGAGAATGCATTTAATTGTCCACTGAAGCAGGATGCTGTTGTAATGAAAACAATTGAATACTGCCCCTTATTTCAGACACAGTAGCAAAAAATAAAATAAAAAAATATTTGGCTCCAGTTCCTACCCCTACCCCATTTCTATATGGGGCCTTGAGTTTTCATAAGGTATATTTTGAAATATTAAGAGATTTCAGCAGTGACCTCAAGCAGAATAACATACAAAAGACAAGACCCAAAGCAATCAAATTACATGATGGTTTTAGGAGTATAACCTTAAGCCTGTCAGATTGACATATTTAGGTGTCAGAGCTCAGAATGTTACTTTTTTTAAAAGAAAAAGAGCTCTTCTATTATTCACTACTTTGGATCAATGGCAGATCATTATTGTTACCCCTGTTCTGCAAAAGTGACTGTTGGCATTGCTGTTACCTGTGCACGCTTTGGAAAACATATGCAAATACTCTCTAGTTCCCCCAGGTGGCCAATTCTGTTTAACACACATTGAGATGGTCAGACAAATAAATTACGTACACAGCTCTGCTTCTCTTGCCACTTTGCTCCCAGATCTCTTGGACTGTAGCTCAGTCCAGCTAGAGGTGGAGTGGAATTTGTAGTCCAACGCCCTGAGAAAGTACCAGATTGGCTGGAAGTCTACAACTTCTTATGACTATTAAATTAGGGAGCAAACTGAATTATAAATAAAATGCCTTTACACAGAACTACGTTTACTTGGCACTTTCCTGATTATATCCCAACAAGATAAGCATCTGTATTGGGTTAGGTACCAGACTGGCGGGAAGAATTACAGGAGATAATCTTAAATGAAACCTCCATATTCTGAGACAGTTTACCTCTGAATACCACATACTTTGAACAATCAATGTGCGATAGTCTTGCCCACAGATACTCCTGATGTACTAATAACCTACCAGCCACACAATCTAGATATTAATATGGATTATCCTTTTAGAGGCTTTCCTGATCCCATATACCCCAGGAATGGCTTCCAAAATTCAGTCAAACAGCCAGCTCCCATCTTGCTCCTTTATGTGAAAAATCAAAACTGGACTAAACAGCTGGCACTGTCTTTCCTGGTAACTCACTTAAACCAGATCACCTTATCTGCACATGTATTACCAGATCAGTCCAGTGCCTGCCTAAGCTAAATCTCGGATGTATATAACTCTCTCATGTATGTGCCTGCTTTTGCTCTGGTGTGTGCTCTCGCTGCCTCTCAGGCACACCTGCCTCCCCTCATTTGCTTTCTTAAGCATATCTACCCACCTTCACTCACATGCCTGCCTGCTTGCACTTACTTTCTCTTGTGTGCATCCACGTATGAGCTCATGCTTTCTCTTTTGTGTATGTATGCCTCTACTCTCTTTCTCAGTCTCCTTCTCAATTATCCTCTCTCACTCTTCCTGTCATATTTGCTTTTCTCACTTCTTAATTTCCCTCTCCCTACAACAACTCCTTCACAAAGACAGACACAGAGAGGTAGAAGTACAACATGGACCACCTATGAGACTGTTCTTCCTCGTCTCTTGCTACTCATGACACTTCTCACCACCAGTAACAAGAGGCAGACACTCATTCATGCTCCACTGAAATAGTAGTAAATCATAACCGTGGTGTTTATAAACAAAAAAGTAATTGATCCAGCTTGTTACTCCAGAAGGCACCTTGTTCAATTAGTAATTCATTACAATGATTAATTTCCTAGCACTGTTAGCTGTGTACTGAAAATATTATTTTTGCATGATGCACTGATTTGTACATTATGTTCACACTTCACATTGCTTGAATGAATGTGACATACTGAGCAGAGTACAGGGATTTTAGAATCCAATCAAGTATTGATGGTCTGCAGAAGTAACTCACATTGTCCTCCAATGTGCCATTACACCCAGGTTGAGCCAGCAAAAGTTTGACAATTTCAACATGTCCATGTTCACTAGCACACATCAAAGCAGTGGAGCCCTCATCGTCCTGTATGTTAACATCTGCCCCACAAGCCAGCAGAGCTTTCACCATATCTATTCGTCCGTGGCTCACAGCGAGCATCAGAGCAGTTTGTCCAGCCTGCACACAAAAGAAAAAATATACCCATAAGCCATTCATTATCTGGAGCAGAGATCAGTACAAGAGAGTCCTGCCCACACAGAAATCTATTAGTTATTACATACAGTATTCTCCAAAAAGAAAGAATACCAGTGAGCTAGGTGCACACATATAGCAGAAAGGTTAATATTCTCCTGTAAATCTGAAACAATTACAGTATATTTGAGTGAAGACAGAAATCAAAGAGATCACAGCATATTTATTTATTTTATTTATTAGATTTATACCCCGCACCATCTGGCAGCCAGCCCACTCTGGGCGGCTAACAGCAACAAGACAAACAACACAATATTAAAACACAATAAGAATAAAATAATACAAACATTCAACAGATACAATAACTAGTAGGATAAATTAAAACAGATGGCTATAAAGATGGTAGAAAGGATGATGTAAGGATGGAAAAAAATATGATAAAAGGGAAGCAGAGACTTAATGCTCAGGGAAAACCTGACGGAAGAGCCAAGTTTTCAATGCTCGTTTAAACCCGTCCAACGAGGGTGCCAGGCGTATCTGCATGGGCAGATTGTTCCACAGGCGGGGGGCGACCGACGAGAAGGCCCGGCTTCTTGTTCTTTCCCTCCGGGCCTCCTTCGGGGTCAAGGCCCTTAACCGCCCTGTCTGTGAAGAACGGGTATTACGGACAGATCTGGCTGGGAGCAGGCGCTCTGCTAGGTACCGAGGTCCTAAACCGTTTAGGGCTTTGAATGTTATCATCATAACCTTGAAGTCGATGCGGAAACGAACCGGTAGCCAATGAAGGGCGGCCAGAATGGGGGAGATGTGCTGAAATTTCTTCACCCAATCTGGCCACCGAATTCTGAACCAGTTGTAGTCTCCACATCAACCTCAAGGGTAACCCCATGTAGAGAGCACTGCAGTAGTCTATTCTTGAGATTACGAGGGCATGAATCAAACTCGTGAGTGCCCCTACGTCTAGATAGGGACACAGCTGGGCAATCCTCCGAAGATGGAAATGGGCTGCCCGGACCACAGATGTCACCTGAGTTTCCATGGTGAGATCCGGGTCCAGACAGACGCCCAAGCTGCAAACCTCATTCTTTGTGGGAAGAGTCACTCCCCCAAAGGAAAGGGAGTTTCCCAACCCACTGACGCCAGGGCCGCCCATGTGCAAGATTTCCGTCTTGTCCAGATTCAACCTCAGTCCATTTGCCCTCATCCACCCCAGAACGGTCCCCAAGCACCATTCAAGGGACGGAACAGCATCCACTGCAGTTGGACAAAAGGAGAGGTAGAGCTGGGTGTCATCAGCGTACTGATGACACCGAGCCCCACAACTCCGGATGACCTCACCCAGCGGCCTCATATAGATATTAAATAGCATTGGCGAGATGATCGACCCCTGCGGAACCCCACAATTGAGGATCCATGGGGTGGAAGTCATCTCACAAAGCTACACTCTCTGGGGACGGTCCCCCAGGAGGAACAGAGCCATGCCAAAGCGAGGCAACTGATCCCCAGTTCGGAGAGCCGCCCCAGGAGGATACCGTGGTTGACGGTATCAAAAGCCGCTGAGATACTGAGGAGGACCAACAAGGACATATTGCCCCTGTCGGCCTCCCTCAGGAGGTCATCCTGCAGGGCGACCAGTGCTGTTTCCGTATCATGCCTGAAGCCCGATTGGAACGGATCAAGGGCGTCAGTTTCCTCCACGAGTGCCTGGAGCTGATCAGCCACCACCCTCTTGACCACTTTACTTAAGAAAGAAACATTGGCGACGAGCCTATAATTACGAATTTCGTCCACCGCCAAATTAGGTTTCTTTCGAATGAGCCTAATGAGTGTCTCCTTGAGGGCAGGGGGAACCATGCCCTCCTGGAGAGACCCATTAATTTTTGCAGTGGCCCATTCTGTTGTTACCAGCTTGGCTACTTTGATGAGCCAAGCTGGGCAAGGGTCTAAGGAGGAGGTGATGGCACGACAGTGCGCAAGCATCCTGTCCACCTCATTGGACGTCACAGGTTGAAAGCAGGTTAACGATGCACTGGACATCTCAACTCGATCTACTGTCTGTAAAAAGGGATCAAGGTCCCGGCGGATGGCCTCCACTTTACATTTTTTAAATGCCGTAAATTGGTAACAGGAAATACTAGTGGGAGGCCTATCACTGTGGCCAACTCTGGATAGATAGTGCACTATACGGAAAAGTTCCACCAGCTGGTTGTGACCTTCGCTTATCCGGTCAGCGAAGAATGATCTTCTAGCAACCTTTACCCTAGCTAGGTAAAGGTTAGATGCAATCCTGGCCGCTTTTAAATTAATTTCTGTTGGGGCCCTTCTCCAAATGCTCTCTAGCCTTCTCCGATTACGCTTCATGGCCCTCAGCTGCTGGTGAAACCAGGGAGCTGGCTGGGCTCAACGGCGGAAAGGGTGTTCAGGTTCGATCGTGTCGACCGCCCTGGTGGCAGCAGTATACCAGCCATCCACCAGAGCATCGACAGGAGCGCCAACCAAGTCAGCCGGAATCCCCCACATGATATCTTGGAATCCAAAAGGATCCAGTATCCTGCGGGGGCGGACCATCTTAATTGGTCCAAGCTCCCCGCGGGAGGGAAGTGCCACTGTGAGGCTGCATTCAATTAGGTGGTGATCCGACCATGACAAGGGGGCCGATGTCAAGTCAGCCACCATCAGAGCACACTCTCTCTGCTCGGCAGCAAAGACCAGATCCAGCATGTGGCCACCCACGTGGGTAGGACCGCTAACTTGTTGGGTCAAGTCCAAGGAAGCCATGGTTTCCAGGAACTCTTGAGCTGGACTGGAAACCTCAGCCTCCGCGTGAATGTTGAAGTCTCCCAGAACCAATAGTCTGAGGGACCTCAACAGCGCCGCGGAGACAAAATCCGCCAGCTTCAGCAGGGGCTGCGCTGGATCGCGGGGAGAGCGGTATGCCAGCACAATCCCAAAGCCACCCCTGGCCCCAAACGACACATGGACGGCCTCTAGACCTGGGCTTGCCACCGCAGAGAGCCTAGCAGCCTCAAAGATGTCCTTATAAACAATGGCCACTCCCCTTATAAAGCATGCCACTCAACACTGCAATTGAAATGAGTGACATGCATGCCGACAAATTCAATGCTGGCTCAGCCAGCCTTGCCTCTCTTTCCAGACTTTGGACAGGTCATCTAGGTTTTAATTTTTAAAAGCATTACATTGTTAACAAAGGTATTTTCTTTTCATTAAAGAATTTTTTAAAAAAAAATGCAAAATGAGGACTGAAGAAGGCTTCCTGTTGACTTCATAGCCATCAACAGGTCAACAGTATACATAGCAGGCTTTTGATGTCAGCCTGAACAACTCTTTCATTCAGCATTCAACATGGGAGAGGAATAGGTATGTTTGAACAGCATATAGGAAGAGTACTTCAAGCACTGCCCTCAAATAATTAAAGGAATCTTACTTCATCTCACAAATAAAACTAATATAAAATCAAACACAGGAACCACAAATTAAGCATGCAATTTACTTATGAAGAATTCTACTTGTTCTCCTTAATTCATCCTTCTGAAACATGTTTCAATTTTTGATTTATTTATTAATTAAATGTATATTCTCCTTTTCCTATAATAAGCATCGCTCTCCTCCTCTTCACTTTATCCTCACAAGAACCCTGTAAGGCAGACCAGGCTGAGAAAGTGACTGACTCAAGGTCACCCTGTTAGTATCACGGCCAAGGGAAGATTTGAACACAGGTATCCTGTTCCAGTCCGACCTTCTAACTATTATCACTCTGATTTTAAAACAGTAGAAAGAATTTGAAGTGAATGTTTACTTTTCCCCCTCAAAGTTTTAGTTTTAAAAGCAGTAATTGCAAATGCACATCATATACATGTCAAAAGAGGTTAGCTCGTAGCATTTCCCATAACACACAATTTAATGCTCTAAAATAGTGTCAGGGTCATTGCGAGTTGCCTCAGATAAGCACACGTCAGGAAATTGCTCCTGCAAATAAATAGTTATTTGTCTGAGACCATCTAGCGGGGTTGGGGGTAGAAAGGCTTTGTCACTAAAAGGCCACATCAGAGGCCAAAGCTAATTCTCTGTTTTGTCTGACTATCTACTGTTGCACCAATGGACTGAAGGCAAATGCAGAAGTACCAACCTGACTGGCTTTGGCATTCACATCACCACAGGCAAAGAGCTCTTCTACTACTTTCATGTCTTTCTCAGCCTCTACAGCTGCAAGAGCTGCCAGCATAATGGGGGTATAACCAGCCTTGTTCTGGTGATTTACGTTGCAGACATCTGCAGAAGGACAGAAGAGAGAATCTTGTGAAGAAGTTGGAGGCCCTGAAGCATCAATTGTACAGAATAACTGAATAAACTGTTATTAGAGCAGCTTTTTGGAAATGCAGCAATTGCTTACATAATGAAGATGATTCAGAAAAATGTGTGAAAGGGAGAAAGAGGGGCAGGAATGGTTCTTCGGCCAAGTAAAGAAAACAATTCTCTCATTATCCTGTGCATGATAGCAGAACTGGAAAGAAGACTCAAAGCCACATTTCATGCAGTTGGTAAGACAGTTAACTTAAAGGCAATTGTTCAAAGATTCAATGAATAGAGAGCTACAGACAGTACCAACTTATGGCTAGAGTTTCAGTTATAAAATAGAAAAATCTCAGCTTTTTACAGGAAACCTGACATAAAACAGTGATATAGCTAAAATATTAAAAGATAATGTATCTCCCACTTTTTCTTAGTTTTATATCACTAACAAGTGCTTCAGCAACACTGTGCACATTTATAAAGCCTACAGACATGACTTGTTAGTTGAATGGCTTCCTGGCCTAAACTGTATTTGGTATGGGACCAAATGTATTCAGTTCTTCTGAGCAGGTGCCAGAAACCACGAAGGCCACTGCTTTTGTTCAGCAGTCATCTCCCCCCCCCCCCCCGCCCCGAGTCCTTAAAAGGAGGCCCCGCTGGGCCTACTAATTTGCTATCCAGTGGGTCTGGGATGTGCTCATTTTCTCTTTAAAGATATTACTTGTATCAAAAATACACACACTTATGCAAGGTGTCCAAAAGTAAAACCTCCAAAAATAAAGTTCAGAAAAAATGTGGCTATTATTTCTGAAAAGTATCCACAAGTGACATAATGAATAGAATGGACAAGAGAGAAATGCAAATGCATATATCTTTCTCTCTAAAGTTATAGTAACTGATTAAACAAGTTCCCTGCAAAGGAGAAGGGTCAAAATTACCTCCCTCTGTCTTTTATGGATATAACAAAGAGCCTCCTGTCAGCAGAGAGACACCAAATGGATACAACCGATTATCATTTGTAGTAGACTACTACTTTAAGGCAGTTCCCACAGCTAACAGCTAAACATTTCAAGTAGAAAAACTGAAAAGCAAAAGCTATTTTGAAATTTCATAACACAAATAAATACTATGCCTTATGCCTTGAAATATCTACAGTTAAAGTAAACCCACTTTTAATTCACTATCTGTTGTTTCCAGCAGTCCACAAGTTCTGTTATGGGAAGTCCCTTACAAGGCTGTAAAAGATGTTGACTCCAGGCATTCCCTGCTGAGCCACAGATGCTGAGATGAACAGTGAAAGAAGTAGGTCCGGCCATTGTGTCTCATAAAAGCATTCCAAGAACCCCAAATGCCTAGGCTCCTGATTTCATCAAAAGCTCATTTGACTGTATCCAAAGTGATAAAGTGTTCAAATGCTACTTTTGTGGAACTGGCATTCATCCCCTAATTAGAACCATGGCATTCCAAGCCTGAACTACAGGTGGCTTCAGGAAGCTTGTGGTATCTGCAGATTCCTGCTAGGATCCAAGAGGTTAATAATAGAGATACTAAAGGTCCAAAAATGTCTAAAGAAGATGGGAGACAGACATATTGTACAGCAGTGAACATACCAACACTCAGCAATATAGTCTTCTGAATATTAACATAGTGGTACATATATACATGTAACACAAAAGGTTTGGAGCAGCCAACCTACTTGCATCTAAAAGCAGTTTCACAATTTCAAAGTTGGAATGGGAGACACTGTAATGGAGAGCTGTGTTGCCATTTCCATCTGCCATGTTGATGATATGCCTGAGGACTGCAGGAGAAATCTCTTCAAAAGCAGCTGTGTAGTCCCCAACCATTGCAGGAACAGCAGACTTCTGGCTCGACACACGAAACCACTCATGCTGGATGGTGTTTAAACAAAATCGCTGCCAAAAAGAAACACAAATATCTTCAAAAGGATGTTCTATTTATATGTGATTTCAGTTCTGCACTGAAATTACAGGGAAAACAGTCTTTGCCTTTAAACCAGGGCTGGACACAAACTCACAAATATTGAAAAATGGAAAGCTTATCTCTTTGTTCTCCTTTTGAAATGCTTCTACTTTTTTGTCTAAATTCAAGTATTTCAGTAGCACACCTTGCCTTATGCAAAGCACAGTAAGCACTTCGGAAAAACCTCAAACGCTGTATTAATTCTGATAAATCATTTTATAGTTTGGGGATGTTCCTTAATTTGACACTTTTGCGAGCTGTGCAAAGGGCAAAATTCCAAGCCTCAGATGGCTCAGCAGCTACAGCCATTGTTAAGGGTGGATGTTACAACCTGGTACAATGCTGTCATTCATGCCTCACCTCAGTTTAGTCTACTGCAAAGTGTTCTATATGAGCCATCCTTCAACAGCATCCAGAAACTGCAGCTGATACAGCTGTGAGCTACACATTTTGGTCAGATTATGCCTAAGATTGCTCTGATGGCTTGTTTGTTTTCCTGCTTAACCCAGTTTCTAAACTTTAAAATTTGTACTTGGCTTTAAGGAGCACAGGCCTTCTAAAACTAGAAACACAGTTTTAATGGACAGTTTTAAAACACAGGCCTTTAATGGAACCCGCCCGGAGTAGACTTTGTCTAAAAGGGCGGGATAGAAATCTAATAAATGAAATGAAATGAAATAAAACTTAAGACGGGCAGCCATACATTCCAAAGCACTCTCTGAAGTTATGCCCATCTTACAGAATGTCCTGCCAATAGAAATGTGTCATATCTTCCACCAGTTTTAGGTGGAATGTAAAAAAATGGGGCTGTAAGAAAGCATTTGGATAAAAGCTGTAATAATGTGTATGTGTGTTTGTTTCCACCTTTATGTTTAAACACTGTTCTTAAAAACTCTTGTTCTACTAATTTGGGTTTTAAGATTGAGCTCTGAATAAAAGACAGGACATTATTGTTTCAAACATTGCTGATTTTGTCGGTTCACCACCTTTGTTCCTGTTCTGGGGTACTGTGGCATATAACCTTGTGAACTAAACAACAAATAAATTAGCAAAATAAGATTTTGTAAGTGGGTGAGCACATACATGTGTTCTTCAGGATAGTAGTTCTGGTAAATACAGAATGTGTATATAATTAATAAAATTCTATGCCACCTTTCTCATAATTACAGGACCCAGAGGTTCCAATATGGACGTGCTGGATGAAACATAAGATCAAATGTGAAGTAAGCAAGGCAAGGCATGAGGGTATAATACAAATATACTTTTGCATAACCTCACGCATTAACTCATAAAATTCAGCTCCTTGGTCAGCATTAGACATACCAACACAATGAAATTTCTTTCACACCTTTGTAACAAGAACTCCAGTAGTCCTAGTTGTCTCTCTGTTTTACCAGCTCAAAAGCATGCCATAATCCATCCAAAGTAACGGTTACCAGAATTGCCCTCAAATGATGCTGATTGTTCCAAAACACATTGGAAGTGCAGTGTTAGCCAAACAACTTCATTCTGCATGTTTGCATAGTACGAAGCATACTTCAGTTCAGTTTTTAAAAAGGGAGAGATGGAAAGAACATATCTTGCTCTCTTTGATAAGTGGCAGCATACATTCCATAGCAGAAAATAAACTCTGTACTTTCATGTTCAACTGGAGCACTAATTCCCTATCTTGTGTAACTTCCCATGCCCATTAGGAGCACCCAGATTGAAGTACGACTATATGAATGGCAGTAATGATTTTAAACAACACAAATATGCTCTATAAGGCTTTTAAAAACCTATCTGATGCATTTAAAAATTGCTTATATTTTGACTGCACAAGCTGTCATCACAGCGAACTTTGGAAGGTGAGTGGGCTAAAGTATTTCAAGATAGTACTAAAATTAGTACTGCTGAACCAAGTCCACAGTGCTCTAATTTAAGGACTGAACACTTGGTTTCTGCATGTCTGCTTCTCTTAAATGTAGCACACCTAATTCCACAGTGGTCTCCTGAGTGTCCATAATAAGTTAAATAGGCTAGACAGTTTGCACTAGTTGCAGAAATGTCCTGAAGTGGTGTTGGTGCTGATGTATCTGCCATTTCTAGTGACATTTCCCTTGAGCGATATTTACTTTGTATGGTTGTAGTCATGCATTGGAAGCAGTGATGTTTCTGTGCTGACTGCCAACCTTTTACTCACAACTACCAGTTCTCTTATGCAACTCAACTTTTAATGTGACAGATAATAAGGGCATATATGATTTACAAACTACAATGTGTTTACCATCTCTTTGCTGACCATAGCCTTGGGATCGTCAATGCCGCTTTTAAGAAGATGACATGCAGAGAGCATCTTTTCACTCAATTCGTATCTGTTAACGGGGGAAAAAAAAAACATATTTACATACATTCTTCGGGATATTCATATTTGCACACAATATGAGAAAGTTGCAAATTCCTTATCATCTGTTGGAATGTAGAATCTGTTTGGGCAACAAAAGTTACTGGACCTTTTGTCTATCAGAAAGAAAAGTGTACAATGATGATTTACATCAGGAATACATTATAACAAGTTAAGGGAAATATCTGCCTCATGGAGGGTAAGCCTTTCCATAGCTAATAGTCAATGATCCCTCTAAGCTGCGTGCACACAAACTTACCCAGAGCTCTGTCGGGGTTGCGCACAGGCAGCCACCAGCTGGTTTGTTTACTTCCTGTTTTGAATGAAGGCCCGCCTACCCTCACGCACATGGAGGGAGGCTCCTGCATAGCGGAACAGAAACTTAGAGGGAACGTTGTGAATAGTCATGATTAGACATGGGGACGAATATAAAAACAAATCAGGATATTCGTTAAATATCCCTGATTCGTCAGATATCCGTTGCTTCATATTCTTGGGGTCCAGAGACCCCAACGGATAAGAAATGAATATAACCCTTTTATATTCATCCTTTCGTTCCCTATCTGCTTTTACCCCCACGGATCAGCTGAATCCCATCCCCAGGGCTGGGGGATGGCTTGGTTCCCCTTTCCTCCTCTTCCTATGCCTACCCTGCTTTCCCCCTTCTTGCTAAGCCCTGTGGGGCTTAGCAAAAGGAGGGGAAAAGGGGTCAAAGCGCTGCAGGATCGCTTTCATTCCTGCTTTCCCCCTTCTTGCTAAGCTCCATGGGGCTTAGCAAGAGGAGGGGAAAATGGTTCAAAGCAATCCCGCAGCCATGGCTGCGCAATCGCTTTGATCCCTGCTTTCCCTCCTCTTGCTATGCCCCACGGGGTATAGCAAGCGGAGGGAAAGAAAAAAAAAGACCCAATGAATGATGAATTGTTTTGTTGTTCCTCAGGTCACGGGGGGGGGGGCAATTAGTGGTTCATCGGTTGTCAAGTTTGACGACCCACGAAGCAAGACAAAGCGCCATTTCAGCGCTTTGTCCCCATCTCCAGCCATGATGGCTATATATTACCGCCAGTGTCAGAAGAAGTATGTCTCTCAGCATCTTAGATTAGATTAGGCATCCTTCAGTCTCGAGACACTATGGTAACATGTTCTGAATAGAGGACGTGGAACAGTGTCTAGTGTGGCTGAGAAGGCCAATTCGAGAGTGACAATTCCTTCCACACTGAAGAGAAATACAATCTGTCCCCTGTCCAGCTCCCTGATTTTGCTGCTTTTGGGACTGCCTCTTTGCCTCGGCCTGCTGAACAAGTGTCTCTTCAAAATGCGAGAGGCCATGATGCACCGCCTGCCTCCAGGCTGAACGCTCAGATGTCAAGGTTTCCCATCTGTTGAGGTCCATTCCTAAGGTCTTCAGATCCTGCTTGCAGATATCCTTGTATCGCATCTGTGGTCTCCCTCTGGGGCGCTTTCCCTGCACTAATTCTCCATACAGGACATCTTTTGGAATCCGACCATCAGGCATTCTCATGACATGCCCGAGCCAACATAGACATAGCTGTTTCAGTAATGTATACATGCTAAAAATTCCAGCTCGTTCTTGTTGTTGTTTAGTCGTTAAGTCGTGTCCGACTCTTCATGACCCCATGGACCAGAGCACGCCAGGCCCTCCTGTCTTCCCCTGCCTCCCGGAGTTTGGTCAAATTCATGTTGGTAGCTTCAATGACACTGTCCAACCATCTCGTTCTCTGTCATCCCCTTCCCCTTTTGCCTTCACACTTTCCCAACATCAGGGTCTTTTCCAGAGAGTCTTCTCTTCTCATGAGATGGCCAAAGTATTGGAGCCTCAGCTTCAGGATCTGTCCTTCCAGTGAGCACTCAGGGTTGATTTCCTTCAGAATGGATAGGTTTGTTCTCCTTGCAGTCCAGGGGACTCTCAAGAGTCTCCTCCAGCACCACAATTCAAAAGCATCAATTCTACGGCGGTTGGCCATCTTTATGGTCCAGCTCTCACTTCCATACATCGCTACTGGAAAAACCATAGCTTTGACTATGCTCTTGATCTTTGTCGGCAAGGTGATGTCTCTGCTTTTTAAGATGCTGTTGAGGTTTGTCATCACTTTCCTCACAAGAAGCAGGTGTCTTTTAATTTCGTGGCTGCTGTCACCCTCTGCAGTGATCATGGAGCCCAAGATAGTAAAATCTGTCACTGCCTCCATATCTTCCCCTTCTATTTGTCAGGAGGTGATGGGACCAATGGCCATGATCTTAGTTTTTTTTTTTTTTATGTTGAGCTTCAGACCATTTTTGGCGCTCTCCTCTTTCACCCTCATTAAGAGGTTCTTTAATTCCTCCTCCCTTTCTGCCATCAGAGTGGTATCATCTGCATATCTGAGGTTGTTGATATTTCTTCCAGCAATCTTAATTCCGGTTTGGGATTCATCAGTCCTGCCTCTCGCATGATGTATTCTGCATATAAGTTAAATAAGCAGGGAGACAAGATACAGCCTTGTCGTACTCCTTTCCCAATTTTGAACCAATCAGTTGTTCCATATCCAGTTCTAACTGTTGCTTCCTGTCCCACATATAGATTTCTCAGGAGATAGATAAGGTGGTCAGGCACTCCCATTTCTTTAAGAACTTGCCATAGTTTGCTGTGGTCCACACAGTCAAAGGCTTTTGTGTAGTCAATGAAGCAGAAGTAGATGTTTTTCTGGAACTCTCTGGCTTTCTCCATAATCCAGCGCATGTTAGCAATTTGGACTCTAGTTCCTCTGCCTCTTCGAAATCCAGCTTGTACTTCTGGGAGTTCTCGGTCCACATACTGGTGAAGCATATCTTGTAGGATTTTGAGCATAACCTTGCTAACGTGTGAAATGAGTGCAATTGTACGGTAGTTGGAACATTCTTTGGCACTGCCCTTCTTTGGGATTGGGATGTAGACTGATCTTTTCCAATCCTCTGGCCACTGCTGAGTTTTCCAAACTTGCTGGCATATTGAGTGTAGCACCTTAACAGCGTCATCTTTTAAGATTTTAAATAGTTCAACTGGAATGCCATCACCTCCACTGGCCTTGTTGTTAGCCATGCTTTCTAAGGCCCACTTGACTTCACTCTCCAGGATGTCTGGCTCAAGGTCAGCAACCACACTATCTGAGTTGTCCGGGACATCCAGATCTTTCTGGTATAATTCCTCTGTGTATTCTTGCCACCTCTTCTTGATGTCTTCTGCTTCTGTTAGGTCCCTCCCATTTTTGTCCTTTATCATGTCCATCTTTGCACAAAATGTTCCTTTAATATCTCCTATTTTCTTGAACAGATCTCTGGTTTTTCCCTTTCTATTATTTTCCTCTATTTCTTTGCACTGTTAATTTAAGAAGGCCCTCTTGTCTCTCCTTGGTATTCTCAGCTCGTTCTAGGACTACTCTATTTGGAACTTTGTCCTGCCAGGTGATACCAAAAATGTGTTGGAGACAACGCATATGGAACGTGTTCAGCTTCCTCTCCTGCCATGCACAAAGGGTCCAGGACTCACTGCAGTACAGGAGTGTACTCAGGACACAGGCTCTATAGACCTGGATCTTGGTATATGCCGTCAGCTTCTTATTAAGCCATACTCTCTTCGTGAGTCTAGAGAACATGGTAGCTGCTTTGCCAATGCGTTTATCCAGCTCGACATCTAGGGAGACAGTGTCAGAGATCGTTGAGCCAAGGTACACAAAGTCATGAACAACCTCCACTTCTTATGTGGAGATAGTAATAGACGGAGGTGAGTCCACGCCCTGGCCTATGATGTCTGCTTTCTTCAGGCTGATTGTCAATCCAAAGTCTTGGCAGGCCTTGCTAAAACGATTCATGAGTTGTTGTAGGTCTTCAGCAGAATGGCCAACAACAGCTGCATCATCAGCGAAGAGGAAGTCCCGCATGCAGTTACTGAGAAACACCAATAGAAGTAGGTGGCACTGTTGCACTCATGTTCTGTTTGTGGGCTTTCCAAAGCCAACTAGCTGACCACTGGCCTTTGGCTTGATCTAGTACAAACCACAGTTCTTCTAATGTCAAGCTCTATCAGGGACAATCTCTCATCCAGGGATGAGCACCATACATTTAATCCTAAACTACCAAAAAGTCTCTTCATAGGCTTAAAATAATTATTATGTGCTGTCAAGTCAATTCTGACTTATAGCGATCCTTTTCACAGTTTTCCAGGTAGACAATACTCAGAAGTGGTTTATCATTCCCTTCTTCTGGGAGCTCCCTGGGGGACTGTGCAGCTTGCCCAAGTCCACATAGGCTGGCTCTACTCACAGGAGGCACAATGGGGAATGAAACTCTCAACCTCTGGCTCCACAGCCAGATACCTAAACCACTAAATCCAGCCAGTTTAAATGACTATAATCACTCTCCACTACTACCTTCATGTTTCCTCCACCAGAGGAATGGTTGACCAGAATCAACAACTAGTTGTAAACATTTCCCAGCTGGGAGCCATTATCTAGCCTTACTCAATACAATGTCAAAACCAAACAGATCTATCCAACATTTGTTAAGATTCTTAAATTTCAGGCTTACTCCAATGCAATGAGAAAATTGTTTACATCCTTGCATCTTGCATATATCACCAAGCATACTAATCATATTGCAAGCATTTCTGGCAAAGTATACCTCAGGACATTCAAGCTAATTGCATCATCATTCCATTGTGGAATAATTAATATGTTTGTGGTGTGCAGGACACAATTTTTGATTACGGGTTAATTACGCACCTCAAACTCCATGATGCTATAAAGTCTGTCTTACTATATTAAATTGTGCTATGTTATCATCAGACATTGGAAGCTCTATTAATAGCAATGATAGAGATATTTAATGAATAGCTTGTGACTCAAGAGAGTTCATTGTTTAAGTAATTATGAATTAGCAGAGATTTGGCAACATCTACATTTGTTTTCTGCTATTATTGTGTTACTTTTGTCATTTACTTAAATATTATAAAACACTGTTAATTATATCTATTAACAAAATCTCTCCAACTCAATGGGCATTTCATATTGGATTTCATTTACATTCATTATATTAAGCAGGAAGCAAGACATGCACTGCTGTCTGCTATGCAAGGAAGAGCAAGATCGTTCAATATGACTTTCTACTGCCAAATGTTCTCTTGCAAGTTTCTCTTTAATAGAGATGTAAACAGTTTGTGTGTAGCAGCAACTTAACATCCACTCGGTTTGAGTTTGAGAGGTGCTAATTACCTCATTTTTTAGTCTACAGACACTACCTGAGGCAATGATTGAAGATATTTACAAAAAGACTTAACAATGCCTGTTGCACTGAGTATTAAAATAAAAAACAAACTAGCAATTAGGACATCACGGCACATAGTTCTTGGTTCTGAATGCAAGCAAGACTCTTCAAAATAGGCAGCTTAAGCACTCTCAAGATCTGTTACTATGTGGAAAAACAAGGAGCCATGTGATCTATGAGTAGAAACACCTAAACTTAAATCTCTTGCTTTGCTAACACAAAGACTTCTGTGTTGCTCCCATTGCTTTTGCTCTAAGCCAATACAAGAGGTCTTTGTGCCTCACCCAAGGCAGCAGGCAGAGCCACAGGGGTTACAGCCAGACATTTGTCTACAGAGTGGGGAGAGACTTGTAAACTGATACCTTGACATCTTTGTTTTTCACTAAATCTTAAATCTCTGTTTTGCTCCTCAATCTGCCTACAGGAACAATGGCCATTACTGGCCATATATGTTTGGATCTTTTGCTTGGTCCCGGATTCCCTCAAATTTTGTACCATTTAAGCCTGAAGATAAATTCTGCAGAACTCAAAAGCTTGCCTTGTTTGTAATATTTTAATGATTTTCCAATAAAGGTATTAAACAATGCAGACTTTTAATACTGTATATGGTCATATTTTAGCTCTAACTCCTGCAACATACACATTTTAAACATGCAGTTTAAACACAGACAGTACCTCTCACGGATTTCCACTTTCTCAGGCTCAGGATCTTGAACTTGTATTGCTTCTTGCACTCCAACAGGTTCATCTTTGCTGTTCACTCCATGCTGTTTTTCCATTGCCAGCAAGCTGCTATTCTCTTCCGTTGAAGCATATTCATTCCCAACACATTCATCATCAGAATCTGAAGAAGAACTTTCCTCTGTACTAGAATCGTCACTTGATGTTGTTTCATACCTAAGTAACAAAATTACACTGTCTACCACCACATCATTGAATATATATTCAGTGCTGTGTAAGCTATTTTTTACAAATATATTCCTTCAATTTAAAAATCCCTTAAGCAACTTCAGGATTCCTACTGCTTATCCATTACCCTCATGATGCAACCTCCCGCCCCGCCCCAGGTAATCTCCAGCAAAGACTTGACTGAATCTTCTCTCCAATGTACAGTGGTGCCTCGCTAGACGATTGCCTCGCAGGACGAGGAAATCGCTAGACGATGCCTTTTTGCGATCGCTACTGCGCTTCGCAAAACGATGGTCTCCTATGGGGAATTTTCGCTAGACGATGAGGTTTCCCCATAGGAATGCGCCGACTAGTGGTCAAAAGCTGTCAGTGCATTCCGACGGGGACCCGCACTCGCTAGACGATGTTTCCCTATGGGAGATTTTCGCTAGACGACTGAGTTTTCCCTTGGAACGCATTGAAGAGATTTCAATGCATTCCAATGGGAAAACGTGCTTCGCTAGACGATGTTTTCGCTAGACAGCGATCTTCGTGGAACGGATTAACATCGTCTAGCGAGGCACCACTGTACTTAAATTGCTTTAGTAGTAAAGTTTGTTGTTCAAGTGTATACATATTTGCTTCTGAGCAGCTACACTACTCAGGCCAATCAACATTATATAATATTAACAAGGGTGCAATAAGCCAATAAATCTGTGTGAGAGAAAACAGTCTGTGCAGGCAACATGAACCCACGAAGGAAGTTACTTTTTTGTTTGAATATTTTATCACTTTCAATGTTTTACATATAAAGCACATTTCTAACTGTATTTATCAAGTACTCTTTTCCAAAAAGCAGAAATATATCTGGGAAAATGCAATACAAAGCCATGTTCACTTGATTTGAAAGATCTAAGAACTTATACAAGGCATTTTCTGTGGACATTTTTGTAGCCAAGTACCTGAACAACGAACAACCAGACGGCTGCAGTTCAAGAACCAACCAGACTAGAAATAAGGTCCCTTCAGGGACTTAGTATAGAATTTGCTGGACTGCAAACTTCTGTATAAAACTATCAAAAATTGTTTCCTTTTTCCTTCAAACAGTCTGCACCCATTGGAGATTTTGTTTGATACAATTTTATTGTTCAATGGGAGCTGGGCTTCTCCAGGTGTAGTGTTTTACTGATCCAGCACACATAGTGCAATTTTCCTTCTCTGTTTCCCACTCCACCTTATCTTAAATGTGCTACATTTTTAAGAGAGAGTGGAAAGAGAAAAAAATGAGATGAGCAGAGCACTGCTACGAGTGCACAGGAGCCAGGCCATCCTCTTATGTTTATTATCCATCTGTCTTTTAAGACAGTGGTGTTGCTGCAGAGAAACAGTAGAGAAGTGATATTTTATTCTATGTAACTCTAAAAAATCTCAACAACAAAAAACCTTTTTTAAAAAAAAACTCATTTTCCCAGTGGTAAATGACACCTAAGGAAATGGGATGTCTAAGCAACAGTTATGCTTCTCCAAAGATATCTGGATCCCTTGCAAATATTGTGTATGTGTTGCATGAAGGAACAAATGCCTAGAAAGGTCCTTAAATGGGCACAGAAATGATGCCTTTCTGGTCAACTGGATAATAATTTTGCATTGTGTTATTTTGTTTTCATAACAAAATGTTTGTAATCGATAATGTCTAAAACTTAACTTCTACGGCCTTGGAAAAGGAAAGAAAATAGTCTTTCATAGTTGAACATCTTACCCGCCATTTATACCCACAAACTGCAGATTCTTCTTTGCATTTTCATCTTTCTTCCCATCCTTTTTCTTCATAATAGATTTCAACATGCCATCATTCGCACATACTGTCAGAGAGAATGCCAGGAATATGTTTCAGTAAAGGTGTTGCACCCCACCCCCATGCACAGCTATTTTCAGACTTCAAAGTCAAGATGATTAAATTAATCTAAAAGTTAAAGGTACAGTGGTATGTTTATGGACATTATACACAGAGATGCACTTATAATTGGGGGTGGGGGTCAGATGACAGGCCTGCACTGGGGCCACACAGATTAGAAACATCCACACTGTACCTGGCAGGCACATCCCCTTGCCATCCACACATCATTGTACCAATATAAAAAGTGTCTGATTGTGCCAGAGTCCCATCTCAGGCAGAGGAATGTGGGCTGAGTCCCTTCAAACACCAGCTGAAAGTGCAGCTGCATACCACCACTGTCTGTACTGGCAGTAGAGGGTGATGCTAGCCCATCCACCCTTCTCATATATTCTGTCAGTATTTGTGTGGGAAAGAACAATAACATAACTATTGAATTTTCCAATACCTAACACACATATTGAATTTGCTTCTAAAATTATTCCACAAAGCTACATTATTGTCTTTGACCAAACTCCGGGAAGACAGGAGGGCCTGGCGTGCTCTGGTCCATGGGGTCACGAAGAGACGGACACGACTTAACGACTAAACAACAACAACATTATTGTCTTTGCCTACATTCCATAAAAATAACCATATATTCTAATTCACCTTTTCCTCTCAGGCAAACCCTAATTCACGTTCTCAAAAGACAGCCATGTGCCACTGAAATCTCTAGTCTAGTCTGCACAGAAGCATAAAAAAAATGTACATGCAGAGAAAAGAGTTCAGTAGGAATGAGGCATGCAAATACTTTTGTTAACAAAGCACATACTAATACAGAAGGCCCTCTTTCTGCCTTAAAAGGAACCAAAACACATTGCACAAATGGTAAATGTCCATTTTACACCTCATGCTGACATAAATCTCCTTTCTTGTGTGCTTTTTGATACCAAGTTGCTATTATATTTTGGTTGCTGACATGAATAAACAGTGTATCTCTGTGTATAACATCCATATTATACTTAACACTCCTCAGTACATAAGCAGCAGTGTACAGATAAATTTGAAATACAAGTGCTCTTCATGAAAGTCCATAGAGTTCGAAATGCAGGCAGCAGGACTGGTCCACATGGACAAATAGGGAGCATGCCATTTGTAAAACAAATGACTTGTAATTACACTTTCAAGATTAAAGAACACTCAAACACTTTGCATTACAACAGGGATAGCTTGCAACAGTATACTATTGCTGGAACAATCCCCTATCTATCCTACTCGTATGAGGACAACTCAGAGGGAAGGCAGGCAGGTGGGTGGGTATCATCATCATCATCACATAACTGCAGAGCTGGTTCAGAATGCTCCATTCCTAAGCCTTGCTTCACTACATCACTGTGTTCAAGAAATTAAAAAAATATAAATGATACTAATAGAGCCAGGATATACAATGTCCTAACTATGAATTGTAGTTCTTCTACACGAGCTAATCATATTTCTCCTCACAGGGTTTGAAGGAAGCCATACCAACAAAACATGCTCTTTGTACAGACTGATACAGCCAACAATAGCAAATACAAGTCTGTATGCAAATTACCATATAACCCAGAGGCAAGCTGGTCATCTGTTAGATTAATTGGAGACACTGTGCTGTCTTGCGATGGTGAGGGCTTCTGATCCAGTCCTGTTTCTCCTATGGTGGTCTTCTGTTCAGATATGGTCCCAATTTCATTTTCCAGTTTTAAGGAGCTTGAAACTATGTGTGAAGTGCCAGGGTGGCCATGAGGAACATTTAGCAGATTTTCTTCTGTTTGGCAAAAATAAAAATTAACATTCAAAAAAGAGAGCAAGGATTACTAAACAAAATTATGCCAAACTAAAATATTTTTTTCTTGAAGGCTTTCACAGCCAGGATCCAATGGCTGTTGTGGGTTTTTCGGACTGTTTGGCCGTGTTCTGGAGGTTTTTCTTCCTAACGGTTCCCCAGTCTCTGTGGCCGGCATCTTCAGAGGACAGGAGCTAGAATTCTGTCTGTGTTCTGTGCTCCTGTCCTCTGAAGATGCCGGCCCCAGAGACTGGGGAACCGTTAGGAAGAAAAACCTCCAGAACACGGCCAAAGAGCCCGAAAAACCCACAACAACCATAACATGTTTTTATTTCCTATGGGCTGTACCCAGTGACATGATCACACTTGCCTAAGAATCACTTATGCATTTTGGGAAGTTAGCACAGCGGTGGTACCCAATACAGTTTTGCACAAGCAAAGTGGTTGTGCAACAGGGCATGCAACTTGTTATACAACTTCTTGAAGAACCACTTCAGCACAAAACACAATCTAGCACAACTATGCTAGCAGGGATTTTCACTTTCTTGGCTTAATGCTGGATTTTAGCTCACATCTATATACTTTTATTCTCTGATTTAACAGTCCACAACAGCCTATCACGCAGGGTAACTACTATTATTAGAAATACATTATTGAAGTTGTTTGATTTCATGAGTTTCCCAGTATATTTGGCTAACCACACTCTCTACCTGCTCTTCCTCTTGAACTGCACAGTATGATACATGTTATGTAGGATATAAGATAAGGTTTACATATTCCTGTTTCAACCTCTGTTAACTTTTATTTTTCTTCTTCTTTATCATTATAATCTTAGAATGGCAGAGCTGGGAGGAACCCTATGGATCATCAAGTCCAGCCCCCATCAAGCAGGCACAGTGGGGAATCAAACTCCCAACTTTTGGCTCAGGATGTTCTTAAACTCTTCAAGCACATGCTTCTCTTTATAAGGGTGGCCAGCTCATAGCCGTGAATAGGGTGATGATGAAAAAGAAAGATGAGCAGATAAAAATCATGTCTCAAATAAAAGCACACAAGTTCCCTTTCCCACTTACTTTGCAGGAATGTTTGAACTGCATTGCCCTAAATTTATTTGAGGGTTTTCCTGACCCCTGTCTCTGTTTATGCTATTTTTCTCCACACAGGAAGGGTTGGGAAGAGCCTCTGGTTAAGTCAAAAATTATTCTCCAAAAACTACTGTGTGAAAAAAGTCTAAGGGCAGACACTGAAAAAAATCACATAGTAAATGTAAAAGTCTGTTCAAAAGTCCCAATAACGTCAGCTGGGGTTTCTCCCAGATAAATAAGTAGAGGATTTCAGCCATAATGCCTCGTTACTGGAGCAAATGTTGATCTATTAACTTATTAGCAATTGTATATTGACTGAATGATAAACAGAATACAAATAAAATAAGTGAAAACTACTTAGATAAAAATGGAATTATTTAAAGACTTTGGCCTAAATCAGATTGGTAGTCCAACTGAAGTAAGCTCACTGAGCCAGTTGTTAAAAGGTGAGTCTATTTTTATGTAAATCCCGTCAATGGAATGTGTCTGTTCTAGCTGGGGGTACCAACTGGATTCAGGCCACAGGCTTCATCCACCATCTGGTCAAAATTCTCTGCAGACTCCAATTCTTGGGAAAACTCTTTTAACCAACACTCAATTATAGTGATGCACATTTTCACTTATTTCATTTTCATACGATAGAACTTATATCTTTAAGCTTTCTCCCAGCTTAGCAACCCTGTGAAAGTTTATATGTAATGTTTGCATTTCACCACTTCCGTGAAAAAAAATAGTTTAATTCAGACATACAGCTAGGTCCGGAAATAATTGGACACTGATGCAAGTTTTGTTATTTTGGCTGTTTACCAAAATAAATTCAAGTTACAGTTAAACAATGAATATGGGCTTAATATTCTGTGTCTCAGCTTTAATTTGAGGGTATTCACATCCAAATTGGAGGAAGGAATTTAGGAATTACAACTCTTTAATATGTAGCCCCCTGTTTTCCAAGGGACCAAAAGGAATGGACAATTGACTCAAAAGCTGTTTCACGGACAGATGTGGGCTATTCCTTCGTTATTTCATCATCAATTAAGCACGTAAAAACATCTGGAGTTGATGCCAGGTGTGGCATTCGCATTTAGAAGCTGTTGCTGTGAACCCACAACATGCATTCAAAAGAGCTCTCAATGCAAGTGAAACAAGCCACCCTTAGACTGGAAAAAAGAAAGAAAAAGAAAGAAAGAAATCCACCAGAGAGATAGCAGGAACATTAGGAGTGGCCAAATCAACAGTTTGGTACATTCTGAGAAAAAAATAACACACTAGTGTGCTCTGCGACACAAAAAGTCCTTGACGTCCATAGAAGACAACAGTGGTGGATGATTGTAGGATCCTTTCCATGGTAAAGAAAAAAAAAACCCTTCACAACATCTAGCTGTGAGCCAGCTACATCCGGCTGGTGGGAAGGAGCTAAGTGCCAGGGTAGGCAGGCCCCCTCAACAACAGCAGAAAGATTGTTATGATTCAGGAAAACACCTGAAGCGGGGGAGAGTGTAGGCCCTGGGTCCTCCCCCAGGGAAACAGCTGTAGCCTTGGCTGAGGTAGAAATAGAGGAGAGTGAACAGGGAGAGAGAGAGGTTTCAGAACCGGACATCTGGGAGGATGCCTGGGAGTTCCCACCACCTTTGGCCGAGAAGGAGAGGAGTCTGCCGGAGGAGATGCTGGAAGGAGCTTCCAAGAGGCGGGTATCTTCGGAGGACTGTCGGCTCGGCTGAAGGCCGGTATCTGAACAAGGGGAGGCAGGGGGGAAGGGAAGGCAAGTTGGAGGCTGAGGGAAGGAAACTCCCAAGGACAGCCGGTACTGCATAGCCTCCCGCGCTTGCAGGTTTCAAGCTGAGTTGCTTTAGACGCCACACTGGGGGCTGGGCTGTCAAGGACTGTTTACCAGCCGGGACTTTTCATATCAGCTGTGACAAGCTGCCGCAAGAGTGTTGTAACTCCCAAGGAACTGAGGGGCAGGGACTGGATATTCCCTCGGCCCTAAAAGGACTGAAATTACAGAGAACTACCATTCTCATCCTTGCTGTATAGGGCTGGGCCCCCATCCCGCAAAGGCCTGCAGAGACACTGTGTTTTCCTTTCTTTTCTTTGTGTGCCAAGTCCAATAAAATTACCAGGACTTGCTGCCTCACCATGGATGCAGCGGCCGGGGCCGCTCACACCAGCCAAGTGAAGAACACTCTCCAGAAGATAGGCATATCATTAGCCAAGTCTGCCATAAAAAGAAGACTTTATGAGAGCAAATACAGAGGGTTCACTACAAGGTGCAAACCATTCATAAGCTTCAAAAATAGAAAAGCCAGATTAGACTTTACCAAAAATATCTTTAAAAGCCAGCCCAGTTCTGGAATAGCATTCTTTGGACAGATGAAACTAAGATCAATCTGTACCAGAACAATGGTAAGAACAAAGTATGGAGAAGGCTTGGAATGGCTCATGATCCAAAGCATACCACATCATCTGTCAAACACGGTGGAAGCAGTGTGATGGCATGGGCATGCATGACTTCCAATGACACTGGGTCACTAGTGTTTACTGATGATGTGACAGAAGACAGAAACAGCCGGATGAATTCTGAAGTGTATAGGGATATATTGTCTGTTTAGATTCAGCCAAACTCAGCGAAGTTGATTGGATAGCACTTCGCTTTACAGATGGACAATTACCCAAAACATAGTGTGAAAGCAACCCAGGCATTTTTTTAAGGTAAAGAAGTGGAGTATTCTGCAATGGCTGAGTCAATAACCTGATCTCAACCCAATTGAGCATGCATTTCACTTGCTGAAGACAAAACTTAAGGCAGAAAGACCCACAAACAAACAACAACTGAAGACAGTTGCAGTAAAGGCCTGGCAAAGCATCACAAAGGAGGAAACCCAACGTTTGTGATGTCCATGCGTTCCAGACTTCAAGCAGTCATTGCCTACAAAGGATTCTCAACAAAGTACTGAAAATCAATATTTTATTTATGATTGTGTTAATTTGTCCAATTATATTTGAGTCCTTGAAATAAAGGGACCATGTATGAAAATGGTTACAATTCCTAAATGTTTCATACATTACTTTTGTTCAATCCCTTGAATTGAAAGTCTGCACTTCAATTGCACCTTGGTTGTTTTATTTCAAATCCATTGTGATGGTGTACAGAGCCAGAATTATATAAATTGTGTCAGTGTCCAATTATTTCCAGACCTAACTTTATTAAACTTTTTTTTCCTGGATAGCTCAGTGAAATGGAGCACCTGGCTGTAGAACTAGGAGTCCAGAGTTCTATTCCCCACTGTGGAGGAGAAGAACCAGCTGTATAGCTTTGGGCAAGCTACGTGGTCCCAGAGAACCCTCAGAAGAAATGGATATTAAATTACTTCTGAGTTCTCTACACTTAGAAGACACTGAAAAGGGTTGCCACTAGTCATAATTTATTTTTATTTTTTAAAAAATGTCCCATTTATAAGCCTCCTTTCTCCCCATAAGATGACTCAAAGCAGCTCACAAAGTTAAAAGAAGTCAAATTAAAAACACAGTAAATGACACATTTAAAGAAATTAAACTCTCACCATAATTAAAATATTTCAAGTAATTAAAAGTAGATGTGGGCCCGAATTAATTTGGGTACCTTCATACAAAGTAAACCCCACCTCCCAGCCAACTGGCCCACTCACATTTCATCACACGCCACTGGGGTCCTTTTCTGGCGGCACTTCAATTTGGGCACGAGCTTGAGCTGCCCATCCCTGCCTCCCCCAGCAGCCGACCATTCATCGGTTGCACGGGGAGAATCCCCATCCCACCTCCTCATCGGAGTGGTCGACTGCTGGAGAAGGAAGAGACAGGCAGCCCGAGCTCCTGCCCAAACTGGAACACTGCCAGAGAAGAAGGACCCTGGTGGCGCACGGCAAAATGTGAGTGGGCTGGCCGGCTCGAAGGCTGGGTCTCTAATTAAAAGCATTCACTTTAAAAACAAACACAAGCTGAAAAGTTTAAAACCAGCTTCAGGGACTCAATTTAAAAGTTACATACTAAAGTTAAAGTTAAAAGTCTGCCTGAAAAGAGGGGTCTTCAGCTGTCAATGAAGGGGGGGCAACCTAATCTCTTGTGGGAGAGCATTCCACAAACTGGGAGTCAGAATTGCCTTGATGGCATGGAATTATTAATAAATATAAACTATTTTGAACAGAAAACCTTGTTATTTTGCACCTCATATATTGTTTTAAGCACAACATACAAAGTTTTCACACTAAAAAGGGTTTTGCGAATGCTATTGTTGACAAGGAGTCCCACTCCAATTGATCTCATAGAGGAACAAAAGTCTCTCTACAGTTGCCCACTTTTGGACGGACTGTCCAAACCTATTGAGATATTCTCTTCTGTCAAAAAGGAAATTAAGAAAATGTATGTGTATTCATATGTATGCTTACTAAGGATGTGTTACTTATGTTTTTCTGAAAACATATGGAAAAACGTCTTCATCACCTGATTGTGAAACTGTATCTGGATTTGCTTCTTTTGCAAATGGAAATATCCAAAGTAGTAGGTGTATTAGTCACACTGAAATAAACTGTTAGTCTTTAAAGTGGTAAAGTGTGTTGCTTTTTTCTTTTCTTTTGCCAACAAATGGAAAGCTGTAACCCATGCCTAAAATGATGTAATATATGAATCAGTTCCAAATAATTCACAAACATCCTAGTTCAGAAAAGCCACTTTTTTATGTCACTAATAAGGCATACATACAGTAACATGAATGCCCGTGTGGTGTAGAGCAGTGGTCATCAACCTTTTCCCAACTGTGGACTGGGGGGGCGTGGCGTGCCTGCAGGGGGGTGGAGGTCACTCACAGGGCCCCCGCTCGCACACATGCACACAGCGCCCTCTCAGGGGCCGGAACGTGCTCGCGCGCATGTGTGCGACGGCGCTCGCAGGGGGCGCTAGTGGGGGGTAGGAGATCTGTGTCCATGGCCCAGTCCTGGATAGGCCACAGACTGCTGCCAGGTCGCGGACCAGGGGTTGGGGACCTCTGGTGTAGAGGAAAGAGTAATGAAGGGGGCCTGGGTTCAAATCCTTACTCAGCCATGGAAATTCACTGGGGGTGTGGAACTAGTAAAACCACTACTCCATAAATATTTCACTTATCTTGAAAGCCCTGTTAAGGTCACTATAAGTCAGTTCCTATTTGAAGAGACATAGCAACAACAGTAACACACATGAACAAACATCTGACACTTAACGGCTTTATAAGCAGCCCTCTGAATTATGATTGGGAACCTGTAAAACTGATGTAAGAGGCGAATTACATGACTTGGGCCATATTGGAAACATATACCCTGTTTCCCTGAAAATAAGACCTAACCTGAAAATAAGCCCTAGTATGATTTTTCAGGATGCTCGTAATATAAGCCCTACCCCCAAAATAAGCCCCAGTTAAGTGAAACCCCACCCTCCACCATTGTGCAGCATTGTGCAGCAACCAGAAAAAGATGACATGACTGTAAAATAAAACATCCCCTGAAAATAAGCCCTAATGTGTTTTTTGGAGCAAAAATTAATATAAGACCCTGTCTTATTTTCGGGGAAACACGGTAGGTGGCCTTGGGCAACAGTCTTGCTGTGGCATTTTTGACCAGCTGAAGGCTCCAAACAGTCTTCAAAGACAGGTTCAGTTTTTTTTAATCATTCAGTCCATTGTTGACACAAATAAAAGAGTGCTATGTTATCAAATATTGAATGGCCTTGAACCCCAAATCTCCAGATAACCTCTCCCAGCAGTTTTAGGCAAATGTTAAAGAGCATGGGAGGCAAGAACAGATAGCTGAGGGGGCCCACAGACCAATGGGCAATGTGTTGAATGGGTGCTCCAGCACCACTGTCTAAGCTCATCCCTGCAAGAAGGACTGAGGCTGATAAAAAATAATTCCATTTTAGAGAGATAACTTGAAAATATACCATGGTCAACCTAAACAAAAGCTGCTGGGACGTCCTTCAGAACCAACAGGGACCCAGTCATTGTATCCAGTTTCCAGTACAGGTCACCTACTAAAGGTACTCTGCAAGAGCGGTCAGTCGCCTTGATCCATCAGCCTCTTGGGTAGGCCATCTCAACTACCTCCCACTCCAACAGACACTCTGAGTCTCAGTGAGTCTAACCCCCCATCAGAAAGTGATCTGTTCATTGTAACAGAATTGCAGAGACTTCCTCCACAGCTGGATTAACATAATCTTATCCAGCACTGAAGACGGTTCTGCAGGCTGAATGAGGCCAGAAAGCTCTTGGAACAGCCCAATAGTCACTATTGAGGATGTGAAGTCCTGTGCTATTCCTGACAGCATGGACCTAGCATGGATTGTGAAGTCTCCCAGCACAGCAAAACAAGGGTACTCAGACACCACACAAGACCAACTCAGCTAGCTCAGGAAAGTTAGTGATCCTCTGAGGGGAGAATGAAGAGTACCAAGAGAAACCTACCTGAAGCACAGTGTGTGTCTGGTATTTGGCTTCTGATTGCTCTTTCCATAGATAACTTGGGCTTGCAAATGTTATATCTCACTGCAAGTTCTGGTTCATCTGTCATTCAGCCAGCAATTTGTATTTTCTCCCGCCCTCAACGGCTTCAGGTTTTTAAGGCAAGGGATATAGGCTGAGCTACTGAGGGTATGGGGTCACCATCCAAGGAAGCATACATCAAAGAGGATCGGTCCTTGGGGGAGCCACTTCAGGCGACATGAGCCACTTCCCCCGTTTGAGTAAAGGGAGGAACAACATAAACATTAACAATTATAACTCAATCCCTGAAGCCAATTTTAGCAGATAATTTTAATCTTTTTTATGTTTTCATGTTTTAATCTTTTAATTGTATTTTAAATCATATATTGTTTAATTTATCTTTTAATATTTAACTTATTGTGTTTTTAAATTGTGTGAATTTTAATGTTGTGAGCTGCTTTGGGTCCCTTGTTGGGAGAAATGCGGCATATTACTATTACTATTACTATTACTATTATTATTATCATCATTAACAACAACAACAACAACAACAACAACTGTGCTGCTGCTTAGTTGTTTACCTATGTTTGTATACTGAAGAGCTGCTATTGCCCATGGTTGGTGTTTACTGCAGGAGGGATGTATTTCCATAAGAAAGAGGATGATGAAGGGAAGGAGAGACCATTAGAATTATAGGTGGAGATGTGGAAGGGTCAGCAGTTATGTCACCATGGGAGAGGGAAATGTAACAGGATGTTGACTCCCCCCCCCCCCCCAAAAAAACCTGTCCTCCCAATTCAAACAGTCTGGATAGCTATGGCAACAGACCTACTGGGCTCAAAATATTGTCACTGAATGCCATGTCAGTGGCTGAAATCCCATTGCTTAGCATAGTAAATTGCAATGAGAGTAGGCTGACTGATTCAATGGAACTGACAGAGGAGCTGATTCACCTAATCCCCCACTGATTCTTATTGCAATTTACTACTCTAAGCAACAGGATTCCAGCCACTGAATAGGAAACAACTGCTATCTAGGAGTTGACCCTGGATGAGCATTGTGGGGCGGGGTGGGGGTGGGGACTCTCAGATCTGCCTGTCAGGGTTCTCCGCATAGCAGCAAGCAAGACCTAGCGATGGGACAGCATAATTGCAGTGGTCTGACTCTATTGTCATTTCATCACATCACCCCACCAGTTGTCAAATCCTACAATTTGCTGGTTTGTCTATCAGAAAGAGGGTGGCAGGAATAAAACAAGGATTCTGTTGTATCGTCACTGGGTGTAGAAAATTAATTCCTTTTATTTAGTTAAAACAATTGGCTGTTCTTCAGCCATTATTATCTGAGTGACAAACTAAAACTTAAAAATACAGCAATAGAGAGAATGGTTTTTCAGCACATAGACAATGAATTATTTCTACAGTACCTCCTCCCCACCCACCCCTGAAGATGGGGTATAGCTGTCAGACACTGTAAAAGATGGCTTGGAAAATAGATTAAGTGATTCCTGACAATGAATTCATCCAGTGAAATGCAGAAGGATGCAAATTCTAAGTTTTAGAGCTCTTGGAAGACATCAAGGGAAAAGCAGGTATTTATTCTTGAACTCTCCCTCTCTCTCAGCCACTAATAACTAGTTCTTTTCATATTTCTACTGAAAAATAATTCCTACATACATACTAAGCAAAGGCAGAGAGATAACAAGATTTTTCCATTGTGGCATGCTTCTTATATTCTTTCATTGGAGCTCAGGGAAGAGAGAAACATTCTACGACTTATAGGAGTGTGATTGCAAAGCAATGCCAGCTCAGAAACAGTATATAGGACCTGGCTTGACAAACAAAATTGTTATTTTACAAACTATCCTGCAATTCAATTAGTATCCTTTAACTAGTTTAAACTTGAGGCCTCTGCATTAGAGGGTGAACCAAACTACAGTAGATATGTAACTCTCAAATGGCATTAAGCAACTGTCTCTAAATATAGAATACATTTTTTCTCCATCACATTTTAACAGGTTAAAAATATGCATGATATTTCATTCTGCTTTAAAAAGTGACATTGTGGAAGTGAAATACTTTGTTATCTTTTTATGCTTTTTGCAATACAGGAAACGTAAATCAAAAGTACTGGAAAACATTAAGAACTAAGCAAACTAGTACAGTGTCACTCTTGTTTAATCTAACAAAATGAATAAATAGTTTTTCCTGCACTAAACAGGACACCGTTACAAACTAGAAGAAAATTATGCCTTAATGTTTTTTGAAAGTTTGTGAAACACAAATCTTAGTAAATTGCCTTCATTTGCAGCTGCTCCATGTCTCCACCTGAATCTAGGTAAAACCTCAACCTCAACCAAATTTCTATGGTTGACATCATATGAAATGTAGGGGAACCAAATGATATACTAACATCTACTTGTTATTTTGATCTATTAAATTGGACTCCTTATTAGACAACTTGTACTCAACAGTTCTCACCTTTAAAGAACTATTATCAACCAATATGCAAAATCTGATTCAGAGCATAACATGTAAATTACATAAAAAGAAACAATTTAATTAGTTGCTTACGAAAATTATATTTAGTCTTTTAAAAAGACTGTCAAGATGTGTCATTTTCATTTTATGCCTGAACAAATCCGGAGAGCAGTTTTGGGCTAATACTACTTCCTTAACAAAAACTGCATTTACATTATTTGTCACATATCAGTACATCTGATTCACTTAACTGAAACAGGGGAAAGAACATTGAGATAATGTCATGGAATTACTGGGCTCTAGCATCAAATACGTAGTAACCATGTTGAAATTCTCCCCTGAAAAATGTTGTTAGTTTCATACAAGTGTCAAAGACCTAAAGAGTAGACCTTTGGTCTAGATGGGCGGGATAGAAATCTAATAAATAAATAAATAAATAAAATTCTTTCCGACCATAGCTAGGCATGTATTGTAGTTGTCATTGCTATTGCACTAGTAAAAAATAGACAATCCTTGCACACAGAAACCTAGTATTTCACACTACAGTTCTTTGCCTTGGTGTCCTTTTTTTAAGAGAATTTTTTTAAATAACATTCTTTTTTTAAAAAAAAAATTATAACATGAGCTCCTCGTTGGGAGTTTGATGTGGTATACCCCAGGCACTTTAATGAAAATTAGGCTTATGTGAATGCATGCAATGATACAAATTAATTGTTAAAAGTTCCTTATAATGAAGGAAAAGGCAATGACCAACATCTGGTCAGTGCTCAGACAAATCATATAACACCATACAAGAAAATGTAGCCCACCTTAATCAGACACATACGTTTGTGCAGTTTTCACAATAGTAATTGGAACACAAATAATGCCAATTTATGGGGAATGGAGTGTCTTTCAACCCCCACATTTTCAACCCCCATCTCCTGCACAATTATCAACAGTATTCAGCATAGCAACCTGCATGTAGAGCCAGAATCTAAAGACAGATCTAAGTTGCTTATAGTAAACAAGCAATATTTAAAAGAAACAGAATTACTTGTGGGATATTTTAAGTTTATAAAGACAAGAGAAGCAGCTGTAAAACATTCACAGGAGTAAGATGATGTATGGTAATAGTTATTGTACACTATAAAATGCCTCCAGATATAATTTTAGAGTCACATCCTGCCATTAAGGAAGGTCTGAGCTCTTAAGGTATTAACTATATAAAGTGTAATCCTCCAGGAAATAGAGTAGACAATTATCTAGTCACTTGGTATTTTTTGCTATTTCAAGAATTCAGGCACTGATAGTGCTCATCGCTTCAGTATCATCTACAACATATTAAGAATCTTTTCTTCACAGTCTTTTCATTCCACAGTTTTGTAAGAACCTTTTTCATGCTGCCTCTCTTTTAAGACATCACTAAGACAAATGAGAAAATCTGTTCCAACATACCTTTCGCAGTAGTTTTGTCCATGCACTGTTTTGGCATGTCTATGTTGCGCAGTTCCTCCGTACTTGCGTATTTCATGACATTATTGATAGAAGATAGAGTGCTGATGAGCTGAGAATTAAGAGAGCCAATTTGTGAGTGAGGTTCTCCAAATGCATCTGCTAGCTCAACATAGTTTTCAGCAAGAAGCATCTGCTGTTCTTGAACGAGCTTCTGAACCCGTTCTATGTAGTGATCCAAACCAGCCCTCATCTCAGGCAGAGGGAATGAACTCTCCAGCGCAGATTCATCCCCAACACCAATGCTTCTAGTACAAGGTGGTGCTACAGAGATCGGAGGGGGGCCACAGGCAATATTTCTCATTTTGAGGCCAACTAGATAGTTCTCATGGATACTAATCTGCCCTACCCCACAGTCTTTGGTCTTTATTAGGGAAGCCTTATCGAAGCTAGCAGTGGTAGAAAGCAGAGTCCCCACACCAATGGAACGTGTTTTAGCAGCTGCATTTACGTCCTTGACTCTTCCGTCCCCGACAGCCACCGTCCTCATCTCCACTATCACAGTGTTTGTCTGTTTGTCGTAAGTGCTCAGGAAAGTATTGGTACTGGAATCAGTAAAGATAGCCACTTCTGTGTTGGTACACTGGTCGGTCGTTTCTAATACTGTATTGGTTCCCTTCGTAGCTGTACAAGGCACTGCCATGACTCCAGAATCTACTTTGCAATCAGGCTCTGTATTGGTGCCGCAGGATATGGTCTCATTTGCTGGACAAAGTGTCACATTCGAACAATCTCCGCAACCTATTGACCGCACTTCCTTGATTTTCAGTTCTGTCTTGCACAGGCTTAGTTTGTCCACAGACTCCTCTGTATTGACCTCAGTTTCGCAGACACTCACTTCTGTGCCGACACACTGGTTGCAAGTCTCCACAGAGCTCCCTGTGCACCGGTCACACACATCTTTCCTCTCCTTCACAATCCACCAATTCATAGGCACATCTGGACCCACAGCTGTACTTTGCAATGTTGGACAACACAATATTCCAACACTGCTTGTTTGGAGACAGCTACCCACACATGAATCAACAACATCCACGTGATTCCCCACTATTTGGTCTCTTGTTTGTACTAATGCTTCCACTGCTCTACTGAAGACAAGGGGCTGTGCCATCAGTGACTTGTCCATTTTTTTTCTGGACCCAGCTGCCTGCAGCTCATGCTTTAATTTGGTCATCTCCCTGTCATGGGTTGCCTCCCTCAGCTGAACCTCCAGCCGATAGATTTTGTCTTTAAGGGCTTCAATGGTCTGATGCTGAAGCTCTATTTCCCTCTCTGCCTCTGTAGACAGACCAAGCATTCCCTCTGTTACCCCTACAGTAGAATCTTTAGTCTTAAGCTCTGTACCTATTGCTACATCCCTGCCTACTCTCAAAGCTCTATTGTACACAACAATGTCACTGATGCTTTCATCATCACCTACAGCAACTGACCTGTTTTCTTTTGCTACACTTGCTTGGTTCATTCGCAGGTTAGAAGGGATATCATAATTGCTGTCCTGGATTTTCTTCTCCAAGGCTTGCATTTCAGCTGTCAACTGCCTAAACTCTTCTACCCTCTCTGAGCTGTGTTCTGCACAACCCACATCTTCCTCACAGTCTATATAGAGCTCTCCACCTCCTCTGGTGGGAGAGAGATGCTTCCAATGCTCTGCATTTCCTGCACTGTAAGACCTCTTTCTAAAGTGGCCTGTGTCATTCTGGTTAACTATTCTTTGGTTTTTGAGTTTTGCAATAATTTGCCGTTTCTCTTCCTGTAATACCGAAATCTTGACCTGGAGAACAGGAATAGTCTTGACTTGCTCCTCAAGCTCTTTTAGGCGTTTGAGAGCAATAGCCATTTGTTCCCTGATGTGTTGCAGGTGAACTGGGCTTACATTAGTCACGGGGGTTGATATACCTGAACTGAAAGGACTATGACGGATGGAACTGCCCAGAGAAGATGCTAGATGAAGATTATACTCTCCATTGCCTTGATACCCATTCGGAAACTGCTGGGATGCCTGGCTTTGCCCACTGGATCCTACAAAGGAAGGAAGTGAGCTCGTTGAGCCCATTGCTCCAAAGCTAGAAAGCCTAGGTCTCCGAGCTTCTCCCGGGATCGCCTGCATTGCGATCTTTTCCTGCTCCAGTCTTCTCCGGGTTTCCATGAGAGTTTTTGTGACACGAAGATTGTGCCGAGGCAGCTGTGGTGAAGGAGGAAAGAGTTGTTTGCTTTCAGGGATGGTTAGGAAGTTAGGAGAGGCTTCAAAGGATAAGGATGGCCTTGTGGAGGTGGCAGCAGCTGCTGGTGGTAGTGCTGGACTTTGCGCGGTGAAGAGTGAAAATGAATGTTTGTTTTCATCACTGTTGGATGAAGAGAGAGATTCATTTGATGTCCATCCGCTGCACTGACTGGAGGTGGTGTTTTTAACAGCTGTAAAAGGTGGTATCGCTTTCCGCTTTTTCTGTATGTTCAACTTTTTTATAGTGTTTCCCTTTTGTATATCTTCCACGTACTTGAGAAAATCCAAGTCAAGCTGATAGCCATATGGCGTTTCCACAAAATAGGGATCCTTTTGATCTCTGTCATCCTCCCCATTCAGAGTGTTTTCATCTTTTTCTGAAAGAGAAAGCATATATTAATGCCCATGATCTTACATAAAAATTAAACTACAGGCAAACTTTCTTGGCACCGGAATCAGTATTCCATATCAGAAAAGCTATTATATTTTTCTTGACTCAGCCTTTAAGATATAGGCATTTTTCATCTGAAGACTGTGTTAGCTGAATTTAAAACAATGAAGTATATGTATACATTTGTGATGAGTTTTGCACAAAACAGTTTTTTTAAAACCCATTCTTTCTAGTGACCATCTAATAATAAGCGTACAGAAATGCTCTGTTTCTAGGACATAAACCTGCAATAAAGGTACGCCATAGAAACTGCAGGATTCTTAAGGGTTACAAAACATTTCTTTCTCAATTAGCTAATCAGAAACCTGTTAGCAGACATGTGAAAGTCAATACTACTCAAATTCTGTCTAAACAAGCAGCAGCTCTCTGCTTAGAAGCACATTCATTTGTGACAGTTCATGCAGCCTTCTATACTGTGCAAAGCTGGCATACTATAAACTATGCAAGCAGACCCCTTTCCAGTGCAGTCTAAAATATCTGAGCTGAAAAAGAAACTGCCGGCTCAGATGTCAGGGCAGCCTGGCTTCCTGCAGACACAGGAGACGCATGTCACACCAAAGTATTCTAAATAAAACCGCACCAGATCTGGTGAGGATCTGTAAGCAGAATATTTATACCTATGCTAGCTGTATAGCCTCCTTCCCACGTATCCCCAGGCACAGAATAATAAAGACTACTGAACATCAGCACCAAAGCCTAGTGATTTCATTTTCATTACCTTAAGGCTTTCCTGCTTTTCAATCTACATGGATACACCAAGTACACTAGACCTAGACTATTTTCTGCAATAACAAGTTCATACGTCATGCAAAAACTCTTCCTGCAAAAATCCCTGCCTCTCGACTTTCTCATTCTTCGCCCCATAAAGGGAAAAAGTGCCCAGCATTAGTAGAAATGCAGCAACACAGATCAGAATGTTTCATAAACTGAGTCTTCTTTAATGAGTTCATGTTATTTTTTTTATTAGAACTAGCAGGGGGCACATGTACTTTCTTTTTCCACTCCATTTCAGTACGTACTTGTATCTTAACAGAGCAGCTGTTTTAAGTATCCTATAGACAAAATGTAGCTCCTTTTTAGAATATTTCTTGAAAGTACTGATATATATATATATATGCAGTTCTTCAATTTGTTCCTTAAGACAGCTATTGTTCAGAGTACCTGAAGACCACACGCATATCCTAAACCACTCAAAAACTAGAGTATGACCCATCATCCCTAAAAATTTTAAAAAACAAGCATTACTTTGTACACCAATAAACCCTAAAAGCTGGAAGGCAGTGGATATGTACACACACTTTTTCTCTCTAGTGTGTAGTGAAAAGTTTACATTAATACATAACATTATATGTGAAAATCATGCTGACTTCCTATAATCATGTACAAGTGATGTTAACAGTGTACAGTTCACTTACGTCTGTGGGCAATCATGGGGGAGGGGAAGTCAGTGTACAGCAGACCACAGAAGGCATTCTTAATGCTTTTATTGAGTTAAATAGTTTTAAACCAATACTTCTTTAGGAAACTCAAGGACCAAGTTTTAAATACACTAACAAAGACAACAACAACACCACAATCTATGACATATTTCATAGATGCATGTTCCTTTGGCAGCAAATAAATACAAACAGATAAAACTAGAGAGGAAAAATGCATGCTTACAAAAACCTAATCACATGAGATGTCATTGTTTTGAACTCAGGTAGTATATGCTAACAAAGGCACGCCACAACAGGACCACCAGGAAAAGAGGAGGGAGTCATATGCTGGTGTGTTTGTGTATCTGCCAAGGCTTGATGAAGTACAGAACACACTTTTTCAGAACTTAGGAGAGGAATTTGCATGAAGCACAAGAAGTTCCAGATTCAATCCTGAAAAACTCTAGGAAGGGCCGGGAAAGATCTCTGTCTGAAACCCTGAGCATTTATACTCTCTCTCTCTCTCAGGGACAAGTAAGGAAAAGGACAATGAATCTGATTCAAGTCCAACAAAGCATACTGAGAAAGAGGCACAATCTCAAAACTCTTAAGCAGAGTTAATGCTACATAAATTACAACACCACCAGTAAAGCAGTCAGTAATGCAATCAAAATTAATTCAAAACAGTATAAGTCTTAAATGTATTGCCAAAAAACAAAAGTATCTGCCTGTAGATATAACTTGCTGTTTGCTTCAACAAAAGAAGTGAAAGGCAACCATGATTCCAAAAAATAAATTAAAAAAATAAAAAGGCATAATAGGAAGATTGCAATAAAAAAAATACAGTAAAGCAGAAATTGTTTATGCATTATTAAACACAGGACACTGGCTTTACTTCCATTTAAGGAAAGGCCAGATACAGTTCCCAGCCACCTATGACCTCCTGGCCCAACCAGTAAAACTACATTCTGTGATGCAACTGGTGCTATCACACACCCATAAGATCTTCTAAGGCTTCCAGTTTCCATCAGGCGCTTTCATTCCCCAAAATATGATTATTTCCAAGATTTTGTGGGTCTAGGGGCACAAGGCCTATTCCTCCCCATCATATCAGTATTGGTTACAGCAGTTAAGACTTCCATAAGAGGGAAACAAGAGGGAGATGCGAAATGTGATGATACCATCCCCATTTTCCACCTCAGTCGTTCAAATTGCACACTGACCAATCTTAGATAGTAGGGAAAAGGGAGAAGTGCATGAACAAAAGAAATTTGCTCAACATTAAAAATATCATCTATGCCTAAAGGCACATGCAAGCTGTGGGAACCTGAAGATGACTTTTTTTTTTTTTTTTGAATGACATGCTCCTCTCATTCTTTAGACTGGATGGGTGGATTACCACATAGCCTGGTTCCAAAAATTTTCCCTCATCTTTGCTTCTCTGGCTGAGCTATTATGTAAAACAAGATGGCAAGCAGTTACTGTACTTGGCTGGGTCAGAAAACGTTCAGGCTCTAGAAGGTGCTACCTGTTGGTATGCACAGTGGCAGAACTTCCAAACACTACATCCAAAATAATACTTTGTTATTTTCTAGGAGTGATATTACATATACAATTGCTGGGGTCTGAGAGTGACAACACCCATAATATCTTCCTGAAGTTTCTAGTTTCCTAGCAAGAGTGAGTAAGAATTAGTTCATTTCCTTTCTAGCAATTTCCCATCTAAAAGATGTCAGTTCTACAACCTGAGAGGCTTGGCAATTTTTATTTAATTGAAACACACTTGTGGTCCTCAGAAGCACCTCTCAAGAGGAAGTTTAAAGCAAGCCCTAAAAGATGATAAGGAAGATATCCGAGTACTTTGGGAGCCCCTCACTGAATGGACTGTACAACGACAGGGCACGGACAATACAATAGGCAGATAAGAATAACCACTGATACTTTTTATAAGGATAATATAGAAATATTTCATATTCACATATGATTTACAAACTTTTCCATCATTTGGTGGAAAACCAAGATATAGATTTCACAGATAAATTACAGTATCCATTTGCTGTGCACCAGGATCTTTTGCAAGTATTCCAGGGTTTGTTTGGGGGGTTTTTTTGGACTTGCTGCCACCATTCTTCTCAGGCTTTGGAGAAGGATTCTTCAAAAAATAATTTTAGACAAGCAAATATGTATCCTCCATATCTATGGAACCTCTTGGCACACTGTTTAAACTGCAGTACTGCAGCTAAAACTCTGCTCACAACCTGAGTTCAATCCCAGGTAGTCAGCTCGAGGTTCACTCAGCTTCCATTCTTCCAAGATCAGTGAACTGAGTACCCAGCTTGCTGGGGAAAACGTGTAGTCTGCATAACTAAATGGTAAACTGCTCAGAGTGCTTTAAGCGCTATGGGGCAGTATAATAGCCGTATGCTTTGCTTTACCCCCGCCTTCAGGCAACTTCTGAATTGGATCAAAGCTACTTCAGTACTAATTATTGCCAAATTCTATTCCCAACCCCCCACTTTTTGCTTTAAACACTTTTTAAAAAAGTGACAAAATATATTCCCCCTTCTCTCATAATCTTTTAATTTATAAGCTCTGTCATATTAGCATAAACTATGGGAGAGGAGGGCAGAGACCTGTGTTTGTATATTTTGCAAGTACACAAAATACACATTCTATAGAATCAAGAAATTAAGACATGAAAAATCTGATATTTCTAGTGCCTATACTGAATGCATGCATAATGCCTTCAAAACACACCCAATCTTTTCTAATGTTGGAATCCAAGCAGTGTCTGCTTTAATGAGGGACCACCAAGGAATATTGGAGATTTCCAGGCAGGACTAGGAAAGAATTCTGACCGAAACCCTGGAGAGCTGTTGCCAGTGAAAGATGACAGTATGGGGCTAGATGGAACAATTGTTCGACTCATTGTAAGGCAGCTCCCTATGTTTCCATAGTTATGTAATGAACAACACACAAGCAATATCTGGGGGAAAACAATGCTGTGCAACTCTAGTAGGCCCCTCTTAAGCACTAGAATTCTATTACAAAATCCTGTTGCTTAGCAGAGTTGCCAAAATCCTGTTGCTTGGCACAGGAATTCACATTAGAATAGGCCCACTGAATCAATGGGTATTTGGTGAGTCGATTTCTCAATACGTTCCACTGGTTCAAATGGGCCTATTTTTAACTGTGACTTACTATGTTTAAGTTGCCGTTAGGGTAGGCCCATTTGAATCAATGGAACTTACAGAGGAGTCGACTCACCACACCCACATTGATTCAAAATCCAGTGTGATTTACTATGCTAAGCAACAGAATTTTGGCTATTGACACAGGTGTAACTCAATTAACATTAATCTCAGCCAGCAGGCATAACCAGTAGAATTCTGTCCCAATGTTTCATGCACTCATGTACCTGACTTAAATCATTTCACATTTATACACTGTATTCTGACTTTTACCCCTCCTGCAAATAATAATAATGAATGTATCGCTTAGGTTATTTATTTATTTATTTAAAACCTTTATATGCCACCTTTCATTACCAAGTGGCAGGAAGGTAATACATGTAGGTAAAATAACTTGTACACAACTTTCTGGGTTTCGCAAAACTAAACACATGCAGCTACACACAGATTTTGAAGGCATCCCTCCAGAAAAGGCATGGCTTCCCTGGAAGCTAGATTTCAGGTGGTTAGTTTCTACCACAATAATAGTTCCAGCTCCCTGCCTCTTATATATTCTTACCAAAGCATAATTTTCTGAGCCTGGGACAGCCTCAAAAAACAAAACAAAACAAAAAACCAACCGCTAATGGTAAAATGTTTGTCAGAAAATGCATTTATTTATTTAGTTAGTTAGTTAGTGTATTTTTCCATGTATAAGATGATACTTTTATCTAAAATCTTTAGACTAAAAATTGAGGGTCGTCATACATGGAAGTAAGGGGGGAAGGGATTGGAGCCCTTTGATCCTGCAGCCCTTTCATTGCTGCTTTCCCTGCCACTTCCTAAGCCCATGGGGCTTAGGAAGTGGAGGGGTAAAGCAGCCATGAAAGGGCTGCAGGATCGCAGCCCTTTGATCCTGCAGCCCTTTCATCGCTGCTTTCCCCCTCCACTTCCACAGCCCTTTGATCCTGCTTTTGTGGGGTTTAGGAAGTGGAGGGGGAAAGCAGCGATCAAATTTTCTTATTTGGGGTTGGAAAAGTGGGGGGTCATCTTATACGTCGGGTCGTCTTATACACGGAAAAATACGGTAGTTAGTAAGTAAGTACGTATACTGCTTGACCCCGAGAGGTTTACCCTTTTCCAGCTTCTCCATTTAATATTACTCTTTTCTTGTACCACCATTTTCTTTGGTTTCTGTCACATAGCACCCTTTATGTGGTTATATGTGATTATTTATAATAGTTTGCCAGCTACCAGAATAGGAAGATCTGTCTAACACTAATTCCTCACAAGGTTCTCCAGTATGTTAGATGCTATGAGAATTTACCTGTGCCATCAAAAAGTGAAAATGACTTGCACAAACAATGAAACACAACATCCCTTAAAGCAAAACCAACAGAGAGACTTGTGACACCTTCAAGACTAATCAGTTTTATCTGTCATAAGATTCCATGGACTGTAGCTGATTTCAGATGCAAAAGGTACAGCCTCAGTAGACAAGCAGACTACACAGATGAGAGACAACAATGCAGACAAATTCAGCATCAGTCCACCAGTGTCCAAGAGCAGATACAAGGGCTCATTCAAATATCCCTTCTACAGCATCAAATGAACCATATGAATGGTGCCTTCATGGCAATAGAATACAGTTTTCTGACACTACAAATGCCTTAAATTAAAAAAAATTTCCCATGAAATACAGATTTGCCCCAAACATATCTCAAAACACTTGGTACGAATCAAGGCACTTGATTTTGCACTAGAATGGATGAAGTGATGTTGCATAACCAGGCATTCTATGGGAAGAAGGTACTGGGAACATAATCACAACAACTAAGTGGCATTTGTTCACCAGGAATCTGAGACAGAGCACCATATTTGGTTACTTATGTTCTAAATGGGCATGCAAGCAGCCTAATCATGTTGGATATATTCTTACACTTGTAAGTGGGTCAGTTATTTTACAAAGTGAAAACAGAGTTTTCTCCTATCCATTTGTTTTCCCAAGGTGAACATATGTGAACAGATTTTTCACTTCGGTTCATCTATGCTGGAATGTCTGGTAATTTGTAACACAAGCTACTCATTATCCAAGCAAATATTAAATGCTGAAACAAACTTGCCTCTAAAGAACCATAGAAAATACATCTAACTCTTTCCTCTATGTTTAGATAACTTAAAGTGACTGATTAAATTTGACTTTCTGAAAAAGAGAGAAAGTAACAGTCTCCTCATATGCTCTGTCACCAACTTAAAGAAGGAGTAAACCTTCAATAAACGTTTTATAACAGAAGTGTTTTCATCTGCATCACCACATTCCAGACCTCTGGAAGGCAGATTACACTACATATCCAGTCCCAAGACCTTGTTATATCCGAGTACAGTGGCACTCATGCCTCTGTAGATAATTCTGGAAATAAAACTTACCAAAAAGAAATACACACACAAACACTCAAATAAACAATGAAAACTGTGAAAGAAGGACTGTAACTGTAGTTCTCAAAAGTTTATGCCACAACAGAGTTTGTTAGTCTTTAAGAGGTACCACAAGTCTTTATTATTTCAGCTGCAACAGACTAACACAGCTTTCCCACTGGAAATGGCTAAAAACACAGCTCTCCCACTGGGAATAGTTAATAACACAGCTATTCTACTGCAGACTGCTAATGACAAAAATACACTTTGCAATGGCTGCAGGGAATTATAAACAGAAATGTTTCCCTGGTCCTTAATTTAATCCAGTGTTATTTTGTACAAGGAAACAGTGACATCTTTATGCTAAAAAGTCACAGTCAGACTAATAGAACAGGTACACGCAGCTCCTCCTGTTTTGGACACTTAAACAGAAACAAAAACTAACTCTGAACTTAAAACTAATACAAAATTTAATCCCTTTTCCTTCCCCCCTAAAATCCCTCAATGTTACTTACCATTCTGTGAAGAAGGCAGTACAGATTGTTGTAATGTTTTACTTGCAGGAAGTTAGGTCTGAAGCAGACTTTCCCCAGCCTTAAAGGGAATACGTACTTCTGACACATAAGCAGGCAAGGAGCCCAGGGCTCGCTACAGAGAATTTATTTATACTCGTTTGGAATTTCCTGACAAAATTCTCTTCTGCCTGCCAGGCTGAGTTAATGGAGTTCAAGTCCGATCCTTTTTTCCATTCTTCACGTCCTAAAGTGCAGAGTCAAAACCTGTAGAGTACTGCTCAGAAAGGAGCAAATTTCAAGGGGAAAAGGCAGCTCTGTGGCAGGAGGTCACATCATGTGAGTCATGAAAAGTTACACTTCTCTGATCATGTCAAACAAGACAAGTCAGACAAGAAGGGACAAAAAGCTGCAAGACCTTCCCTCACCCCTCCTTGTTTCTGCCACTCCTGACCCCACCTCCGTTCAACGGCAAAGAATAGTTTGTGGAAAGAATCTGGTCAGGATAATTGTCTATCTTGTAACTGTACCACACTCTGCATGTGAATAATTCTCATTTCCTATGCCACATCCAGTTTGCTTTTTGCTTGCATCTGCCCTGTCCACCATATAATTTGAAGGCTAAAAATAAAGGTTTTGCTGTGCCTGTAGCATGCATAAACAATTTTGCTTACAGGATGTGCTAAAAAAATGCAGCAACTGTATTTCTCTAAACTTTGGGATATAAAGAGAAAGAAATCGTTTGAAAGGAAGGGTTCATTGTATTGCCTATGGACGTGTTTTTGTACTCAAACACTGCTATGTTTTATCAGCCTGATTGTGTACACATATTCTCTCATAATATTGTAAGAAGTCAATTACTAAAAATGTTCAACCAAATCACTTTTATCTTCTTGCTAACAGCAAGGGGATATCAACACATCTGTTTTGTTTTGGTAGATAATTGACAATTTAGGCCAGCTGACATGAGGCAGGTCAAAGTCTAGGGCTTTGAAACAGGAAGCCTCAGGTATAGTTTACCAGAGAAATTGGTAATATGTTTTCAGTGTCCTGATTTGAGCAGAGCTCTTTTAATACTGTTTATAACGTCTATCAAACTCAGTCAAGATCCACATCAAGAAAAGCATAGTCAGACAAGAATCACAAACGCTCAATTTTCTTCTCCAAATATATTCTCCCATCCCTGCTTTCATTCGCCCACCCTAATTTTATTACATACACACACAGCTACTGCTCAAAAGTAAAAATATAAGGAACTGCAACAATGGAACAGTTACACAATAGCTAATTTGGATCATCAAGCTAATCTTTTCGCATCCATCTACCTATTACCTGTACACTGTTTACAGATCTGAGTTGATGAAAGACTTGTCCAGTAGAGTGGAAGCAGAAAGAATTGTATAGCTTTTACTGAGAACAATAACCTTATTCATGTATAATAAAATTAATGAATACTGTAAATATTTAGCCTGCCACTGCCACCATTATTGCCATGAAAAATGAAAAGCATATTGGTCTGAATCTGTACAGCACATTCCAGGTCATTAACATTTCTCATAACTACCTATCACCGGCTGTAGCTGCAAGAGTTTAGCATCCTCGTTCTAGCTTGCTGGCTGCAAATAAGACTGATACCACCCATAGCTCTAGACTTTCTCCTTCGACCCACTGCTATTTATTAGATTTTCCTCCAGATTAACAGCTTTTTTCTTACCCACTTCAACCTTTAAAATCACTTTGGTGAGACAAGTCAGACTGGAAAAGAATGACTGGTTTATGGCTCAGGATGGATTTGAAGCTGTATCTTTCAGTCTAACCACTATTCCACACTGGCTGTTGCACCTGGATACAGTTGTAGCAAGCCATTTTGGCACCTGGGGCAAGTGGCACTGTCTCCCACCCACTCTGCCACAAGACATGGCCAGGAGCCTTCCCAGAAAAGGAAGAAGAGAACATGAGAAAATTTATGCTTTTAGAGAGGGGGAATCAGGAAGTGTTGCTATTTATTTTCCTAACACTCACCAGTTGATTCACCTCCAGATTTTGGTGCTCTGGAGCAAAGCCCCTATTCTTCTTATAGCCCTACACTTCGGCCCCTACACCAGATGTTTGGTGGGAAGACCCTACTGACACCATTGGTGACGCACTGTAGAAGAAGCAAAAGGAAATAAGAACTGCTGGAATAGCTCAGTGGTTTAGATATCCGACTGTGGATCTAGTGGTTTGGAGCTCGATTCCCCACTGTGGCTCCTTGAAAGGGGCTGGACTTGATAATCCGTAGGGTCCCTTCCAGCTCTGCAGTTCTGTGATTACTGTTATTATTATTATAAAAGTATGGCATACCTGTATGGAACCTCAGAAGCATCTTTTCTGAGATAACTTGTAAAATTCTACAGATTTTTTCTAATACAAATGTTTTCAAAAGAGGAAGACAGGATCTCTGCTTTGTTTTTTAAAATAATCAGTCTACAAATGTAAATATTTAGAATGATAAGGTTTATCTACTGAACTTATTCACATTCCAAATTGAAGCTTGTGCACCATCTTCTACGGCAGCCCACAGAAAGTGCATGAATTCAGGATAATGAATAAGTTACACCCAGGCATTAATAACATTTTACGAGTTTATCTGCTCCAATATCATATAAGCAGCATGCAAGGCTCCAAGAGTTTTAAAATGAGTCCAAGAGTCTCCCCATGCCACCAGTCTGATCCTTAAAAAAAAAAAGTACAATTCTCTATACAACCAGTCCACCCCACCCATCTTAATTCTGCATTAAGCTTAAACCCATTTGCCTTCATGCAATCTTTTACTGGTTACTGTCCCAGCAGATTCTGATGACATCATGAAATTGATCAAAAGCATGCTCCCTACTCTTGGACAACATCACCAAGTGCTTTTATAAATGGGAGGGGGCAAACTGGATTCAAGGAAAGCCTAAGGGCAATTCCCATGGGAAAGAACAGTGCCTGTCTTCTGAAACCTGTTCCTCAGGTTAAACTGGAATACTTGGAATTGGCTTACAGTCTCAAAAGAGGTGGTGTTTTGTAGCATCTGAATGGCTGAGAGAACCAGGAGAATCAAGAGTTTTACAGTTCCCCTTCCCTTTATCCCTTATTTTGTATCATTAGTTAGTCTGATCAAATCAGTTACTGTACCAATACCAAAACAGAAGATATCCACTTAATGATGAAAAGGGTAATCCCTACAGATATTTCTTTTCTACACAAATTGCTTGGCCAGATGGAGGCCTGAAGGCTATTGATACAAACATGCTTTTGCTATTAGCCTTTAAAGTCCACTGTGCTGCCAAGTAAACACAGCCACTCATCATTTGCACTGAAAACAAGTAAGCAAACAAAAAGGAGGTGAAAAGCCCTTTAGGGATGGAAAACCCAATCTGCTTGAAGTAAACTAATAATCAAGCATACAGATGGATACTTAACTGCTGGGCCTTGTAGAATCTGACAGAGAGGGAAAGCTATTACACTGGCTTTCTGAAGCAGAAGATATACAGCAAAGACTTTTCTTTCCATTTTGTCCTGCCATCCCAATTTCTGGAATGTGTTCCTTACAAAACTCACATGGGTAGGTTGTTTTTTTTAAAAAAAAAAAACTTTCTAAGCATCTGTATCATTGAGCACAACCTACAATGGTCATATGTAAAAGAGTTCCACTGAAATATATTAACTAAAATAAAATGCAAGGAAGTTTTAATTTAATTAAAAGTCTTATGGTACCTAAAAAATTAAGTTTTTATGTGACATAAAATATTATGGACTGTACCCCACTTTTTCAGATTTTTTAAAAAGTTGTATTTACGTTCTGCCTTCCCTCAAATGAACTCAATGTGGCAAGTGTGCCTTTCCTCCCTTCCATGTGATCCTCACAACACCCCTGTGAGGGAAGTCTGGCTGTGAGAATGTGATTGATTCATGAATTCATGAACATCTGGGAACTTGTCTGGAATCTTCCAACACTTTAATCACTGCCCTACACTAGCTCTCAACAATAGTCATGCCAGCCAAAGGTGATGGAAGCTGTAGTCTACAATGTGTGGAGATCACCAGATCCATACTAAGGTAATCACTGTATTGTAGCAATGTTCTTAAAGAACTCAAACAGCAAACTTCCATCTTACAACTTTAATTATTCTGTTGAATGTTAATACACAAAGAATACTATTAACAACTATCATGGAACAAAGACATGGGATGAGAAAGGAGAGATTATAGAATATACTGACTATGCTGTTCACCAGTCGTGTAATGCTATATATTCCTGGACAGTATGTAGAAGAGAACAGAGAAGTACAGAGCTGGAGAAGGATGATGGGCAATGAAAATATTTTGAGATACACTATTTGGCATGGAATAAGTTAATGCAAGTGCCAGGAGGCAAGAATATGAATAACTTGCTTTGAATACAAGCAAAACGGAAGCTGCAACATGTAACCTAATTTTAAGGCAGCGAGTTTGTGTTTCTGATACCTGAAAGGTACAGAAACCAGGTTTTACCTTCCTGCTGTTCCTATGAACCATGTCCAGTACTACCATCTATTTTGCAATGCACATAGTATCATATGCTAGAAGGGACAAGAAAGAGAGTAAACATGTTCCATTACAACATAGTCTGGAACAGACCTAGTGAGTCTGCTTCTTTGCTGATAAAGCAGGATGGTCTCCAAATCTGTGAGTAATCTGATCCTCAGCTTAATTTTTAAGCTACCCCCCAGAATTAGCACAAATGATGAAATCCAGAGGAACATAAGGAAAAGGGGGAAGGGCAAAGTTAAACAATATCATTCTACCCTAACTCAGCTGATCAATATCTTCCTATCTCCCGCTTACACCAAACAGGAGATACCTAAGTGCAGGAATACTGATATTAAGAGTTTGCAATCAGAACAGTCAGGTGATGAAGGGATTTGAGGTAGAAAGAGACAAAGAGGCAATGAATCCTGCAAGACATCGATTTTGAATTACATAACAGGCAGCAACTCCCTATGTTACAGTCTCAGATATGCCACCTATCCTAAAATGACCTTACTTTATCTTAGAAATGAAAGAAATCATAGAAGGTGGTCACTATTCGCAAGGTGTTACTGACTGCTCCAAAAGTTATGAAAAAGAGCCTGTAGCAGAAAGGCAGCAGGCCAAAGATGATTAACCAGTATCAGAACAGAGCCAGATGTTATTGTAAATCTACCTTTCAGTGAGGCCCTATACTAGATGGCAATAGAAAAGGAATTGAAGCATAGGGCTACTTCTTGGCCTACAATCTAGGTCTGCTTCTGAAACAGCTGGCTCCTGCTAGATTTACTAGATATTATTCTAGATATAGTCAAAATGTTTATCAAGTTCCACTTGTCATAAAAATAGCTGTCAGCAATTTGTAACAAAACAGGTTCCCTCGCACATTGATAAATTATATTAAATCTGCTGATATTTTAAAATGAAAATAACTTTAATGGAAAAAAGCATGATCAAAAGTATCAGCCCACTATCTGAAGATGGGACAAGAAATTACACTGCACAAATATCCACTCTCCTAAGGCCTTGCTGAAAGTCAGACAAATGGAGGTGATGAGTGAATACTCCCCCCCCCCCCATTTCCACATAGGCCTCCTCTTCCTGAAGGATGGGTGTCATCATGGACATTTTGACTTTGGATATGGCCGCCCCACACAATGATGCTATGTTGCATGCAAACCAGTCTCCCAGGTTCTTTAGCCAATATTTTTAATTCCTCCACTTCTTGTTTTGGCTACCAGTTACTCATAAATGACTAACAGAGACCATGTGGGAAAGATGGCTATAAAAACAATTTGTATATGTCACTAAATTCTGTTCACTTGTTTGTAAGGCAGCAAAAGAAGCCTAAACACCAGCTGAACTATGGAATTAAATTTTGATACAAACATTTCTGAGACATGAGCATAAGAATAATTTCCATCCCCAGTATATTGCTGTGAAAGCCAAGAGAATTCCATGTACAGGACAGATTTCTTTTACATAATGTAAATACCCATGGACTTCACAGAGCAAACAATGAAGACAGCAAATAATTACTTTAGCTCTACTAGCATCTATCCTGTGTTAATTTCAAGTTCTTAATAAGACAAGAAGTCTAAACTCTGCTCCTGCTGAGTGCAAAGTACCTTCACAAAACTTTACATTATTCAGCTTCTGAAGAAAAGCCATGTCTGGCCTTTGAGACAGAGTATGGTAAAATGGAGAACAGTAACTGGACTTCAGGTGGGGGAGGGAGAAAGCTTACTGCAGCTTACTATCAACAACAATATGCTCAGTCTTGTTCCTGTATGTATGATATCTTTTGGCTGCCCAGCCTATTTACTCAAAACAGAAGCACCAGATGCACCACACTTCACAAGTGACATATACATGGCTGTACAAACACCATAGGTTTAGGCAGTATTTTAAAACAATGCCAGCTGAGTCACTGGGCGGGAGCCAACTGCATCATTCCACTGACAGAATGGCTTCATTAACAGAAACAGTAAAGGGAGACCCTTTGGAGCGGATTTTTAGACAACTCAGAGGGCTAAAGATATGAGGGGAAGTAAGTTCTGTAGTCCTACCTTGATGCAACTGTCTTGTATCTGAAACGTTGATACAGGTATTCATACCTCTTCTTTCTCCACCTCCTCACTTGACTATTCCTTCAAGCAGTCCCATTCTGTGCAGAATAGGAAGCCTGCATTGGCAGTTGGTTCCAAATATGGAATGGATCTAGGTCACCCCAAACCATCCTGAACCACAGAATCTGAGTAACTCAGAATTTAATACATAACTGATTAATATGTGATTAAGAACAATGTGATTAAGAACACATTGCCTGTCCTTGCATCCTAGAAGAGACATCCTTGTGGCTGTTTTATTAGATCTACAATTCTACTAGCATTAAGGAACTTATTTGCACTGCTATTCTCATCCTATTATGTTGCAGAACTGAAAGAAGCTCATCTCTACCTTTCTGTGCACTGCCATGGAAAAGTGTATCATTACAGATTTTGCAGCTTCCTGTAAAGCAGTGGCAGACAAAGTGTGACCCACAGGCTACATATAACCCCCAGGCACCCAAATGCAGCCTTCACACCAATGCCCCTGGATCCTCCTACAAACACACAGATCCTACAAACCCATTTTTAAAAAATGTTAAAATTTGTATTACTCAAGAAACCCCCTTGTGCCCTGAAGAGGGCATGGGAGAAAATTTTACCAGTTTCTCTCCTCCTGCACACAAATACCCCTCAGTTTTTGTAGTTTTTTGTTTGTTTGTTTTTTAAAGGTCACTAGACAATGTGGCCCTCAGACTTAGCTGCCCACTTTTGCTGCACAGAGATGAAAGAGGAAATTTTAGGTTTCTGTAGCATGGGCAGTTAAGTCTGAGGGCCACATACACCACCCCAGATGTTGAAGGTCCACACCTAATTCTTGTACATTCCCCAAATATTTTTTAAATTGCAATCAATCATAACTTTCAATTCAACAACCAGCCTTGACCTTTGGCAAAACATTGCAACTGCCTGATCATTTTTAAAGGCAATGTTTCTTAGAACATATATTTAATTAGGAGCAGTCTCTCCTTCAAAAGCGATACAGCGGATGTTTTAAATACGTGTTTTAGGTGTTGCTTATAAAAAATACTAGCACTTTGGCTTTTTTTTTTTTTTTTTTTTTTTTTGAAACTTGCTTACCACAAACACAGGGTGGAGAGTAGATGAGAAGACACAAAGCTGGCAACTGCGAGACAGACATTCTCTGTTAGATTATCTTTCCCACGAACCCAGCTTCTTGACAATCATGACAAGCCTGAGCTACAGGTTTAAAATGTCTACCATTTTGAAACACATCCCATGTTTCTTGGCAGTTCACCTTGCTGTCTGTCCACTATGCTGTCTCACTTTTATCTTAAGTAGCTTCCATTGTTATTTGATGACAGCTACAGAGTTGTGCTGGTCCCATTATACTACCTTCCTGATAATGCAGATATATTTTGCAGGCTTCATGCAGGAGTCCAGTAAACTATGATAAAAAAATGAATGAAAAAAAACAACATCTAAAAGCTCACACTGAAGGGTCCCAGGGCTACTGGCCTCAGGCTAGCACTTCATTAACTCAACATCGAACTATTTATATTTGCATTTCTGATAATTTGCTTTTCATTACACATTTTTGTAAAAAATTACCAAGATTATCCTGATGGAAAGTCTAACACCTGCCTCTGAATGGCTGTTAATATCTATATACACGTCTCCCTGCAACAACACTGTGGTTAGAGATGATGGTCCCCCATGTAGTTCAGAATCTGTGTATAACTCTTGTGCCCAAAAAAACATAACTACAAAGCATAAACAGTTGATTAACACAGAGAGAGTACAGACGACTTCAATGTATTAACTGTAGAGTACGCCCTAGCACCTTCTCCAGCTGCCATATAGCCACCTTGGAAAGAGTGGAGGCTAGCTGGGCCATCACCATTAGACCGGAGCCACGTCACTGCCAAGAACAGGGGCCTCAGTGAGTCTGAGACCCATCTTTCTCAGGCCACTTCTTAGAGATGAATGGCATCACGGTATTTATTAAATATTTGTTTATTTAAATAATAAAAAAATCCATGTATAACCAAAATTGTACTGCTGAAACCCATGCAATTCAATGGAGAAGTGTATTTTCAGAGTGTACATTGATTATTGTGTTATTTGGTTTATAAACACACATTAAGTCCTACTGAACTAATAAATATTAAATAAGCACTGCAACTTCAAATGTTTAATTGCTCAAGCATGGCAGGAACACAAATAAAACCTCTCCAAGAAAACCCACAGCTTTCATTCTAAGCCTGCAGAATTCATTCAATAGGTATTTTACAGTCTTGTTAAGGCATAACAAGTGGAAGAAGAAATGAAAGTACAAAGTACATGGTGACATTTCACAAACCAGTATTACAATTGGAGGGCAAGTTTATTTAGGATGTTGTCTTTCACAGACAACCGCAGTACGATTGCTGTAACACCTGATGTGGAGGTGTTCTTGGAAGATTTACACATTTTTGTGCCCTCCTCTTCTGGATTACCGTATTTTTCCGTGTATACGACCCCCAATGTATCAGACAACCCCCTAATTTTGACCCTTGCTGGAGGCGGAGGAGCAGTTGCCCATTAACTCCGTCTCCTGCTGCTGCTGCCTCCGTCGCCCGATCACCTCCTCTATTGCGACTGCTGGGGCTCACCTCCAGCTCACATCGTTGCCGCCTTGTCCCCTGCCCGAATGGAGAGCGGGAGGAAGCGATGCAGCGGCAACAGTCAATGGGCAGCAGCAAGAGATGCCTGAGCATGCGCGAGTGCTCCTTTGCCTCTGCCTCCTGCTGCCTCCGCCACCGGAGGGGACAAGGCAGCGATGTGAGCTGGAGGTGAACCCTGGCAGTCACACTGGAGGAGGCAATGGGCAGCGGAGGCGGCAGCAGCAAGATGTGCCCGAGTGCGCGTGAGTGCTCCTTTGCCTCTGCCTCCTTCCGTGTATAAAATGACCCTAAATATTCCCCTAATTATTTTAGGAAAAAGTGTCATTTTATACATGGAAAAATACGGTAACAACTGTATAACACTAATGTGATTTTAGAATTGATTGCATAGCCAACAGAGTTATCTTTCCTTTTAGCACTGAATACCATTTCTAGGTTCATCAAAAGAGTCTATGTGCAGTCAAAATTGCATCTCTTTTATTCTTTTAAAGAATATTAGTTATTGTATTCTTGAAGGCTTTCACAGCCGGGATCCGATGGTTGTTGTAGGTTTTTCGGGCTGTTTGGCCGTGTTCCGAAGGTTTTTCTTTCTAACGTTTCGCTGGCATCTTCAGAGGACAGGAGTCAGAACTCTGTGTTCTGGTGTAGGATAGTTGAGTATTTGTAGCTGTGGGATCAGCTTTTTGTCCTTTTCAGGAGATCGAGTGATTATGGTGATCAGGGTGTTTTTTGTTATGGGTGTATTGTTGTGATAAGGGGGGGGGGAGATGGTCTGTCACTGTGATTGATGGGTGTCATTAGCTAGTCTTTTGTGTGCAGTGATCACTGGTCCTTGTGGCTGGGTAGAGTTCATTGACCTTTTGCAGGCTGTATTTTTCAGTGCTGGGAGCCAGGCTTTGTTGAGTTTTAGACTTTCTTCTTTTTTGTTGAAGCTCTGCTGGTGTTTGTGGATTTCAATGGCTTCCCTGTGTAGTCTAACATAATGGTTGCTGGTGTTGTCCAGTACTTCTGTGTTTTGAAATAGAATTTCATGTCCAGCTTGTTTCAGGGCATGTTCAGCTACTGCCGATTTTTCCGATTGTTTTAGTCTGCAGTGTCTCTCATGTTCGATTCTGGTGTGGATGCTGCGTTTTGTGGTCCCAATGTATACCTGGCCACAACTGCAAGATATCTGGTATACTCCTGCAGTGGTCCCTTTTGTCCTTTGCTGACCTACACCAGAACACAGACAGAGTTCTAACTCCTGTCCTCTGAAGATGCCAGCCACAGAGGCTGGCGAAACGTTAGGAACAAAAACCTTCGGAACACGGCCAAACAGCCCAAAAAACCTACAACAACTAATATTCTTTGTTCTTTTTTTAAAGAAAGAGGCTCAATAGTAATTTTCAGGAGATAGCTTCTTACTTCCATTTGGAGAAGAGCATTATCAAGTTAATTAATACGCCTACACATTTTTGGAATCCTTACAAACAGGAGGGTGTGTTACTTCCTATTTGCAATTCAGCACCTATTCCCAGGGATATCAGAGAATGAAAAGCAGCAGGGAAGAGGGAATTACATCACAATTTAAGGCAGCCAAAAAGGTGGAAACAATTCCTATAAAACCTAAACAGGTGAAACTAGTATTGGGTAAACTGAAATCTCCCCAATTACATGGCTACATCAATAGTTGTACTGTTACAGGGGTTAGGTGGGGAGATATTTAACTTGTTAAATGAAAATACGCACACAACTGCAAACTAATATTACATACAATTATATCTGTCTGTAGTGCATAGCAATCTCATTAACATTAACTGCGAGACATGGCTGGAGGGAGGAGGGCTGCAGGATCCTTTCCATGCCAAAATGTCATTTGTGAGTTTGATCGCTTGCTTGCAAAGCACTTTATGCAGAGGACAGCTAACCCACTTCAAATATAACCTATATAAAATATCATGTGCATTACTAATTTCTTTTTATATCTTTGACTTTTTTTTAATGTTAGGCCCATTACTCAAAAAACTCCAAATTTGCAAAGCAACCTGACAATGACTTGCACACAATACCAGGAATGCTATATTAGAGATCCATTTTGCTAAAATACATACAACCAGCACTCCATGGCAGTGGAGCTCAATCTGGAAAAGCCCTGTTCCATGTCCATCTGTTATTAGTGGTTTATCAAGGGGTTTTAATCCCAGACATTCCAATCCAATAAAAGCTATACTTGTTCCACTAGTCTGTGTCTTGCTATTTCAAATGATGTGGCATTATTTATTATACTACTGTCATAGACTTTCTTACTGAACGTTCTTTTAAGTTTCATTTATTATTGTGTCCATTTCTCAGCTAAAACTTAATACAACTTAACTATAACAATGTTATGCATAGAATAACTCAGTGAAAACAGTAACAAGTATTCTTCAGCACTATTCTTCTGTCTTTATGTTTTTCTCATATTTTCAAGCATATGAAAGTCTGATTTACATAGTATATCTATAATCATTACCAATGCTGAAAAAGGGTAAAAAAGACCAAAATCATTGGTCCTCTTGGGGAACATGTGACCAAAAGCTCAACATGGGTCCCAAAACTCAGATGTTGGGGAGAATGGTTCACAAATGACAAGCATGAAAATGTCAAGTGATTCAAGAACATAAAATGTAATTCATAAATACAGAAACAATAACTGGCTCTTAACCATTGCCTAACTTTTTAACAGAAGCAGTCTGCCATTGAGATCCAGCAGAGGTGTGTAATGTGCTAGCTCAAAATAAAATGAAGGATCAGATTAAAAATCAGTTATTTAAAATAAAATAAATTATTGGCACTGTACTACAGAAAATAGTCTATCATATAAGATGTTCACATACACTGAGCTCCACAGTATTAACCATAAGAAACTGCCAGTACTGTATCTATGTGTTTTGTATAGGGGGGGAAAACCTATGACATATGACTTGGTAAAATTAGACATCAATTAGACAATCTTCACTGGGCTGTCACAAAGCCTAAGAGGAGAAAAGAGAAGAGAAAGTGGAACTTAAAGTAAAAAACAATCATAGAAATAGCAGCAGTAATGGGCTTGTGCACCACAGCACTTCCTAGAGGGGAACGCCAGAAGCATGTGGTGAAATATCTGTCAGTCCAGGCTGTGGGGCCTGGGGGTGGGATTACTTCAGGAGTAGGGCATTTCCTGGGTCCTTTGCAGGTCACACGGGTAGAGAGAGGTCTTGGCCAAATGAGGCACATGAGCTACAGATTCCCCTTATTGAACTATTGCTACCATTTTGCTCAGACATACTCCTGTTACTACATTCTGGTCTCCTTCTCTTCAGAGGCCTGCTATTGTTTCAAGCAGTATGGCACTTTTCTAAGCAGTGGGAACAGATGTATACAAATGTCCACAACTAGGCAACTAAGTACTTCTGTAATCTCGGTGTACACGCCAGTGGAAATTTCTCTTTTCTCATTAATGCAAACCAGAATAATTTTTGCAAGCCACATTGCTGCTTCTGCTTCTTTATAGTTTACGAGGTCCATTCTTCCATCGTTATTCTGCAAGATTCCTCAACCACGTATGTATGTATGCTTTCTCCCGAGCTCTTACCCTCCCCATATGGGTTCAAACAGCATGGAGAACTATTTCTGCACTGCCAACAGGAACATAAGGGGAGGGGGTTTCTAAGCTGCCTTACAATAACACTGAGTCTATCTAGATCAGCCTTTCACAACCTGGGGATCTCTACATGTGTTTGATTCCAGCTTACATCTGCACTGAGCAAAAGGATGATGGGAGTTACAACTCAACACAGATATGGAGAACTGGGGTTAGGAAAGGCTGGTCTGGACAGAATCTATGCATTGTGTAAAATAAGACGGCAAAATGCTACACAGTAGTATTTCAGACTGTAAGTGGACTGTCAGTTTTGATTCAGCATGTTCCCATGTAAAAAACAACAACACACCTCTCTGAATGTAGTATGCTACTTATGCGATGCAATGTACACCCAATGCTGCCTGTGGCAAATGACAAGATGGCATCCCTTTCCCCCAGAAAGTGTGTGGACTGGCAGCAGAATTTTATTTTAACTGCGGTGACAAAAATACGCACCATAACATCTTGAACCAGCAGATTAGTTTTGGGTTGGAGGACAAGTGGAACAAGCATACACATCTTTCTAATACAAGGGTACAACAAGGAGGCTGCCACCATACAATATGCCTCTGCAGAGGTTGCTTAACCTTGCCTAACAATAGGGCTGGTCCTGTGCATACCTTACAATGGAGCCACACAAAGTGTTAAATAAAAGCTAAAAGGGGTGGTAGAGCAGTTTTAGGCACAAATCTAAAACAGAGGGAAGAATGTTTAACAAGGGCCAAGAAAAATAACCCTAAAACATGGATTTTTAAAATATTAATGCTAACGAAAATATAAATCTTATTAAGATCAGATCATGTATACAAGAAACAGAATGTCAATATCTTCACATTCATGCCTTACATAGCCAAACTAAACAAGAATTCCTCCCTCCTCAGATAGAGCAATTTCACTTCATTCCCATTGCCATCATTGCAGGAAGTTTCAGCTGATTACAATGACCCAAATGACACTAACAAGGGCTAAGATTTAAAAGGTCTTTAAAACAGAACAAAATTATTCATTCTTCAATCAGTCCCCATAATGTGTAGACAGGTTACAGAAAAATCTTCAGAGCTCTGCCACAAGGTTGAACATTGAACATACATGAAGCCATGGATCTCAACAAAACTGAGAAGAGCATCTTCTTCCAGCTTACTTGCCCAATTAAAGACACTAATTTTAACACCAGCTCACAGCCACATAAAAATATAATGTCTCATTCCAATACACATACACTATTCTCTTATATATATATTGCCACTGTGCCTTCATATTCTGATAATGCACACTGAAGGAAAAGAATCAAAATCAAATCCCCCTGTTCTAATATTATGTCTGCAGATTCCAATGTGTATATGGTCTGAACATGGGTTAGAAAATATCACAAACTTAACACAAAAGTAATAAAGAAAGCCATCTCCCAATTGAAGATTCAGCAATCACTAATAGAAAACTAGCACTCAAGCCTTGCAGCATTCCTTCAGGCAACTTACATCTTATAACCAAAGATCGCAAATGTCTCAGATCAGGATACATCCCCAAAGTAAAACGTATAAGGAACATACTTGCCCCTTTCTTCTTCCTGATTGATTCTGAGGGTGCTGTATGGAGGAGGAGGGGAAAAACCCTCTCTACCTTTCCAGTCTGATTTTCCACTTCTTGAGCACAGAGCAATTAAGAAACCTGTTCCGATGCTCTCAACGCCCAACTGCTGCTGGTAGTAAGACCAGACTCTCTTACCCAGCACAGCACAGTAACAATACCAGACGTGCCTGGGAGTCCAATGCTATTATGAAATGCTCATGATTTAAACAAACAGGCACACACAAACCTAAGCATAACACATTACAATGAAGGACTCAAGAGTATTAAACACATGCCACCTGACCCTATGCAACAGCATACCATGAAGCTTTTCACTTGGGCAATTTTGTAAAAGTCACCGCCAAGAAAGATATGGGCAATTTGAATTACATACAGGAGCACAAACTGGGGTGCAGAAACAGCTGCACGTGAGACAAAGGCTAAAATAACAATGCTAAAATATCCTCTTAACTGTCATATACAGAAGCCAGTGCAACCTTTGTTACAGTAAAAAGCTAGACAAGACAGATGTGGTTAAAGCCCTTACTTTGAACAACTCCTTAGCTCATGACTGGTCTATGTTTTGGGGCAGCACGCACCAGTGTAAACAAAGTTTCTACTAAATGTTACCCATGTTTTTAAAAGGAGTTGTTTTTATTGACTGCTGTGGGAAATATTGGTGTAACATAACTCATAACAAGTCTTAACAATCATGTTTAACACTGCTGGCAAATGTAGCAATCATATTTACCACCTAAACAGCACATTTGCCTTCAGTTTACTCATGTGTCAATTATCTCAAGAAGGTACATTTCATAGCACCACCCAACAGATTAACACACAGCAGACAACACTACTTTTACACTGCAAATCCGTATCTCTTTTTCTCTCTTGAACACTGATATATCTGGATGAACCTGTAATGTAGGTTAAGGATAAAATCTTGTCACAGTAAGTTGAAACATCAGATCAACTTCTAAGGTCTATGTTTAAAGGAAAGAAGTCCAGGTCTGAGTTTTAACATCCCTAACAAGAGTAGTAGTGGCTTGCCACTAGATGGGTAGGGTAGAAATTTAATAAACAAACAACTTGGGGCCAGCTTAACTGAAGAAGGGTCTCCTCCCAAATTTACCTCTCTGAAGCATAAGTTCATTATTTGAGAGCAAATGAGTTTAGACGAGTCACTTGCCTTGCCTTGTTTAGGCAAGACATTTGACTGTAAGACACAGAACTCTTTTAATGGTGGCATCCCTGAGGAAGGCACACACCAGAGAAGATTGTCCGGTGCACATATGATGGTCTTTTTAAGTGCCAGGTGGACATCCTTTATTTTCCAGGCCATTTTAAGGGCAGATTTACTGATTTTCATCTTGACTTTGACCATGTTGCTGTTGGTTTACTTTGGTTTCACTATGTACCCGCTTTGTTTTTACCCCTCACTGCTGCTTTTATTTGGTGCTACTTTATTGTAATTGTCCAAGTGCAATTTTGTATTTTATGTTTTTGTTTACCTGAGCAAACACAAAGAACATAACTTAATGGGCAACCTTTAAAAATGCACTAAACAAATGAAGATCACTTACAACCAACGATCCATTTCTAGCTGACACTCTACTCTCATTTTCAGAGACAAAAATGCACTATAGTAAAAAGTCTGAATCAAGGCCTCTTGAGCACTGCAATTAATTTGGTTTGCCCTAATAAGCCTTCCTGCAGTAAGCAGAGAAGCCCAGAAATGAACCTCCTATAGGTTCAAGGACATAATAATAAAGTTAGGCAGTTCCACTAGCGGAGCTTAATTTTCTCTAAAGTTTGGTGCAAAGACCCGTGCATTTCTGTTACTCCTTCACAAAAAAGGCACAGACAGGAGACAGGACAGTTCTCTCCACTGGAACTGGCTGTATTACCTGTTCTATAAAAAGATGAACATATCACCTACCTAAACTCTGCAGCCTCTCCCAATACATACAAAGACGTCAGAAAACAGATTGTACCTTCTGCAGAAGATGGATGCCCACAAATTGGGGGGGGGGGGGGATGGTGGCAAAGGGTATCTTTAAATTCCAGATATCTAGAATTTAAATTCTCACTCACCCCCTTTTATGGTTTTGTCCAGGCTGACTAAAGTGATCTGCCCCCTTATTAAATATGTGTCCTGTTCTGCTTTGATCATTATCTTCCCACCTGGCTAATCCAGGGGCAATGGACATAGAATGGGACCTTTGACTAAAGAAGAAGACGGGCAGATCATTCTAGGATGCTTGCTTTCCCAGACCTCCAGACAATTCTTTTAGCATAAAAACAGAAGGTCATTTAATTTCCTAGGCTTAACAGGTTTTCCAGTTAAAACAATCTGTGGTGTGGACTTATATATCTTGGCAAAAATGAGACTCTGCAGAGGTGTTGAACAAATCTAGCCAGTTTGGTAATACTACCTATCCTATGAATAACAGAATGGACAGCCATGCAAAATTAAAGGGCACGGTAACAGCCAAATCCTTTTGCAGGGCTAAAACCAAGTTGCCTATAATTGCTTCAGTGTAGCTGTAACAGTGTATTCTCTACAGCTCTTCTATCTGTTAGAAGAGGAAAACACAGGATAAAGGAGATGAGTCTCATATCTAAGCAAACATTTTAGATCTAGGAATAAGGATGTGTACAAAGCGAGACAGAGTACATGTTGCTACCAAACAGAACAGGGCCACTTAGGTTTCCATAGTGGAAAGGCATTTGGAATCAAGCAGTTAAGACCTCCTACTTTTTTTTCTTGTTAAAAGTGAAAGCCTGTCTATTGTTATAAAGAAGGCAGGCTGCACAGTGGATTACTAGGAAGCAGTTATCATGCAAAAGCCATCCAGACACAACAAACATCCTTAATAAGGAAATCACACCATAGCATGGAAAGATGTCATGTTCCTATTTCCAAAGCAGAAAACACACAAGTGAACATGCATACACAAATGGTTTAAGAATTAAAATAGTTTTTAATGTTGCTTAGAAACAATTAGGCCTACTTTTCTTTTCTTTAAAAATATTACTTTTTCAGACTAGGCCACTGATTACCTGTAGAACTGCCATTAATATTCACTGGGTGGGCCATGTCTGCTCTTTGACAAATCCAGAAATGGATCGTTATGAGTCATGCAAATCAAGCATCAAGTCCAACCGGACATGCAACCTGAAACAGAAGAAAGAAGCCATTAAAATACTGCAGTTCAAAAATTGGTTTCCTTTCATTAATAATGTTCACAAAGAATATACCATTTGTGGTCAACATTACACTACGTAAACCTGCAGATAAGACACAAGTAACCCTATATAAGAACTATAAAGACTTTTATTATATGCAAAAATCATACTCCTTTCCTAAGGAATCTTATTTTTAAGTGCTCCTGGTCAACATTCCCTCTAAATGTGTGGGTGCGCAGCCACACAGTGCTGCACTGACACCACGCACCCGCAGCCAGTGTTGCCACCCATTTTGTTCCAGTTGCTGCTGGAACCCCGCTGGCAGAAAATTAGAGAGAATGTTGTTCCTGGTATATTCAAAGAACTTTTCAGTACAGAACATACCAGTCTTAACTGTATCATTTTTAACACAATACAGACAAGAGATAAAGAGCAGACTGCAAACATATTCAAAGACATACACACATACATATATGTACACTGTTTTGGGTCCCCAGGTCCTAGCTGCTCAAGTTAGGTGGTACCAGCTATTCATGCTAGCTAGATACTAGTATGAAATGCAGGGTGGATTAAAATCATTGGTTTAAAAAAAATCAGATTTTAAAATTGAAATAGGATTTTTTTATTTAAATCAGATTTATTTTAATGAAATGCTTTTGGAGAAAAAATGTATCTAAAGATAAGTTTTCTATTTAGGATACATTATAGTTCAAAGTTTATTCAGCATGAAATAGAGCTTAGATACATAGCATGAGGCTATATATTCATGCAATACTTACATTTTTGGAAAACTAATTCAATTAATCCAAGTTATCCAAGCTGAGATAACATGCACTTTTTCACAGTAAAAATGGTATAAAATAAACAAAGTTCAGAAAAAGACCTTAATCCCATTGTTGTTCTGCAAAACTATGTACTTACAATGAACACATTACAGTAGAACCGCAGTATCTGCAGGGGATAAGTTCCAAGTCTTCCCGCAGATGCCAAAAAATGTGGATGTAGTAAATGCTATACACTGCATGGTCTCTGGATCCTTCTAGTGGCTAATTCTAGTAAATACACCCTGGAAATACATATAAATACAGTGATGCCTCGCAAGACGAATGCCTCGCGCAACAAAAAACTCGCAAGACGAAAGCGTTTTGCAATTTTTTTGGTGACTCGCAAGACGATTTTTTCTATGGCCGTGCTTCGCAAGACGAATTTTTTTGCATATTTTTTTTCTTAAATTTCAATGCATTCCTATGGGAAACCGCACGCTTCGCAAGACGAAATTTTCGCAATACGACACGACTCGCAGAACGAATTATTTTCTTCTTGCGAGGCATCACTGTACAAATATATATTTCGAGGGAGTATTTAGTCGGCGGATAAGTGACTCAGTGGATGCTTATTCCACTGATAGGGGAGTTCCTACTACACCTCAAATGCTAAGTTTGAAGACTGGCTGGAAGATAATTTGCTTTTTTAAAAGATATTTTGTTTAACCACTTCAGTTAACAAATGTTGATGTTTCAGCAAATATAAGAATATGTATGCTATATAATGTTATTGTTTTAGTTAAATAAAACAATTTAAGTAGTTCTCCAAATATGAGTGATTAACCTATTAAACTAAAATCAGTTCTGATATAGCTGTTTGACTAATCTGACATTCCAAATATGAAATCTTCATCTGGTTGCAAATATTAAATATTATAACTACGAGCAAGAATGAGTCTTTACATTTAAAAATCACGATTTAAATAGAGTCTTACTGACTAGTGATTTAATCAACTCAATTTAAATCAAATCCACCCTAAAAATGTCTTACCAACATTATTTATGAATAAAAAGTTATGCTCTTATGTTTAATATGAAGAATGGATTGAATCACCCAGAATTGCTTCTGGACACAAGCAGAACTGAGCCCAGAATTAATGCAGCTGAACTTCAACTCAGCACTATGTTCTCTCCTCAGTGGCAAGAACTACAAAGAACAGGGCATAGTATCTTTCCCACACTGAGGATGACAACTCTCTCAGTCTTGTTTCATCATTTAGCAGCAGTAGTGATGATAGTGGTAGAAGGCTGTAACTTAACACTGGCAAGATTCCCTCGGCTATGGAACAGCCTCCCAACTGAAATTCGTCTGGCACCCTCGCTGGGCGTTTTTAAAACTCATTTGAAAACTTGGTTTTTCAGACAGGCCTTCCCTCCAGTCAATAACTGATCTTTACTCTTATCATCTTGGTACTGATTTAATTTAATATAAGTGTTAAAATTATGATGTTTTAAATCTTTTATGTATTATGATGTTTTTATTATGTATGTAAGCCGCCCCGAGTAGACTTTGTCTAGGGGGGCGGGGTAAAAATCTAATAAAGATAAAAGATAAAGATTATCCAGAGGTCTGTGAAACCGAAAAGACAACAAGCCCACAAACCATTTTATTTACAGCAAAACCAAGCTAGCAAGATAGATGTACATATGTGTGTGCACTGGACCTTAGAATTTCTAAGGAAAGAAGTACATTAGAAGATAGACTCTTTCTCAAGGCAATCTTGTAGGCCTTCCCTCCTCACGAATTCTGTGTTTTTACATGCTTGTTATATATCTGCCTGAGATTGCAAGGGCAAATCCAAGAGCAAGTAAGGACTGGCTAGAATTTTTCTTTTCTTCTCCCCCCCCACCCCCCCAGGAGAAGTTCTCTTGAAGTAGGAGAAAGCATTCTTAGTTCAATATTCAAGCTCTTCTCCACCTAGAAAGTTCCAGTGCCAAAAGTCTTGGCATTCACATGGCTTGGCAACATGTGAATTATAGCCCATTAGAACAAATTCCTTTTCTACATACAGCCAAGTGTTTATTCACTAGCACATAAAGCTGATGAAAGCCTTGGAGTAAGGAAGCAGGAAGGGAGGGAAACGGGAGAGAAATTATGCTTGTTCTATCTTGCTTTCACTGGATGCCATTAAAAAGACATGTGCAGAGACTATGAAGTCAGAAGCTGCCATTGACTTGGGGCCTCTTTACATCAGATTTAACAGATATCCTGATTACCAGTACTGCATTCTATGAAATAAATAAGTGCAATAAACTGCTGTATTGTACGAATGCACTTTTGGTGGGAAGGGGCTCTTCTCAGCATACATACAAAGTAAAATACACTGCTGCAAGCCACAAATAAATCCATATATCTATACTGCAGAGTATATACCGTGGTTTCCTTTAGGGAATCAATCCATCTTGCATTTGGTCTTCCTCTTTTCCTGCTGCCTTTAACCTTTCCCAACATTACTGTCTTTTCCAGAGAATCCTGTCTTCTCATGTTGTGCCCAGTATTAGCTATTTATTTACTTATTTCACCAATCAAACAAGCTTTTCATACCAGTCTGCTGCTTTCTACATAATGATAGGCTGATCTATACTGCAGGGCTGTTGTAGGGTCTTGATGACACTTGGGAAAGGCACCACACAAAAGGACTTTTTATAGTCATGTGTACTACTCACAGTTCACATTTTATTCTAATAAAGAGAAAACACCACGTGGAACAGTCATTTGTGAAAAATGAGGCCTAAGACGGAGTATCAAGGGGAAAAGACAACAGAATTGCAAAATATTTTTGGTTTGGATTATGTTGTAGATTTGCTAAATATAGCTCTCACATGTTTCTCTCATTTGTGAGTGACAACATTTAGTTAATCTGTAGTTTCAACAGTATAACGCCCAAGCTTCTACCACGGAATGAAAATGTTTTATTGGGCAGCTGGCCAGGGTACAGTTTTTAAAATAAACACAAACCTCAGTCCTAAAAACAAACACAAAAAAACCTGTTCTTTTCCATAGGTTAAGTAATCATATGACACATTTCTGCAGGGAGTCCTCCCCTCCTGCTCTAAACTAGCCACATTGAAATGAATAGCATTTGTGTGTCTGCTCATAGGCCACCCACACCATGGCTTTAAAGTCACTTCTGTGAGCATGGCCTGTACCAAAAGAGGCATGGTACAGCATGAACAGCATGCCTACACCTACAGCATAGCTACACAACATCAGGGTATTTTTACTTCAAGTATATTGTATGAAAGAGCTGGCACTGCACACTACAGAAAGCTGAAGGTAAAAACAGACTCTCCACGGCCTGTGTAATTTTCTATAATTTCAAACATACAAAGATAAGTTATTCTACTCAGTTTGCTATACAAAACTTCTTTTAAAGCTTTTTCAATAGTAATTGATAGTTAAACAGACCAAATCTTATACAATTTTTAAAGATCAGGCAGCATACAAAGATTTGTGATAGTATCAACAAATGACTGCACTGCAACCAAGTCTAATTTGGCTATGGTGACACATACCTTAGTTATATCCTGCTTCTGTTATTGTAATGTGTGGAGTTGCCTTTGCAGACAGTCTGAAAACTTTAGCCATTTCAAAATGGAGCAGTCAGACTGTTGATTGACTGGGGTCAGTTATAGGGAACATATAATGCCCCTGCTACAACAACTGCACTGGCTACCAGTCCATTTCCAGGCTCAATTCAAAAGGGCTGGCTATCACATATACGGCTTGGATACAGGCTGTCTGAAGGGCCATAACTCCCCATGTGAGCCATCCAGTCCCTTAAGATTAGCAGAGGAGGCCCTTCTCGTGACCCGTCCACTGCCATCACAGGCCTATGTGATGGGGACACGAAAGGGGCCTTCTCTGTAGCTGCACCCAGTTTGTGGAATTCTCTCCCTTAGGAGATCAGGATGGATCCCTCCCATTTATCCTTCTATCAACAGCTGGAGACTCACAGCTTCAGACAGGCTTTTAATAACTATAATCTGAGTCCTGAATACTGTCCATTGCTTTTAAAAGTTTGATTTTACAGTCTTAAATGTTTTTAAGTTACTTAATGGATATTTATTTAGTAGTATGGTTTAATTGAATTAATTGAAGGGACGTGGTGGCGCTGTGGGTTAAACCGCAGAAGCCTCTGTGCTGCAGGGTCAGAAGACCAGCAGTCGTAAGATCGAATCCACGCGACGGAGTGAGCTCCCGTCGCTTGTCCCAGCTCCTGCCAACCTAGCAGTTCGAAAGCATGCAAATGCAAGTAGATAAATAGGTACCACCTCGGTGGGAAGGTAACGGCATTCTGTGTCTAGTCGCGCTGGCCACGTGACCACGGAAACTGTCTTCGGACAAACGCTGGCTCTATGGCTTGGAAACGGGGATGACCACCGCGCCCTAGAGTCGGACATGACTGGACTAAATGTCAAGGGGAACCTTTACCTTTACCTTTATGGTTTAATTGCTTTTTAAACAGTAATTCATTGTGTTTTTACTTTTACTTCTTTTAATATTGTGAGTTGTCTTGGATCTCTTCATTGGGTAGAATAAGCAAATAATCTATGTAAATATATTTTTAAAGTATAGATCACAATTGTTATGGATATTAATCTCCACAGATTCCGCTTAGAGATAGAACTGCAGGTTTGGTGGTTTGTGTTGGTTCATTTATTGCTGCAAAAAGTGTTTGGCGGTTAGGAGACCTTCCCCCTCCGGTGGGTGCCCACTCAGAAGTAGTGCCTGGAGGAAGTGGGGCAGGGAAGCCGGAATGCTGCTTCTGAGTGGGTTCCCACCAGAAGGGGCAGGTCTCCAAACCGCTGAACACCTGTTGCAGCAGTAAATGAACCAGCACAAACCACCAAACCAGTGGTTCATGCCCATCTCTACTGCTCCATCTTCTTTGTGTATTTCAGCAATTTTGCAGGTTTATTGTGTCACTAAACAAGGTTTTAGACATATTCTAGAACCTCATTCAGGGGCATAAAAATTACTTTTTCATCAGCTGTGAGAACAAACCTGCAGTCAAGCTGCTAGGTTCCGAAACTCCTTTCCAAACTATGGTGATTTTATGAAATGCTACAGTCTTCTCCAGGTCACTAAACCAGCCACTGAGATCACTAAAGCAATTTCCTTCTTTTCCTTGACTCCCCTAGATCACTTATTTCAACATTTCTACACCTCATTGTGCTAAATCAAATTTATGGACATTTTCTACAGAGATTTCAGAAGTATCTCTGTGGGTCCACCAGGATCCATTTATTCATATCTTGCCTTTCTTTCAATAATGGGATCCAAGGCAGTTTACCAAATACATAAAAGAGAAATGTTAAGATAGGTAGGATTTAAAAAAAAAATCCCACAGTATTTTAGAAGCCAATTGAAATGTACTACACATGAACACTGGTTCATATTATCCAAAAGAACGTGACTATTCTACTTCTAGACAGACAGACATGTGTTTGCTGTTCTTTGGCTGCTTTTTAAATCTATTTTTAGCCACAATTCTCCTTTATTCCTATTAGTTATTATTAATCTAAATACAATCATACTAAATTAAAGATCTAACACTTCCTGGTAGCTGATGAAGCCAGCTTCACTAAAAAAAAGCTTATCATATGGTAAACCTGTTAGATACCACAGGGTTCTGCTGCTGCTACGTCATGTTAACTGACATACATTTAATTCTTAAAGACATACCTTGCTAAACCTCTCTGTTTCAGCAATGAAAAGAGCTAGCAGAGGCCAGTACAAAAACCTGGCTTTGTAAAAGCAGAGAAAAATTAAGTTGCCATTATGAAAGGTGAAATAGATTCTGCTACTTGATCTGACTTACAGGCTTACATTAAATTCAGATTTAAAAATAAATAAATAAATAAAGAGGTGCGTAGACCTCAGAACTACAATGAACAGCTAGGTTACTGCAGAGCCTATACAGCAAGTCATGGTTTATTTTGGAGGAAGTATTCTTTTCTAAGACAGCCAGTGCAGCATAACGGACAGAATGATAGACTGGGACTCAGGAGACCTGGGTTAAAATCTGTGATTGGCCATGGACAGTTACTGCAGGGTGGCACTGATAAAACCACTTCTAAAATGTCTCACATATCTTGAAATTCTCATTAAGATTGCTGTAAGTTGGGACATGACTCGACAGCACATAAGAACAACAATCCTGCTCTAAGAACAGTTATGTTAACAAGAACCACATTCATGTTTCCATTGTTCACGGCATCCGCCATCAAGGATGCAGACAAAATGTTGGCAAAGATATCATAGGAGCAAACTCATGGTTTACCTTCTGCAAACAGTTTTGATTCAAGTAATAAAAAGGTGCAGAGAAAGAGAAGACCATCTCTATCATACAGTATTGGGGAGAAAAAAGCTTCCTGTTTACTGATTTTTTGCCTCTCATCTCACTCTCAGAAATTTAATCTGCATAAATGCAGGCTGTGAAATTTCAAGCTGGCTTAAATCTCTGTGGTACTTACAATGCTCCTTCATGCAAAATAAATAAACAAACAAACAAATATTTTTTTAAAATACTGCATTAGGCAGTATACGTTATTTTAAAGCTTGTTTTTACTTAGTTTACTCAACTGCTAAACATTTAACATTTATTCTCTTAAAGATGCCTGGGAGGGGAAAAAATGCCTGGGAGGAAAAAAAAAACCTGAGAAGCATTTTACTACATAGAACTGCAGTGAACAATCCTCAAACTCTAAAGCAACTATAAAACTACCTAAGAAAACACATCCTTTAAGGATTTTGTATGTAGGTCAGTCATGGTCTAAAAATTCAAAGCATCTTAGCTCTGTTTGACAACAGGCTGAAAGACATCCAAGTGTTCTGTCCACTGCAATAAAAAAAGCCTCAACAATAAAAAGGTTACAGTGTGGCATAATTTATTTTTATTTTGCTTAACTCGGTTCTTAGCTGTCTTGCAAGATCACAGTCTTTCCAAAGTAGACTGCAATATTTTTTAAAAATAAGAATGCTAAATACCACAAACCGATCACACATTTTTAGCAAGGTTTTTAAAAGCCTGTTATGAAAGGATACATTCTGGAACCAGCCAAATCCAAAGACTTTAATCAGCCTACTAGCATAACAGTAAAAGTTTCAATGATCCACCAGAGAAAATTAGTTTCCAAATTAGAATCAGACTAAGCCAGCGGTGCTCATCTTTGTAGAGAAATCCACATACCAAAAGCCACCACTGAGAATGCCAAATTTCTTATGACATGATGATATGGGGAACTATATCATATTGTGAGGGTTGGATACTACTCCCTCCACTATTCTTTTAGGGCTGGACAACGTCAGGAGGTGGGGCAAACCTGCTGACATCATTAGGTCTATGGGCAAGCACAAGTTAGTGCTTTTCTACTGGCCAGGAACCAGGCTTTGCATCTCCTCCCTCCGTACAGGAGAGGAAGGCACAGCTCCCAACCAGCGACCCCCAGTGGAGAACATTTAGCTTCAGGAGCTGCTACTGATTGGTGGGGCTTAGCACAGGGAGGACCCAGAACCTCCACAGATCAGATTCTGGTCTTTTGTAGCCAGCATTCCTCCCTCCAGCCACATTATACATTTTAAAGGACAGGCAGCAAACAGGACCTTCAAGGATCACCACAATCCTTGTGAATGGCATTATTTTGTAATTCATAATTATGTTGAGATCAGCCGATCTTCCATTATAACAAACAAGATTGCTGCTAAAACTCAGTTTGGAAGCACCAAAGATTTACAAAGTGAAGAAAAACATACAAAGAAAATTGTCAGCAGGAGACAGAAGAATCTAGACATTCATAGCACAAGTGTTCCATTTGTGTTCTTACCTATACAGTAAGGCACTTTGAGAATAGGTGGGTGGGGGGACAAGTTATCGCTTTGAACGTGTTTTGGTGTTGCATATGTGGTTTTTTTGTATGGTATTTGTTTGATCCTTTTTAGTATCTGAATACTCACTTTTGTTAGCTGTAAATATTGTCTTTTGATGATGTAAGCTACTTTGGATTCTTTTAAAGAAGAAAGATGGGGTTAAAAATATTCAAAATAAAATAAAATGGAGAACTTCTCTGAAGAAAACTTTTAAAAAACATTGTTGACTAGTCTAAGACTGTAATATATAGCATGGTGATGTATAAAAATTCAGCTTGTTTTACTGATCTCATACACAACATAATCTGTTTTGATAGAACTTTTTGCATAAAACACAAACGTTATCAATCAGTTTAACTATCCTCATTATATCTGGGAGTTGAGTCAAGGCAACTTGACTTCTTTCTTGCTAGGTTGAAATGTTTCACTACTCATCCAAGCAGCTTCTTCAGTCTGAGGAGAGTTGGTAGGAGATCTCTGATATATCCTCCATTTTGCCCTTTCATCTGTCCCCAGAAGGATTAGGGAGACACACAAGAAAGATCACTGTTAACGACTATCAAGGATCCATGACAATGGGTGGAGAAGGACTGCAGAAGTGGGATTATCCCTCTCCCCCAGTCATAGAACCATAGAAAAGTGAAGTTGGAAGGGGTGTACAAGGCCATCAAGTCCAACCCCCTGCTCAATGCAGGAATACATTCAATGCACATCTGCCAGGTGATTATCTAAGTTTTTCTTGAATGCCTCCAGTGTTGGAGCACTCACCAACTCCCGAGGAAACTGGTTCCAGTTAGGTGTCACTATAAGTGACAGCCATAGACTAAGAAAACAAAACCCTGAAAACCAGGGGTGGGGAGACTTCAGTTTTCCAAATGTTTCTGGCTCCAAATTCCACAAGTCCGAGGGCAAGACCACCAATAGAATTCTGGGAACTACAATGCAAAACATGTAGAAGACAGAACATTCACTATCACTGCCATAATTTTTTTCTACAGAAGAACTATATTGCTCAGCTTTCTTCTTATCGCTAGGATGGATGCAAAGGTTGCCTTTGTACGTTGCTGGGGAAGAAAAAAAAATCCTGCTCAAGAAGAGACGTTTTCCACTCACTAGATTTTTTTTGTGCAAGGATAAGTTTCTTGCATGAAAGGAAAGGGATCCTAAGAACTGAAGCAGAACCTATTATAGCACTGCATAAACTACTGTGCAAATACTCATGGAAGACTAGTAGCTATTTCCCTTCTGCTGGCAGTTCATTTAATGCTACCTTTTGTTTAAGCAAAAACCACAGCCACCTTTGTTTTTAATAAACAGCCCTCTCTTTCCACTTATTTCTCCCAACCCCATTTTGTAAAGAATAAGGAACCGTTTGTTGTGCTTGTTACATATACAAAAATATAGACCATTATTCAAAAATTTGCTTAGTACTTAGATGCAGTACATGACTGTTTTGATTTCTGAACTCCTTCTTGTTCCATTAAATTCAAAGCACAAAACCTAGCTTTAAAAGGTTTTGTGCTTTGAATTTCCTGATGCCACACAGGCCTTTTCAAAAATGTCTTAATCCATGTGAGACAGGTTACAGTACCCTCCCTATTGTGTAACAGTTTTGTCTGTTGGAAATGAACACATCCACCCACATGCTATCACTAGAAAACGGTAGTCTTCTCTACCACCACTACTCGGTAGAAAGCAACTGTAGAATCTGGGAACGAGACACTTACATTCTATACCAGTGGTTCCCAACCTTGGGTCCCCAGATGTTCTTGGACTAAAACTCCCAGAAATTCTGGCCAGCACAGCCAGTGGTGAAGGCTTATGGGAGTTTTAGTCCAGGAACATCTGGGGATCCAGTGTTGGGAACCACTGTTCCATACCTAGGCACAGAAGATCAGTGACCATTCCCTCTTAACAGCGAACCTGGGTGGTTGAGCAGTTATTAGGGTGGAAATAAAACAGGGCCAATCAAAAAATAAGCTTTCTATGTCATAAGCAGTCCACAGGAATTCACAATTTTTCAGTAAAGTTACTTTTTAATTTTGAGATTCATACGGCCTTTCAGAACACTGGTGGCAGGAGAACCCACACAGTGCAGGGAGAGACGGTCTAAAGAAAAAAAGAAAGCAGACTATCAGTTAAATATATGTTTAAAAGGAGTTGAGTCATGGAATGTTAATAGTGTCAACTGAAAACAAAAGCAGACACCACAGCATAGGACAAGGACAAAGTTAACTGGCCTTTATTAATCCCTGATAGTTTATTGTAAATATCTTTGGTAGTGGTGGTAGAATTGCGGTGGCTGCATGAGGTAAAAAAACTAACTGGAACTATATAGGGCTGTTTAAGGAGGAAGGGCACAATTATACATTCAGTTTTTATGGATGTTCAGATTAGGAATGTGAAAGTTTGTAAGCCTCTTGCTTAATAAGAAAAAAAAATCCTCTTTCTTCCCACCAGTGAGAATTTTCTGCACAAAGGTCCTCGAACCCAATCTTGAGTGTTTAATGATCATGTATTTTCCTCAAAAAAAACCTCCTATCTCCACAGAATTACTACAATTCCTCTGAAAAATGACGTCTTTCTTGCAAAAGATTCTCTGGAAAGTGTAATGAGCTGCACTGAATCTAGCAAATGTCTTGAAAAAAGAAAAAGCAGGACCAAAAAAATAATAATGGGGGGGAAGGTTTGGGAAAGAGAAAAACAAGACCAAGAAGACAAGAAATCTTAATGCTACAGGAGGAAGCTTCAAGGATAATTCTATTATGGACAGACTTGGCTGAGAATTTTCCAAGTAGCTTTTGACATGGCACTGTCATCTAGTCACTATTATCTTACATTTTCCCTGTGGTTCTGCTGTCCTCTCAGGCAACAGACCATGGAAAAGTGGACAACAGAAGAGTGGAAAAGAGCTTGCTCTATTGATGGCCCTGTCCTTTGTGCTATGCCTTTATGAACACAGATGTTTGACATGGCAAAGACATATCAAACAGGTAAAGTTATATTAGTCTCACAAATAACTTGTCATAGGTGCCATTTCATCACTGTTTCTTTAAAACATCACTTAATTAGCATCCAAATGCTTTTTCTGCTGTTAAGCCTTTTTAAAATTAAAACAGTACACAGTAATAACACCAAAATGCTATTTTAAGTAAACAGCAGGTTACATGTGCAGCTTACAAGATTTTCAGGTGACGTACAGTTCCAGCAAATAAAGTTCTGACATGCTGTGTTCATTAAAACATGCCAATGAATTAAAATGTCCTGAAGTAGGCTGATTCATTGCAGCCTTCTAGGTCATAATATATTGCCACTGTAACATTTAATACCAGATATATTGTTTATTCTTATATCAATGTTAGTTGGCATCATTTAAAAATATAATTGTGTCCAGAGGCAACACTTTGTCTCTTTATGAGACACCAAAACATGCTTAGGTCTTGGTCAATGTTCTGCCTTTCAAGCTGTACAGGAAATATATCCAGCTCCAACAATTACATTCATGAAAAGTGATTCAAAGCCAAGGCCACAGCTCTGCGCTGATATGAGCTAACATACTATTCAGAGAGTGCCCTGTATATTTGTATACATTCCAAGCTATAATCAGACACCTATTCCTAACCAAAGTTCAGCTATAAAGGTCAGATTTAATTGCTCTGCAATACTGGCCAAGCCCAAATCCAGATGACTTGCTCCAAGCTTATGCTTTCAACACTCATCTTAGTGACGCCAAAAGTGCAATTTCTCCCCTTATTTGTTAATTAGAACAAGAATTAATGAAACCCATTTCTCTTGATGCAGGCCCAGAAAATAAAGATGAAGGATATAATTCCCTCTTGTTTGCTCATGAACTAGCCCGTGAAAAAGGCACACAAACATCCAGGGGCTGAGGACAAGGCAGGGGTTAGCCAATTTAAAATCTGTTCATGTCATTTTGCCTGAAAATGTGAAAGCAAATCAAATAATTCATTTTAGGAGGCAAACAAATGATTCAGGCAAACATATTTTAAATTAATATTTTTTGGGGGGTTTCTTCTGCACTTGATACAGAACAGACTATCTTGATACAAATCTATTTCAACAAGGTATGTAGTATAAATTCTCCCTAAGAAGCATTTATATGAGGAAAGTCTCATATTGTTTTACTTGTGCTTCTCAATAACTACTGTCTATTAAGGAATCTGACAGTGAAATTCAGCCTGCCTTGTCCTGTTCATCCCCAAATAACCACAGCAAAAGCCAGAGGTAATGTCATGTCTGAAAAGGCTCACTGTACGACACACTAAATTTGGAATGTTTATTGTACTAATATCTTACTACACAAGCATGATGACTCTAAAAACTTACACTTCCCCCACTGCCGCAAACCATTTAATTAATCCATATTAAGGTATTTATTTACTATTATTTCAACAGCAGACTAAAACCTATTTGTTCACCTAGGAATTTATGATGGGATTGATTAGTTTTATTATCCAATGTTTTTTTTTAACTTTATTGTTCAATGTTTCAATGGACAGAATCCTACTGATATTCATGTAAGGCAGGGGTCTCGAACATGCGGCCCGGGGGCCAATTGCGGCCCGCGGGATGATAGTTTGTGGCCCCCGCCTTAATATGAAAGTTTAAGGAGCGGGAGCAGCGGTGGGGGCACCTACTTGGCGAGTGTGGGGCTTCCTCCCCACCTCGTAGGGGCTGGGTCCCGCCTGCCCCCCCGAAGCGCCCACGCGTCCAGAAGGGGAGCCCTCTCTCTGCCCGGCAGTCTTCTCCCTCAGGGGTTTGGCGCCACCGGGGCTTCTGCTTTTAGGTCTCTCTCTCTCTCTCCCCCCCCCCCGCTCTTCGCGGGTCACCTGGCGAGGCGGCTGCTGCTGTCGCCTCGTCCTCTCTGCGCTTCTCCTTCCCCCCGCCTGGCGCTCCTCCGCTCCCTGCCTAGACGTGCCACGGGAGGGGGTGCTGCCGAGAGAACAGCCTTCTCTCGCGCGCTTCCCCCCCCCCCCGTCTCCCTGAGCCACACTGGGCAAGACCACGGCATCTTGCCAGAGTGGGAGTCAAGAAGCCCCCGGAAGCCCCATTAGCCCTTGGGTAGGGGGGAGAGATTACTCTGCTGATGGGGCCAGCCTTGCAGAAGGGGTGCATGCAGCTGCTAGGGGTGTGTGTGTGCACGGGGAGCGGAGGAGCGCCAGGCGGGGGGAAGGAGAAGCGCAGAGAGGACGAGGCGACAGCAGCAGCAGCCTCGCCAGGTGACCCGCTAAGAGCGGGGGGGGGGGGAGAGAGAGAGAGACCTAAAAGCAGAAGCCCCGGTGGCGCCAAACCCCTGAGGGAGAAGACTGCCGGGCAGGGAGAGGGCCCCCCTTCTGGACGCACAGAGCCACATTTCAAATTTTTGCGGACCCCTTCTCCTTTGATGTGCAAGATGCCCCTCCTGTGCTTGAAATGGAGCTCATTGACCTGCAGTGCAATTCTGAACTCAAAGCGAAGTTCAGGGAGGTGAGTGGAAAAGCAGACAAGCTTGGGCAATTTTTGAGAGAATTGGCCCCCAGCTTCCCTGAGCTTTCCCGAATGTTCAAGCGGACCATGTGCCTTTTTGGGAGCACATACTTGTGCGAAAAGCTCTTCTCCACCTTGAACTTCAATAAGTCCAAGTACAGGTCCAGACTGACTGATGATCATCTTCAAGCCATACAGAGGGTCTCAACTGCTTCCTCCCTCAAGCCAAATGTGACTCGACTATGCAAGAGGAAGCGCTGCCAGGTCTCTAGCAGCAAGGAGTAGGCAAGAGAAGCCATGTTCAGAAGAACAGCTCATGTTCTTCAATGTTCCATTCATGTTCAGGACAACTCATGTTTAGAAGATTAAAGGTTAAAGAACTGTTAATGCAGACATTTGAATCTGAATACAGCAGATATAGAAGACTGAAGAAACCACATATAGTCGCTCACTAGAGAAATATTATTATTATTATTATTATTAATTACTGATTGATTGATTGATTGATTTTCTTATTAATTCTTAATTTATTTATTTATTTTTTCATCTTATTTTGTGTTAAAAAATAAAGAGATTTGAGGAGATTGGAATTTTTTTAACAAAGCTTTCCTTGTGGAAAATCTGATGCGGCCCAGCCTCACCCAGCCTCTGCCTCCAGCGGCCCCCAGGTAAATTGAGTTTGAGACCCCTGATGTAAGGGCTGCATAACTTCCTGCAACTAATTCCAGCTAACTGTTGAGGTGCCAAGGTATGTCTTGGAGCTACTGGATAGCCCAGTGTCTTTAGGTCCCTGGCTGCGGAGCCAGAGGTTGGGAGTTCAATTCCCCATTGTGCTTCCTTGAGAGCGGCAGGACTCAATGATCCATAGGGTCCCTTCTAGCTCTGCAGTTCAAAGATTGTCATTATTATTCAAAAACACCAGGCACAGTCAATCAAAATTATAAAAACACTGACTGGTATCATATAACAGATACAAATTTTAACCAAAAACCTAAGTATCTATTAAATACTGGTGCAGTCTGTATGCTGTTCCTAATATTGCCATTTTTTGTAACTCTGATGGTGTTATTTCTGAGATCTGCAACTACTTATAATACTGTGTGAAATTTCTTGATATTGTTCCCAAAGCCCCTGTTGACTACGGGACTACTGAAGTGTGTTTTATCCACAAGCGAGATGTTTCGATTGTCAGGTTTCTGTACTTCGTTAGCTTTTCCAATTCTTTATCTTCAACTCTGGCTGGAATTGCAATGTCAATGATCCAGACATTTCTTTGGTCTATCACTATCATGCTTGGTGCGTTATGTTCAAGATTGGTTTGGATCCGGAAATCCCACCAGATCATGACTTCGTCATTTTTGGACACCTGCTCTACCTGATGTTCCCATGGATTTTTGGAGGTGGCAAGTTATATATATGGGTGTGCCTCTTAGTTGCACAGTCAGGAGTGTGATGAGGATCATCATCATCAATAATAATAATAATACATGATAGAGCGGCAAAATTAGTGCACTGGTCATTATGCCTATATATATTTTGCCACTCTATCATGTATTATTATTATTATTATTGATGATGATGATCCTCATCACACTCCTGACTGTGCAACTAAGAGGCACACCCAGCACCACATCAATTAGCTATGACCAGCTAGAGAAATGTATGCAAACCTTTCGCAGATGTTTGCAATAGAATTCTAGCTAATGTCAGTGTTATCAGTCCTGGAACGCTTTTTTTTAAAGCATGAACTTTAAAGCATGGTGGAATATGCAAAATGTAAAACTACTAATAAATACATATTTATATCTAGCATTGTAATATATACAGTACCAGCTACTTCATGACTTTTCTCAATGAAAAAAAATCATGTTCAAAAAAAGAAAAGGCTTGGATGTCTGCAGATATCTGGCTAGAATGCTTCTGAACTGACTGTGAACATTTTATTTCCTGTTTAAGATAAACAAAAGCCCCCTTCTCATCTGTTTAAAGAATTCAGTGAATAGCTAATTTGCCTTTTTAAACATTCCAGTCAGCAGATTAAGTAAACCCAAGATCTGTTGAGTCCAACGAAAGAAAGGAATGCAGCGGCAACCAGAAGAAAGAATAGCTAAAGACCTAACTTAAAGCAAAATCCAAGAGGAAATAGAAACAGACCAGGCCCTTGAAGAGCAGGGAGTTCTCCGATGTGGAGGCAAATAACCAGTTTTCTGCTAATACATATGCAGAATGTTGCAGGTTAAAGATCTACCCCAGAAATCACATCTTGCAGCTGAACCTCCACAGGTCAGCAGCTACGGACAATATTTTGATTCTTGTAGGAAAGCACCTTTGTACCTAACCACTTACCTGTTCACCTGCGGGGAGCAAGAACTGGCTCCAGACAAACTAGATAGGGACACTTCTATAAAAATTATAGTTTCCCCCCTTTTATAGATGACATGTGAGAGCTTGATGAGGCTGATCTTTGCGGACTTCCTGATTTGCAGGATTTTTGAAAAAAGACTAAGTGATCACTTCATGGATAAACAACATCTTATACCAAAAACCCTATTCAGATTGTTCAGCACAAGTATAAAATGTGGATTATCAGACATTTTCATGATTGAAGACCAAGGCAGAGAATGACCATCTTCAGTGTACTTGCCAATGTATAAATATCAGAAGATAAAATGTAAAAAGTAAACAAAAGGAAGGTTATTTGCTGTGGAATAACTTCCATTTATACTTCTTCTTGACATCTTCTGTGTTCCACTCCTCTTCTACCAGAGGTTGTATATCATTCAATCAAAATCAATAGAACAGCTACTATTGTATCTCCTATATACATTAGCCACAATAATACCTTAAACTAAGTTAATCACAATTTTTTTTCTTAAATTCTCTGTGTCTCATTTCTGCACCTCTCACCAAGCAAAAAACAAAACCAGGAGAGATTTGTTTAACGCCTCTAGACAATCTCAGTGTAGTAAAATTATTTTACTGTATTAAACAGTAGGACATAATTCTTACCTGCTGCCATCACACTCAGAGTTGCATTAATTTTTTAAGAGTTTTAGATTAAGAGAAGGACAACAGATTAATGCACCAAAATAAAGTTCTTGAATGCTGAGAACGACTGCACTAACCCTCTTCTAAGTATAGCTAAAAATTATCATATGATACCTAAAGCAAGCTGCCCTATTAGGACACGCTAACAAGAGCTATTTTCATGAGGAGCTCAGGACTCATTCACCTTGTGAGAAACCAAGACCGTGACAGCAGATAACGTTCTTATTGTCCCAACCCTATTTTAAGAATTGTTTTTTCCACTTCCTACATCTTTGCCTTTTTAAAAATTTATCTGAAAGCAGACCGAAATGCAAATACTGAAACAATATCTTCCATGTTAATAACATTCAGCAAAAAAAATCCCAAAGTTATAGGAATCGCTAACATTGACAGTTTGTTTAGTTTAAATAAATGCAATTTTCTGTTATACTCAGAACACATATATCCAATGCACAATGTCTGCATGAATTTGGGGGTAGATGTAATGGCATGTTGACAGTATGCTATGTTAGCATAATATGCATGTATAGCACACATCACTGCAACACACTGTGTCCATCTATATACATTAAAACAATAAATAAATTAGGATTCCAGGGTGGCAAGCACCCCACTATTATTCCCCATCACCACGGACACTGACAATTGTTCTCCTCCAAATATTTTTTTTTACTTACCACTCACCAGCACAGCAAATGGTGAAGCACTGTTGTAGTCCAAAAAGATATGGAGGGCCACTGAAGACCATCCTGATTTAAGTCATCCACTAGTAGTGGATACCATTTCAAGTGAAGACTCATGATCTATTTTTTTAAAACATTTTATTAGTTTTTCAATCTATCTACATTCAATTCGTGCTTGTTAAACATTGTGTTACATGGGTTGCTTATACTGATTTGTTTTTTGCGTCTTGGTGTCTTCTTAGTTGTCTCTTCAAAATCTATACATTTTTTAAACATTTAAACCGTTCATGTGTGCATTTTAGTATACAATATTGGCTACTATTATAATATTACTCTCAGAGTATACAATGTTCTCAAAATCCTCTAGAAACATACCTAATAAAAGTAATTCCGGTACCAAATCTATATAATTTTGAGGTGATTTAACCGACGAACTTTGTATTTTATACAAATAATAACTGAGTAGGTTCCTAACACATAATAGATGTTATCTAAAGAATTTTATACAGATTTTCTTTTTATAATTGTTTAGCCATTTCTATCTCCACATTTTCTATCATGTCTTTATCAATATCATATCTAATGTATATTCATTAAGTACTATTTGTTTTGCCCCATCCTTATATCTAGCTTCAATTTACCTTAAAAACCACCATGTTATGCCTTTACCCTGATTAATGATCCCTTATTTCAGTTTAATTCCCTTTTTAAATATATGAGATATGCCCCATTACAATTCCAGAAGTTAAGTATATACATGCTTTCAATGTTGAGGGCCACCTTATTTTTCCCTTTTTCATCTTTCTAAGTAACTCCTTCTCTTATTTGTCTTTTCCCAATTCTTGTTTCTATCTCTCTAAACATTCTGCCGTCCCTTGTGTCATCTGAGAACATTTTATACACTTGTTCTATCTCCAATAGATCTTTATGCACTTGGTCTATCTCCAATAGATCTTCCAGGCTATTTTTAATTAATTCTGCTGATTTTCTCCCCTTATCTTCCCTTAACACAGCTAAAATTCTCCTCAGCTCTAGGGTTAGAATTAAATCTCTTAAATTTTTCCCTCAGATTTCCTCCAGCCCTTCTTTTGGTTGGCATACATCGTCCACCACCCTCACATTTCCTTGTTCATTATTCCCTGTCTCCTGTTGAATATAGTCCTTCTTTAGTTGCTCCTTGAATGATTTCACCTCTTCGTTATGGGATCTCACTATTTCTAAGATTGCTTGAAGGGTAGATTTTGTTTCATCCCAAAATTTCCCTTGTTGTAGCATTATGTTCCAAGATGCCAAGTACTTGTATTTCAAGTAAAAGATGTCCAGTAGCTTAGAGCAGTCAGTCCAATTCCATCAATAATTGCTTCAATAACTCCACTTTAGTAAATTAACCTTTAGGGTTAATTTGAATCCAGTCTCTGACATACGTTGACAGCCCCATTCACTCGATGTTTGTATTAGACTTTCCAAAGTTAATTGTCTATGTTTTAGTCAGTTCTCAGGAAAAAAAAAGGAAAGTCAAAACAGAGTTCCAAGTTTGAATATTCAAGGTCGTTCTGGGCTTTTTGCCAACACTGTAGATAGCCATAACAGTTTAACTCCCAGCGTTGTTTGGCTAAAATAATTTTAAGAGGAAAATTTCTTAAGTTTAACACCAAAGTAATACCAAACTTCCTTCCTTGAAGTATAATTAAGTGTTTAATTAATGTCCAATTTATTTTCTTTGCGTCTCTTTGTGTCTCTTTCCCCTTCTCCAGATCCACAGCCGCTCAATTTAGTGGTGGGGCTAAGAGACGCTTTTTTTTCTGTTAAAGGGATTATTCCATCCAGGGATAGTCATAGAGCAGTATAGTTAAGATTTTGTATCTCGCCCAGTGGTAACAACAATGTTAAATTGGCTAATTTATCGCTTCTTCTTTTGCCGGCTGCCGACGACTTGCAAGCAAACTAATTCAGCTGCTTGTTTCCGCCCGCTCGTTGATTGGGGAGTTTCCTGGAACAATGTGGGTAACTGCCGTCCCCGCCCCAATGATCAACAGGCTTCTCCCCATTTCACCACCTCTTTGGGGTAGTTTTAACCACCTGGGGGGTCCCAAACAGGTCGGAATTCAGCCCAGGGGACGGAGCTCCGTCCTCCTCCTGCTGCCTCGTTGCAGCGTTAAGCTAGAAAATCCAAGACTCGTGATCTAGAGCCAGGATCACATTGTGCTTAACTTATTTCCACAAAATTGAATGTGGAGCAGCCTCTTCCTCCCACATGCTGTACCATTGTCCAAAAAAGACTTATCACTGTCAAGAGGTACTCATGCTTCTAGTACATTGTATTACTATACAAATGTCACTCACTTCCAGACTATGTGCTAGTGTTATATTTCAAAAACATTTGCCTCCTGAGCATGGCCAAGAGCCTCTTCCCGAATTCCCTACAATTCGTTGTCAAGATAGCTTTCATATTTATGAGCTTCATTCTTGCATATCAGTTCTGAGCTGGAATGTGCTCCTACAAAATATAGTGGTAAAATAATGTCTATCTGGCAACCCTACTCCACATTGGTTTGGAGCACCTCTCTAAACCCTGTTCTTACTGACTCTGCTAAAAATTGACAAAATTAAAGAGGGAAAAATGAGGGGGGGTGTTTCCCACCAACGACAAGCTGTTTGCATACTGGAACCCAGTTTAAGAAAATTGGCCTTACATGAACAACTTATTTTTCTGAATTGTACACAATATCTTGGTTCAAAGCCTGATGAAGATGGATTACTATTGAAAGCTAAATATCTACTTGATTTTTCAGTGGTCCAATAAAAGTATTGCCAGCTTCTGCAATATGAAAGGATCTCTTTACACCAGAGGTATGAAATAATGTATTATCAAGAACAAAAGAAAACTCTTATACTCCACATTTGCTACAGGAAAAAATAAACCTAGGTTCCTCAAACAATGGCTGAAAGTTTAGTGACATGTCAAATAGCTTGCTGAAAGATTAACTCTAACCCATTTCCAGAAGACAAAACACAGTTGCCGCCCAAATGAGGATATAATTTCAGATGTCACAGCACCTACAACATCACACGTGTTTTACGAACATTTTGACTAAGCAACAGCAGAAGGAATGAGTCCACCTATCTAAATGGAACATGGAGCCTGATTCACAAGCCCAGGGAAGCCCAGGGCTTGAAAACCATTTTTCCAGCTGGTAGATCTTCAGAGTTACAGTCCAAAAAAGTAACCCTCATGTTCCATGGCCAGAAAAGAAAAGTGAACAGGAATACTCATCAAGTTGGTTGGTTGTTGATGGCTATGGATTCAGCTCCAATATGATGCCACAAATTTTGTCTTGTATGTACGCAGAGGGAGCAGCTTTATGATTTTGAATACTTACAGTGACATTTCTAGTCACTACAAGTCTGACAAGATGAACAGTCAACCCAGCCACTTTCAGATAGCTACAAATAACCCATAATGAAGCAAATTTGGCTTCATGCCCATTGAGCTGATAATAAGCTTGTTAGACTTTTGACTTTAATTAGGAACTTGTTTGTTATAATTTTACTTTCCTCCCCTGCTGATAAAAACTGTTTGGGTGGATATCTTTAAAACCTATTAGTTTCTTTCTTGACTTAATTGAGCACTTAATTGTTGTCAGATATTTGTTCTTTTTCTTTTTGTTACTTCTAAATATTATGATGTAAGTTAATTAGAGCAATATTTTTAGAATTTATTTTAACTGACTCACACCTTGACAAAAGTTTGCAGAAGCAAGGCTCTTCTGTCCCCAAAACCTCTCTTTGAAACCTAAAAACTCCCTCCCAGAGGGAGGAGGAAGCCTTGCATATCATGTGGAATGGATCACAAGTTTTCAGTTTCTGGACAGTGTGAGTTCCTCAAAACGTGGCACTGGATTTGCTGATTTTGAGTAAAATATCCTCTCCAGCACACCCACATGTCACATCCCTGATGCTTCAAAAGCCCCCACTCCCAACCTTCTGGAGTGGCTCTTCAGAGGCTGCAAAGCTGCAGGGGAGGAAAGGACAAGGAACTTTGGAAGAGGCAGAAAGGAGAACTCATTGATACTCATTTCCATTAACACCCTTTCTTAAGTCTTATGTAACAACAGAACCTTCCACTGGTTTGACTTGTGACTGGAGATATTGAGAAAACTGACATAGTGGAGGGTGGGGTACACAATTTGAATCTCAAAGTGGAACAAGATTTCAAAGGACTCCCCCACCAATGGAGCTCTATGTGGAATTGTAAAATAATATAACGAACACTCAGGCTTTGCAAGACTGGAGAATCAGTACTAAACTTGTTGATAAAAAGCTTCTCATTAATAGATCTTAAGGCAAAGTACAATAAAACCTTTGCAATTAACTTGCTAATAGAATTATTATTATTTCTATCTCCCCAACACTAACTGCTACTTAGTCTCCATTGCAGTTCCCTCCCTGGTAGTTAGTTACCAAGAAAGCCACACATCATAATACAACTGTTGATGTAAGATAGACATGCTATTAAATTCTACTTCAATATGCAGGATCAAATACACTTTCAACAGGACAATAAACTATAGAGAAAGGAATCTCATTTAAGCATTAACTATGTTAACTTTCTTTATGGCACAAGCAGAGAGTCAAAACTGGACTGCAGCAACAAGTCAGTCAAATGTCCTAGCTATATGTATAGTATCATAATATAGTTGGCCTTTTGCAAATGAGGAAACATAACTACCAGTTCACTGAACACAAAAGACCAGCTAACGACACCCATCAATCATAATCTTTCTCCCTTATCACAACAATACACCCACAACAAAAAACACGCTGATCATCATAATCACCCATCTCCTGAAAAGGACAAAAGCTGATCCCACAGCTATAAATACTCAACTATCCAAACAAACTGCACCAGAGCACAGACAGAGTTCTGACTCCCGTCCTCTGAAGATGCCGGCCACAGAGACTGGCGAAACATTACGAAGAATAACCTTCAGAACACGGCCAAAGAGCCCGAAAAACCCACAACAACCATCAGATCCCGGCCGTGAAAGCCTTCGAGAATACAAAAATGTGTTTCTCCTTGCACCTTGCATTTCCCCTCCACTGTACTACACAGACACTATCTTTGATGAAAGATTATATTACAAAAAACTAGGAATAACTAACTGATCAGGAATCTACATAGAGGGCACATCCCTTTACTTCTACATTGGCCTTAAAAAAAACACTCTTCTAGAATGACATGCTATTATTTAGTCTTAGAATTCACACTGAAGTATCCACACAACTAACTTTCTTCAAACAAATAAATATTAATTTATAGAAAAGCTTCCTTTCTTCCCACAAATAAGCAGGAAAACATAAAATCTCAAATGTTCATATACTAATGCCAAATAATCTCTTTTAGAGACTGCATTTAATACTGGGCAAATCCCGGATGTAGGAACACCCCAGTTTCCTGTTGTTTAACACTTAAAATGGGAACACGCAGGGCTTGTCAACTGACAAGCAAGTGCCTTGGATTTTTTTTCCAGACACAATGTAAAGATGCATATTTGAGAGTTCAGGATTCCTGCTCAAATTTTCCACTCTTTATATTACAGTTTCCCTCTTTTTCTTAAAAATGCTAGCTACAACATAAAAAATATGCTATGCCAAGCAATGCCTCCACAGTACTGACAACTACATACACATCACTTCCTAGATTGCATCAACCTATACAGGAAATGAATGTCAATATTTTTCCACCTTTATATCTCAAAAAACACAGGCCAGAATCCTGCTGGGAAATACCATGTTACAGTAATTGTGAAAACAGTTTCTCCCCCTTTGCTAAGATGTCTATTGCACACCAAGTTACACAGTCAGTCTTGAGTCCTCTTAAGGAGAAAGGCAGAATATAAATATTTTAAATATATAAATAAATGATGGATACCCCAGCAAAAGTGGAAACCGCTTGTGTGATGACTATGGCACCCTTTTTTTCTGGCCAGAGTCTTTCAAGGCAACAACACTTCCTTCAGATCTTAGACATACTGGCTGAAATCCTGTTGCTTCACATAGTAAGTCACACTAGAGTAGGCCCATTGAATCAGTGGGGATTTAGTGAATCAACTCTTTCCTAAGACACTGATTCAAGTCAGCCTATTTTGGCTGCAACTTACTATGTTAACGTAAGTCACAACTAGAGTAGGTCCAACTAAACCAATGTAACTTAATGATGCTGTTGACTCACCAAATCCTCACTGATTCAATGGGCCTGGTGTGACTTACTAAACTAATCAATAGGATTTCACCCAATGTATTAATTTATCATTATTTTTATGTTAGCTGGGAAGAATGCAGAAGAAAATAATATTTTGAAAGTATTGCACAGTGTTAAAATAGTTAATTTAAAAACAGTACTTTCTAGATGCATCAATTGACATGTCTTCCTTTTTTATGCAAAAGTAAGGACTTCAACATTAATGAGGGAGATTAACACAAAGCTCTTGACTATCTAACAACAGCATCCAACAAGCTGCATACACAAATGATGCATGCTGCACAAAATGCTGGAAGTTCTGACATTTACCTAAATGTGTTTCTGTGAGTATCCAAAGAGCCCTTTTGATCCCTCTCTTCAGATGGAGCATATGATGGCACACTATTTTTGGCTTAAGTAATAGGACACAAGCACGAAAGCATAGTTTATCTGTGATGAGATCACTGCATATTCTCTCTCTCTCTCTCTCTCTCTCTCTCAGTCCTCCCTTTTTCTCCTAAAATGTCATTATAACTAATTATGTACAAATTTATGAACATCTTACTTCAGTTTGTAACTTCTCCAATTTGGAACAAATACCTAGGGTTTGTTGTTGAGTGACAGGCTATTTTGAAAAGACGCCTCCTGGCACCCTCAACGTTTTCAGATTTGCAAGTAACAACATGCAGGAGGAATCCAGCTTGCACCTGTATAGCTGAGTGGCAAGAACTTCATTTGGCACGTGCCTTCATTTTGCAGCTGTTGTGATTCTTGGAAACAAACTTTTCCTAATAAAAGAGTTATTTTGTTACTGGAAAGTTAATTAAGCTTCTGATAACAATTCTTTAGTACACTGCATTTTCACTTCTCCCTAATTTCATACTATACTACAGCAATTCTTTTGGCTCCATATTTACTAATGCTAAGCTACTATTGACTTCCGAAATTAACTCTATTCATGTTGAAAAATCTGACCTCCTGATCAATATGTATGAGGACCAACTGGCCCAACAGCAAACTTCTGTTCGCATTAATGTATTTTTGTATCATCAATACAGAGCAGTGGTTCATGTACAGCTCATCAGACACATTAGCAACTTTCGCTGCAACTGAGAATTAACCCTCCCCTCAATCGACAGGTTACCCACCTGTAATTGTAGTTCTTCGAGTGAACCTCTGTGATTCACACCCTGAGTGATTCACGCCTGTGCGGAGCCTCATCGGAAGATTCTAGAGCTTCTGCGGTAGCAATAAACACATTAGAATTTCCCCCTACCCACCCGTATAAGTACCTTGGCGCCAAGCGTCCCCTTTCAGTTGTGTCAACCGCCGCTTAATAGTAAGCAAACAATGGCGTGACAGAGGGGAGGACGGGCAGGACGTGTGAATCACAGAGGTCCACTTGAAGAACTACAATTACAGGTGGGTAACCTGTCGTTCTTCTTCGTGGCCTCTGTGAATCACACCCTGCGTGACTAATAAGCTGTCTTACCCGGAGGCAGGGTGTCACACCAAGGTAGAGGCTAGAACAGCACGTCCAAATGCCGCATCAGACTTTTGCCGGAGGTCGAGTCTATAATGACGGATAAACGTGGACGGCTGTGCCCAAGTGGCAGAGGTGCAGACGTCCGGAAGACATACGCCACGGAGAAAGGCTGTAGAGGCTGCCACTGCCCTGGTGGAGTGAGGGCGAACCACTCTAGGGGCTGGTTGTTGAGCAAGTTGATAAGCCAAATGAATGGTAGAGGCGACCCATCTGGAGATAGACTGGGAAGTCACCTGACAGCCTTTTGTAGGTAGCTGATGGCTTATGTTGGAGATAAAAAGCAAGAGCTCTTCTGACATCCAACGTATGGAGTATTTTTTCTTGGTTTGAAGAAGGCGACGGAAAAAATGAAGGAAGGACAATCGGCTGGGAAGGATGAAATTGAGAGACAATTTTGGGGAGGAAGGAAATGTCCATGAACAACTTCACCTTATCGGGAAAAAATTGTAGATAAGGGTAGTCATAGCGTAAAGCTGCCAATTCACTAGCTCGTCGAGCTGAGGTGATGGCTACGAGAAAAGCTGTTTTAAAGGTGAGGAGTCTTAAGTCAGTTGTAGCTCCACGCTGCCAGGTGCATAACAGGTAAGTCTGGGTGTAGGACTTGGGAGTTGTTCTGGGTGAGAAGGTGTAGCAGGCGGGGGAGATGGTGGATGTCTGATAACTGGGAACCAAGTCTGTTTTGGCCACCAAGGGGCTATAACGATGGCATTGGTTTTGTCTTGTTATAGACGGACGACAACTTTGTGGAGGAGAGGGAATGGCAGAAAAAGGTAGGTAAGAGTCTTGGGCCAATGGCCGACAAACGTGTCTCCCTGGGAATGTTTTCCTATTCCTGCTCAGGAGAAATACAGTTGGCATTTCTGATTCGCTCGGGAGGCAAAGAGATCGAGAGTCGGTGTGCCCCATTTCCGGCATAGTTGGCGGAATACTGATTGATCTAGTTCCCACTCGTGAGCTTGGGCATCTGTACGGCTGAGCGAGTCTACTAGGTCGTTGTCTTGACCAGCAATGTGTAAGGCTGTGAGACAGATGTGATGTTGCAGACACCACTCCCAGAGGTCGACCGCTAGGTAGAGGAGACCTGGGGAGTGGGTGCCGCCTTGTTTCAGGATGTAGTACATCGCCGTGGTGTCGTCAGTGGCGATCTGTACCATTTTTCCTACGAGAAGGTTTCTGAAAGCCTTGCAGGCCTTTATGACGGCTAGTAGCTCCAACTAGTTTATGTGGAGCAGTTTTTCTCTGTGAGACCATTTGGCACGGACTGTGAGGGATTTGCAATGAGTCCCCCAGCCAGTGCGACTGGCGTCAGTAGTGACTTGTATTCGCGGGCGAGGTTGTTGGAATGGTCCCCCGATAGAAAGGTTGGTATGGAAATGCTACCATTGAAGTTGAGAGGCCAGTTCTGGAGTGACTCTTAGGAGAGTGTGGGGAGAGTCTGTTAGTGGATTGAATAGGGCCAGAAATCAGGATTGGAGAGATCTCATTTTGAGACGCACATGCTGTACAACTGACATAATGGAGGCCATGGTGCCTAGAACTCGTTGCACCGTTAAGGCAGGTATCAAGGCATGTGGAGTGAAGCCACGAAGTAAGGTGAAGAGATTTTGTCTATTTTCTGCAGGGAGGAACGCACGAGCTCGTGTGGAGTCTATGAGCGCGCCTATGTAATGTACAGTCCTTGTAGGTTTTAATTTTGATTTCTGTTCGTTGATAGTTAGACCGAGATCGTGAAGAAGGGCGAGGGTGAAACGGGTGTCTCGTCGAGCTTTGTGATGGGAGTGTGCTACAAGGAGCCAGTCGTCGATATATGGAAAGACGAGAATGTTTTGAAGTCTGAGGTAGGCGGCTACCGGCGCCATGCACTTGGTGAATACTCTCGGAGCTGTTGCAAGGCCGAATGGGAGTCTTTTGAATTGGTATGCTTGTGATCCAAGTTGGAAACGAAGGAATTTTCTGTGTGCGGGATGTATTGCAATATGAAAGTAAGCATCTCTTAGGTCTATGACGGTGAGCCAGTCGTTTTTTCGAAGTAAGGGAAGAACTGATTCTAGAGTAACCATGCGGAATTTTGTGGTGACAATGTAGTTGTTTAATAATCTTAAATTTAGAATAGGGCGAAGTCCCCCGTCTTTCTTGGGGACGGTGAAAGAGCAAGAGAAAAAACCGGTGTTGTTTTGATAGACGGGTTGTATGGCACCTTTGAGAAGTAAATTCGTTATTTCTTCTCGCAGGGGTTGTGACGGTGGAGTAACAACGTCTGTTGTCGGAGGAAGTTCAAAGAAGTGGATGCGGTAGCCGTTTTTGATGATGGAGAGTACCCAGGAATCTGTGGTGATGGATTCCAATGCAGGTAAGTGTTTCCAGAGGGCAGGGTTGGTGGGGTGGGTGGCGATCTCGGTCAGAGGAATGTCAAACATGGTGTTTGGGCTTCCGGTCATTCCGCCTAGTGGCAGGCTGTTGCTGGGTTTTGGCTCTTTGGTTTTTGAAGTATGGATTGTAAGAGGTTTGTCGTGGAGGGTCTCATTGGAACCTCTGGTACGAGTTATAGGGTCGTTTCCATTGATTTTGCTGAGGATGTTGCTGGTAGGAAGGGTAAACTCCCCAACGTCTGGCTGCTGAATGTTTCTTTTGTACATTCTCTGGTATGTCATCAGTTTCAGCATGAAAAAGACCTGCTCCATCGAAGGGGAGGTCCTCGACACGTACCCGAGCATCTTCGGCTAAGCCGGCCATTCTGAGCCAGGAAAAACAGCGTAGGGCTACTGAAGTGGCCATGGACTTGGCTGTAGCGTCCATGGTGTGGCGGGCAGAAAGCATCTGTTGTTTAGCAACGGAGAGACCTTCTTGTTGGAAGGTCTGAGCTAGTATCTTTTTATCCTATGGCAGGGATTCAATAAAGGTGGACATGTTGTCCCAGAGGAAGCGCTGGTAAGCTCCCATGGCTCCTTGATAATTAGCGACTCGCATGGTGAAGGCTGCGGAAGAGTAAAGCCATCTACCCGTGGAGTCTATTCGTTGGCTGTCTTTATTTGGTGGTATGAGAGATTGTCGGTGTTGAGATCTCAATTGAGAGGCTTCGACAAATATAGAATTTGGAGCTGGTTGTTTTTGGAGGAAAATGGCTCCTGGGTCATGGATTCTACAGAGGTTATCAATCCGCTTACACATGGTATGGGAAGAAGCTGGTTTTGTCCAGGGTCTCTGCGCAGTACTAAGGAGAGATGGTAACATCGATATGTGCACTGGAGTGGTTATATTTTTAGAGATCGGATCATATAGATGATCGGCTGGTTCTGTCGATGGTCGGTGGACTTGCAGATCAAGGGATTTAGCCATGCGAATCATAAGTTGAGCATAGGTCTGGAAATCCTCTGCCGGTGACGGCGGGTTGGTATCGACAATGTCCGACTCTGGAGAGGTAAGTAACACTGATGGAGTCTGCGGCCGAGATCCATGGTCAGAGCCATCGAGGTCACGTCTGGAGTCGACGGACTGTCGATCGACTTCGTTGTCGAGAGGCTGAGTTTCGTAGTATTGCCGGTTCGGTGTCATAACAGTGCCAGGGTCGATGACTTGGATTTACCGGTTGTAACGGAATGGAGCGAGTGTCCATGGACCAGGATGAATACCGAGGATCGTCGATATCAGAGCCTGTGTCTCTGTGATGTCGAAACGGAGGTTGCTGATGCGATGGCATAGCAGTAGAATAAATTGACGCTGGCGATGCCGAGCGTGAAGAGTGATTTCCTTCATCTATTGTAGTAGGAAAGTATCGGGAGGCTGGGGCTGCAAAAGCCTCACGTGTGGATGAAATCTGCTCGACCGTCTGAGTTTTTTTCAATACCAAATGGGAAGCAGGTTGAGGTATAGTCACCTCTCGGTGATGTGGCCACTTCGACACCGATGGTTGTCGAGAGGTAGGCCGACTATTAGATGGTATTATCGAACCGGGTAAAACACCTGGTTGACTAGTTGGTGCAGTTTGTCGAGCACAGCACTGGTCGGGGCAAATGGCAACCCGATGCACATGCTGAGCGTGGGTTTGAACCACACGTGATGAAGCGAGCTGTCGAGATTGTTGATGTCGACGGTCCTGGTTAGGGATCGGTGGGCGATCCAAGGGCATTGAATATGGAACGGTGTCGAGCCGTTCGGGATGGGAATCCTCGGGTGATGGAATAACCGAAGGATTGCTGGAAGGAATGGAAGGTTGTGGACTGGGAGGAAAGGACATTAGTTGGTCGACTCTATCACCCCATTCTGGAGACTGAGAACAGGGTTGATGAGATGGAAGTCTGTCATCATCTGAGGGAGATCCGACCGAAATTGATTCAGAGAGTTGTGGTTGTGGTGGGATGTCTGTAGGCTTAGACTGTTTAGCTCGTTTAGGAGGAACAGGCTCCGGAGCTGGAGCAGCTTCAGTCGGTCTCTGACGTTTAGAGGTTGTTTTCGAAGTCGAGGACTTCGGTATGGAGGGTTTCGATTTCTGTGTCTTCGAGGTCTTAGATGATGCAGATGGAGAATCGGAATGAGCTGGTGTAGCCGATGGACGTTGTTTCAATTATTCAGTAATGGCTTTTTCCATTGCTTTGGTTTGGGAAGTGGCCCTACAGGGAGGTTGGCCATTTGAACTGGTTATAAGGATTGTTCCCAAAGTTGGAGTTTTAGCCTCGAGAGGCGAGATCGAAGAACTCTGCGCTTAAAATTTTTGCGATGGGTACAGGAGGAAGTTCGATGTTGTTCTCCCAAGTAGAAAAGGCACTTAGCGTGTCCGTCGGAAAGTGGGATCTTATTGTCACAGACAACGCAGTGCTTAAACGGGCCCAAAGGGGCCATGAATAGGAGAAAATAAGTGAGGAGAAAAACCGATGATTGGAGGGGGGGGGTGCTGCGGCCGGAGGCCGAGCGAGGGGAAAAGAAAAATCTCTGATGATAAAGAGTTTGAGCTAATAGTTTAAAAGAAAAAGATTGATAACAGGAAGGAATCAAGAATAGACTCTCTCTTTTACTCAAAGAAGCAGAATTATGAGGCTCTCAACGCGGCAGTTGAAAGAAACTGAAAAGGGATGCTTGGCGCCAAGGTACTTATATGAGTGGGGAGGGGCATATTCTAATGTGTTTATTGCTACCGCAGAAGCTCTAGAATCTTCCGATGAGGCTCCGCGCAGGCGTGAATCATCCAGGGTGTGATTCACAGAGGCCACGAAGAAGAACCTTATTTTCTCTTATTTTTCTCTTCTGAGAGCAATTACACTGACCCAAAATCTACCAACCCTACAAACCATGGGCTATCCTTCTGCAATCTTCTGGCATATTGGTCATAACTCTGAATACTAGTCTCTCTGTGTTTCTCCTAATCCCCTGGTCTCCCTGCCCACTAATGTGCTGCAAATGATAAATATGACAGAATGCCCGTATCATACATAACTGTCCTCCAGGGAAAAAAGTGGACTTTTTGTTTCTCCCACCTTTGCCCCAGGGTCTTTGACAGAGTGATTAGTTTTGCATAAGATAACAAAAGTTTGAGAGCTGCTCTTTTATATTACATCTCAGGAAGATTTTCATAAATTTGGGGGCGGACTGGAGAGGATAACAAACCCTGCATTTTCCAGACAAAACCTCATTTCTTTTTTGCCTTCACCACATCATGACCTGCAGCCACCACACATTCCTTTATACCTTTTCCACATCATGATCTGCAGCACCACAAAATCATTGCTGTTCTCAGCTGTCACTTTCTTTCTCTACAAGAAAGATCTAAGTGCTGAAGAACAGCACACAAGCAAAAAATTTTAAAAGTAGTTCCACACACAAATCTTGGTGATCCAGAGAGCACAAACATCATTCAGTAGCCAGGAGCATGTGATGATGTTTCAGACTGAGGCTATATCAGGAACTAATAAAATAGATGGTCACCCAGTAATTTACAGGGACTGAATCAACTGGCAACTTCAAGATCAAGTGATAGACCAGAGAAAACTCTCTGCCTTAGGACATTAGTAGAGGCTTGCACAACCACATCAAACTATTAAATAATTAAGTAATATTTATGGCATTTTAAACAAGCCTCTGAAATGCTGTAGGATCTAATTCCAATGTCTGTATTAAAAACTAGTAGACTACTAAAACAGTATCTTAACAAAAATGTGACCTTGAATGTACACACATAACACAGGATCTTCCCAGTAGAGCTGCATGTTCTCACTGGCTTTAACTGATTTGTTAATCTACTAACTATGAAGTAATACCTTGCAAGCCTTAGGGAGGAAAAAAAAAAACAACAAATGCATGTTTCATTCCATTCCACATTCTTTCAAAAGAAATGGAGATGCAAATGAAGACATGCAGAAATAGAATTTAAAGATAGCAGTCTGGGTAACCCACAGGAATTTGGCAAATTTTTGTCAGATGTTAGTTTAGCTCTTGTGTTCTGTATGAAAAGACACTGGCTGTCCTTTGAATACTGTTCTAATGGTTCCACTTCTCACACTCAATTCCCAAATGTTACAAACAGCAGAAAGACTCAGAACCATTTACATTAGGAACAGAAAATAATAATAACAACAACAACAACAATTACTATTATTACTATTACTATTATTACTATTACTACTAGTAGTACTACATCACCTTTTTTTCCTCAAGAGGACCAAAAGTTAGAACCCAGGCAGGCTCATAAAGGAAAAGGAAGCCTTTCAAGTAGTTTGGACCCAAGTTGTTTCGGGCTTTATAAAACACAAGACAGAAAAGCCACTGTTTTCCTCTGGAAAGACAAATAGCTTTAAATTACAATTCTTCTAAAACACTTACTGCTAGTAGGTGTCATTCCAGTTATTTGCAACAGTCCATTTCCCCACCGCCATCTTCCCTTCCTTACCTAGGTGAAATATTCATTCTAGATGGATGGAAGGTTAAAATATTTTCCAAGGGCCACAAGATGTGCATGGGATTCTCTTCAACACAATTACTGAAATAAAAAGCAAGCCCAGGACAGCAAGCCCACGACACAGCTCTTATTCTTAGTTTAATCTGAGAGATGAAAGCAAGTAAGAAAGTTAATTCGTGTTGCATCAGATGTTTGTGGCTAGAAACACTAGAATGCAATTTTGATCAAAATGAAAAAAAAAAAACCAAATCAATCCATTGGGGCACTTTCCACACTGAATGCAATACAGCAAGTGTCACACCTAGATTTTACACCATGTACACACTGTCACACACACTGGGAGGCAGTGGAAGACAGGAGGGCCTGGCGTGCCCTGGTCCATGGGGTCACTAAGAGTCGGACACGACTTAACAACTAAACAACAACAACAACACACTGTCAGTTTTCTATTTCGGAGCACAAGAATAAAAGACTCTATAATAGAAGCTGATAAAACAAGAAGTCAGGATTCAGATGTAATAGTCCCCTTCCAATAAAATACAGTTTAATCAACTCAAGCTGCATATTCTCCCTGACTCATGCGCCCTTCATGCACACAGCTTCAACCAAGCCAGTTTCCCATGATCCCCAGTCAGGCAACTGTGGTTGAAGATCTTCCTATAAACCAGGAACTGAAATTAGAAATAAAATGTTGGGATTATAGCCCAATCCAGAGGAAGTCCTTGGAAAAGAAAATCTTCCTAGTCTGGAGTCCACAAGACACTTTATCTTAAAATAGCTGGAATAACCCTTAAAACAAATGCACAAAGAGATGACTGAAGACGGAACACACAGGAGACAACCATGCATTATCAGAGTGGGCATCACGTCTGTCCGAACATCCTTCTATTCTTACCAAATAGAGAGTTCCCAGAGACATGATCAATATATAAGCCTTCCTATTTTGCAGTATATGACCTAAGCATAAATACGTCTCTTTTATTACTGGGCAGGGGTGTTTTGTGGCCTTCCAAGTGTTGTGGAACTACAACTCCCAGCATTCCTCTCTATCAGTTACGCTGCTATGGATATTTTTTTAGGAAAGCAGTCACATTTCCATTCTTATATATAAGCCAGTGTTCAAATATCTATAGTGCCATCTAGTGAATAAAATTGCTTTTTAAGCACCATAACATTCATATTCTTCTGTTCATACTATTTTAAAATCATGAAAATTTATTCTTCCCCTTCTTTAGTTCCTACCACAGTATATTTTCTTCATTATATAATCTGAAATACAAAATATGTATATATTTGGCTGAAACCAAATACTAAATTTTTTCACCTTAAAACTTCAAAAGCTTTTTATAAACTCTAATTAAAAAGAAGCAGGTGTGCCTGGGAAGAGAATGTAGCTGTACGAATGGATGTACACCAACAGGAAAAACATGTAGCCTCGCCTTTGTGGCCTGGCAAATGCAAAGCTCAAACTGTTATTATGTAAGATATCAGTAATTATGATTAATCTGAAGGCAGAAAACCTCCGGCTGTGATTTGTGTAAGATAAAGCAAACCTTATCAGGTGTAGATTCTTACACAGAATACAGTGGTGCCTCGCTAGACGATGTTAATCCGTTCCACGAAGATCGCTGTCTAGCGAAAACATCGTCTAGCGAAGCACGTTTTCCCATTGGAATGCATTGAAATCTCTTCAATGCGTTCCAAAGGGAAAACTCGTCGTCTTGCGAAATCTCCCATAGGGAAACATCGTCTAGCGAGTGAGGGTCCCAGTCGGAATGCACTGACAGCTGCACTGACAGCTTTTCACCACTAGTCGGCGCATTCCTATGGGGAAACCTCATCGTCTAGCGAAAATTCCCCATAGAGAGACATCGTTTTGCGAAGCGCAGTAGCGATCGCAAAAAGGCATCGTCTAGCGATTTCCTCGTCCTGCGAGGCAATCGTCTAGCGAGGCACCACTGTACATGAGAGAAGACTAAAGGAGTTGCAGCAAGAAGCAGTACTGTTAGTTCTATGGCTTAGTTCAGATATGTAAAATAAGGACTTGTGCTATATGACATTCAGAACACAAGCCAGAATTTTCCATTTCTAGTTGCACAAGCTGTTAATCTTTTCACTGCCCAACAGTCCTGTCTCTACTTGTCGTGTATGGAGAGATGGCTGAAATGCTGGTCTAACAACATGCATATACCAATACCAATATTAATATATAGTTTAATTCATTACAATGTTAAAATACAATTAAAATTGAAAGGCTTTAAAAGTTCTTGGTTGAAAGACAGGCCATAATTTACATTAAAAATACAAGAAATTGAGCACACTCGGTCCCAGATTGCATCAACATTCTTGCCATTAAACAATCAGCTGCCTAAGACCTGCCTAAATAAAAAGGTCTTAACCCAATGGAGGAATGACAGCAAGAAAGGATTAATCCTGGCCACTTTGGGGAAGAGACCCAAAGCCTAGGAACTACCACCCTTGTCATACAAGACTTGATAGGTAGTAGGACAGAGAAGAGCCTCTTCTGCTAATCTCAAGGCCCAGGCAGGCCTGTATGGGAGAATGTGGTCTTTCAGGTAGCTAGGACCCAAGCCCTATAGGGTATTACAGGTCATGACCAGCACTTGGAATTGTGCCTGAAAATGGGCTAACAACCTGTGAAGATTTTGTAAAAAGGGAATTTTATGTGCCCTGTCATTGGCCCCAGTCAGCAGTCAGGCTGCAGTAATTCTGAACAAGAAGAAGTTTCTGAACAGTCTTCAAAGATAGTCCCAACAGAGTGTGCAACAGTAATCCAAGCAGAATAAAACTATGGCATGTGTCATCATAGCCAAGTCAGACGTGTGCAGGAATGGATACAGCTGATACACTAGCTTTAACTGTGAAATATGCTCCGGACAACTGCAGACTTATGGGCATCTAGGGTGAGAACTGAATTCAAGAGTGCACTCAAGGTACAAACCTGAGTTTCCAGGGGAATTCAATATAGGCTGAATTCCTATTCCCTCATCAGTCTCTGATATTCCCTATTTCAACTGACCAGGAACATCTCTGTATTTCCTGGATTAAGCTCCAAACTGTTGACAAATGCACTCCTCCAGTACATTGCTGACATCAAACACTGGTTTAGAACCAAAATAGCCTCCTCAGGTTTAGATGGGAAGGAAATACACAGTTAGTTACATGTCATCCACATCTGGGTGTCACCCACCTTCAGATCTCCAAACTACCAGATGTTTCATATAAATAACATGGGGAACAAGAGAGAGTTGTGAGGGGCCTCAAAGGTCAACAGCCAGGGTGCCAAAAAGGAGACTTCCAACACCACCTTTTGTGCACAATCAATGGTATATCAAACTGCTGAAAGGTCCAGAAGAACAACAGGGACACACTCCTCCTGCCAGTGCCCAGGCAGGTTATTTCTCCCGGGCAACCAAATCTGTTTCATTACCACACCCAAATCTGAAGCCAGACTCAAATAGTCTAGATAATCACTTTCATCCAGGAATCATCTGAGCTAGGAGACCACTACATGCTCTTATCACACTACCATGAATGGGACATTGGAGACTAGCAAGTAATTATCCAATACGGCAGATTTCAGGAAGGGGTTTTTCAATGATGGTCTCACAATTGGCTCTTTTAGACATTCAAGAATCCTGCCTTCTTGAAGACAGGCATTCAATTCTCCTCTGACTTTTTCTATTTTTAGTATCCTTAGAGCAAATAATGTATTGGACATCCCATATAAGCACATTGTATAAATATAAGGGCTGCTCTCTGTTTTACTGTTCCAAACCAACAGGGGTTGACTATGAACCTCATCGAGAGTAGCCAGGATTTTGTCTAGAGATGGGAGAGACTGTAAACTAATACCTTCACATTGTATTTCACTGAATCTACAATCTCCAACTTTTCTTGCAAGCAGTCTGCTTTTAAGAACAATGGCCATTATTTCTGGCCTGTTGTTTGGACTTTTTTTTTTTTGCTCCCCCCCCCCTCCAAACATTTCTATTCCATCTAAGCCTGAAGAAGACCTTTTGGAAAATTCAAATGTTTTCATTCTTTGTACATTTTTGATGATGCAATGAAAGTATTGCTGAACATAGAATTGTGCTTCTACTCATGGATCATATTGCTCTTTCCATAACATTTGAATTTGTACAAATAAAATGGGAGAAAACACATTGGTATCCATGGACAAATGTCAATTATGGGCAAAATAAAACATGTTTAAGTAGACAGCTCTGCCATGTTTAGGGGTTTTAACTTCATGCACTGTTATAATGTGACCTGAAAACAACTCTTCAAACTATTCAGCGTGAGACCTGCAGCTGAGAGATCTCAGCGACAATATGGAATCAAGTCTAACTTCCAAATATCATCTACTGCTGTCACAGAACAGGATGATATAAAGATAACAATAGTGGGACTAAGTAAATGCATAGTATCCTCCATTTATAAATCACCTAATGTAACCCTTACTTTAAAATCCCAGACAATTTTCATAAGCAAAATATAAATTCAAAACGCAGAGACTTCAATAGCCACAGTAGTGTCTGGGGATATGCACTTGATGATAACAATGCAGTGCTAAAATGGGTGGAAGCCTTCCAAATAGCCCTTATTCATGACAGGAAAGTTCCCTTGTCTTTCTTTATCAGAAGATGGCAACATGACTATAAATCAGAGTTGGCATTTACCAACAATATGTGAAGACAGTCTGTAACTCAATGATGAATACACAGCACTGGCCCACAAAGTGGCAACTCACATTTGGATAGTTCAGCGGTTCTGGTATCTGGCTGTGAAGCCAGAGGTTGAGAGTTCACTTCCTCACTGTGCCTCCCTGACAGGAGCTGGACTTGATCCATAGGGTCCCTTCCAGCTCTGCAATTCAAAGATGATGATGATTGGCTATCCAACCATCAGCAGTACCATTCTACAGTAGATATAATTTTTTTAAAAACCAATTAGTAGAATACAGTAGAACATTGGATGGAATTATATTGGACATTTATCTAGTCCCAAAGGCTTATGAACAATTCACAGGTCATCCAAATTGTCCATACCCCCAAGGATGCAGAGCCAACTACCTCCAAGGCCTAACATCAGAAATAGTTGTTCAAATGATAGTTATTTTTTCACAGTTTGAACAAAATCCTTTGAGTAAAGAAATCACTTTGGCAGGGCAGCAATTAATTCCTTCAGTCTCAGAAACTAAGAGATAACTGGATAAAACTCATGGAAAAAATAAGCATGTCAAGATACAGTCAAAAGGCCTGGAGATTATTAAAGTAGTTTAATAAAGTAGTATGATTTCCCTTTTTAATATAACTGTATAAGCGGATGCAAGAATACTCTTTCACTCTCTGGAATTTTACCCTTCCCCTTTTTTTTACCCTGCCCCCCTATTTGTACCTCAATCCCTATGGAAAATTAATAAAAACCTGAAAAGGAAAAAAATGCCTTTTTATGCAAACGTCATGGTGGTGGATGTCACAGGTTACTTGGTGGTCACAACTCAAAAAATGTTGGGAACCATTTTATTAGAAGAATGCAGCATGTTATGTCAGAAATCAACTTATACCCAACCTTGCTAAAACTCAAATTTATGTCTTTCATCTGAGAAACAAGCAAATGCTCTAAAATACTTAAGTGTCACTTTGGATCATACACTGATCTATAAAAAACATTGCCAAAACACAAAGCAAAAGGAACAATATTCTTCCAAAGCAATCAGGAAGCAGTTAAAGCACACAACCACAAACACTAAGAACTACTGCCATTACACTATGCTGCCTGCAAGCTAGTACACCAGCCCAGTGTGGTACAGTTCATCCCATGCAAAACAGGTAGATGTAGCACTCAGTGAAAGTTGTTGAATCATTATTGGATGCCTGAAGCTAACCCTGTTGATAAAATCAATTATCTCGCAGGCACTGCACCCAGTGAAAGATTCAAAACATCTACATGAAATGCATATTCACTCTTTGGCTATGATCCCACCTCTCCCAGATTAAGATCAAGGAAAAGTTTTTTCAGAACATCTATTAATCCAGAAGAAACAGCAACGAAAACCAGGACTATAGTGTGGACAGAAAGAACTACCCACCTCTTAAAATGAATGAAAGCCCAGGAAGGTATAGCCCTGCCCTCCCCCATCACACAAAGAAGTAGATTACTAGGAAGTCACTTTGAGTTGGAAGAACCAAGGTGAACCTATGAAAATGGGGCTACTGCACCAACACTGTTCTTTGCAAGTAGAGAGAAGAACAGGCAACTTCACATCAACGTTAGTGTACCCCACTCCTCAACATGTGCCATAGAAGATGCCAACTGCCCCAAATACTTTTGATGTTGCCTATTTTTTAGCAGAAATTATCTGACATATTTATTAATGGTTCTATGATGATCTGGGCATGAACAAAGAAACAAAGATTGTTTGAAAATGCTTTAAATGAACAGTATGATTGGCAGTAGTGAGTCTGCTGCAAGTGGACAGCCACATTCAAGTCTCATTGATTTTACAAACTAACACTTCTGAAAAAGCAAAGTGGGCTGGTTGGTTGGTTTCTGTGTACATGCTTAAAGAAATGTTTGTCTGCTGATTAAACATGATGAACAACAGAGGTATGCCTACCACCCTTTTTGGTGTGCCCCCAAGACAAGGTTTGATTGTGGGGAGAAGTTTGGTTTTGCACCTGGATAAGTTACCCAAATGAGATATGTCTTGAGAAATCCTGAACAAAACCTGCGGATAAACAATTTAAGAAGCACTGCTCTTGTCTACACCCTAAAACGGGTGGAGGTAAGGACAACATTCATTACACCTTGTGTATGATTTGTAAGCATGGCGTGCTAACAAAAACAGTAATCCCTAACGGCATAGTGCTAATGGGTACAATAGATAAATAAACACAAACAGTAACTGTGTGAAAAAGACTAGTGTTATTCTCAACAGCTGCACTGGGGAGGTACAAAGAAATACTAGACCTCAACAGATTTTAGAAAGCACAAGGGGCTAAGGTTGAAATGCCAAGTGAAGTGAACTATTAATGTGAGAACCCAAAGTATCATCTACAAAAAACTGAGCCTCAAGCAATTGCATCTGCGCTGAAGACAAACTAAAGGAAGACCCATTTTAAAAGTAGTAAAGGTAGTTCTAGAATCATGCAAGGAATTACCGTGTTTCCCCGAAAATAAGACAGGGTCTTATATTAATTTTTGCTCCAAAAAAATGCATTAGGGCTTATTTCTAGATTTTTTTTTTTTCATGTACAACAATCTACATTTATTCAAATACAGTCATGTCATCTTCTGTTGCTGCACAATGGTGGAGGGCAGGGTTTCACTTAACTAGGGCTTATTTTGGGGGTAGGGCTTATATTACGAGCATCCTGAAAAATCATACTAGGGCTTATTTTCAGGTTAGGTCTTATTTTCGGGGGGAAAGGGTAGGACCAAAGTAAAATACATTCATATGCATATCTCTGCAGTATATCTTCTGCTTTTCTAACATCAGTAAGAGCTCTGTTAACAAAAGAGAGAAAGAGATATATATACTGATATAATACAAATATGGTATCCTCACACATGAGAATAAGTCAAGAATTTTATATATATATATATATATATATATATATATATATAATATATATATATTATATTATATTATATTGGAAGAGGAAACAAATTACCCCTTTCCATCACAGTCTGCAGGGCAATGTCAAGATGTGCTATAAGATATGCTGTAGAGCAGCGATCCCCAACCTTTTTCGGTCCGCGGACCGGCTGGGGAAGGCGGGGCACCCCCCGCGCTCATGCGCATGCGCAAACAAGCGTGTGCTCTCTCTTGCACGAGCGCACGCACCCGTGCGAGCGAGTGCATGCGCAAACGGTGGCGCTCGCATGGGCGTGCTGGAGCGCGCGCGCAGGCGCAAACGGGCTGTGCAGGGGTGAGTGGGTGGGGTGGGTGGGGTGGGAGGTCTGTCTCGGCGGCCCGGTCTAGCTCAGGCCACGGACCAGCACCGGGCCACGGACCGGGGGTTGGGGACCTCTGCTGTAGAGTAAACACAGCCTGCTAGCAATAGATAAAGGAAAATAAACTGTTCTACTGAAACAGTCATCCTGGCTAACACTACACCAGTAGTTAGGTAAGAATTAGACATGACTTGTGCAGCTACCAACTAGTCCAGGTCCACTTTCGCTCTTCCATGTGGAGCAGTACAACGCACACTAAATGAACACACCAAACATTATTTTGCCCTCACAGGTAGAAAAACATCATAAGAAAATTCTTAGTGCAGTTACTTCAAGTGCTCTGCTGTACATAACAGCTATACTGTATGTAAAAGCAGCCATCTCCCTACTTTTCATGGCATGTATATATCTCTTTAAATGATCTGTTACAATCTGAAACAGCAGCATTTGTGTCCTTAGGTAGTCTGAACAGCATACAGGTTCTGAAGTGATACAGGAGATGGGAAATCAAATATTGAGCTTCAAAGTAATGTATCCACTTTTCTGGGTGATCCTCAAATCTACATTAAGTAGATACAGATTCCTGCACATGTAAAACAGTAACAGTATGAGAAAGGTGCTGGAGGGTGCCCTTTTAGTTCATTGTGAAGCCCTGCTCAGAACAAGTCACAATAATCAAACTCGTAACTACATCTATACATAAAAGCCTACAACATTAGACTCATAATCCTGACTCCAGCCTGCTTTAAACATTTCCATAGAAGTGACTTCAAACACAGTATTCTAGCCTTGTTTGGAGAAAAGCTCTCACAATACTAGAAGCCTTCACACAGTCTTAGAAATACTTAGTTTATAAGTAAACATCTCAATTTCATTTTTTTAAACAAGTTAACTTTTTTTGGTTTTATGGCCAGATGATGATCCACCCAACAGATATTTTTGAGAGGATGTTAGATAATTTATGACAAGAAGATTAAGGTATGCACATGAAATCCCTTAAGGGATTATTCTCTAATTAGACATAGTGGGTGTAGTAGCATACATAGTGAGCCAAATACCTGTGTATGTCAAACAAACAAGGCAAAATGAATGTTTATTTGGCTGACAATGGGCTTGAAGGCAATGCCAAGGAACTTCCAGTGCTTTAGATGCTGTAGTTAACTGAATGTTTCACAATATACTCATTCATATTTGGAGCAAGACTGAAGGCCAGGAAGGTAGATTCAACCATCTCAGTTTGATAAAAAGTATGAAACTACAAGTTACCCAGAACATTTCAGGACAACAGATATGTATGCTTATACAGTTCAGTAGCCAGCTTTTGATACAAAATAGATGATTAAATTATGGGATAACAATAGCAGCTCAACAATGAGCAATGAAAGTCATGTGACAATATCATGTACCAGCTACCAGTCAGCTCCCTGGCACAAGTCAAAGTGCTGATTTTGCCCTATAAAAGGCTGACTTTACCCTAAATGACTTTGGTTCAGACTATCCGAAGAACTATATCTCTGCACATAAGCCTCCCTGGTTTTTAAGATCTTTAGGAAAGTTTTATAAATTTTATCAATCTTATAAATTTAAAATGTGTTTTTAAATTGTTTTAAATAAACTATGTTTATCTTCTACCTTTTAATGACTGATATATTTAATTGTTTTTAATATTGTAAATTACTGTGTTTTAATTATTTTAATATTTTTGTTTTAAAAATCTTTTTAAGCTGTGCTCGAAGGAAAGTGGGAAATAAATAATAAACAAACAACAAACAAGACTGTTGTTGTGGGTTTTTCGGGCTCTTTGGCTGTGTTCTGAAGGTTGTTCTTCCTAACGTTTCACCGCTGCCACGAGCTCCGCAGTGCCTTCCTATCTCTCCATTGCTCGTGATGGATTAGCCACTCTGCGACCTGGCAGAGGCTCGTCATCCCACCTTCTGCCAGGAGTTGCTAATCTATCGCGAGCAACGGAGCAATAGGAAGGCACCGCGGAGCTCGCAGCAGCAGCGGAATCATGAGCGGTCAGTTTGGCCCTAGGGGGCCAGACACTCATTGTCTGCACCTGTGGGGGGATATTCATATTCGTATACGAATACGAATACCCCCATCTCTAGTACACAGCTTAAAATCAATAGCAAACTCCTCCACCGTTTATGACTGTCCTGACCTGCATCCCTTGATGTCCACAACCACTGGGTTTTGTTCTTTCTCTCTCCTACAGCCAAATGATTTACATTTTCACCTGCCAGAAACATGTCATTGCTCTCCCGGCAAGATGCTCTCTCTAATTTGGGAAGGCTGATGAAGTTGAGGCAAGTTGTATTCCACTTCCACCCTGTCTTTAATTTAGTGCACAGCTAGAATTACTGGGATTGACCTCTTTCTCTTACAGATGTACCCCATCACATCATGAGTTTAAGCAAAACAAAATATCTCAATGAAGCACTGATGATTACACTTTTGTCCTGGTGTGGAATTCCATTGCTGAAAACTCAGCACACACTAAATAACATGCTTATTTTTCTGTTCAATGCATTGAGCATTACTTTAACAAAAAAAAAAAAAAAAAAAACAAGAGCTTTGGTAAAATACTTGGTCACTTACCTTCATTCTTGCATTATTATTACTGTTTTTAAAAATCCAACGAGGCTAGTCCTGACAAAGTTATCCCAGCAAAACTGCTGGCAGGCATTTGAAGAAAAAACATTATGCACACCAGACTCAAGGAGGTTTTCATTAAGTCCCAGGGTGGGAGGGAGAGTCAAAGCAGACATATTTCATTATATACAGTACTTCTCCATATTCTTCATCTGTAGTCATGTTGCACTCCTGTCCTGAATACGAGGGAACTATCTGCATACCACCTTACATTTCATTGACAGAGATATCTATCTTCTCTTAAAATTACTGAGTCTACCAGATACCTCCTTTATTCCATTTTTTCATTATTTATCAAAACAGACACCTTAATAACTAGTAGACATTTCACCATTTTGTAACTTCTGTAGCTCTGCTAAACGGAAATAACATTGAACCAGGGGAAAAAGCAGAAATCTTTATCCAACACTATCTTATATCAGCTTTTCATTAACAACTCTACTGAATATATCACAAGTAAACCATCAATAGGTTTTTCCCCTTGAAGAGGACAGAATGGATGACTTAGGGGTTTTTGTTGTTCTGAAATCAGAGTGGCAATAACAGTGTCTTGAATTTAACCAACCATTCTGCATACTTTACGTGTTTTAAATGGTGAATGTTAACTATGCTGTTAAAAACTGGGATCTGTATGGTCTTACTCTTATTTCAACCTTCTAACCTGCCTCAGAAATCTTTGGATATATAGTGGTTTTAAATCAAATACCGTATTTTTCTGTGTATAAAACAACACTTATTCCTAAAATAATTAGAGGAAAAATTGAGGGTTGTTTTATACATGGAAGGCAGCAGCAGGAGACGGAGGCGGAGGAGCAGACGCGCAAGGCCGCCCCTCCTGGCTGCCCATTGACTGCTCCTCCGCCTCTGGCAAGGGTAAAAATTAGGGGGTCGTCTTATACATTGGGGGGGTCATATACACGGAAAAATACGGTAATAACTATTTTCCATTTTAAAATCTCTTTCTTATCCCACACCTTCACCTTTTCTCCTTCCTCCTTTGTACACTAAGAGGCTGCCAAGCAAAATAATGGGGTATGACTGTATGCATGAGTAGCTTTGAATGGGATGGACTCATATAGGAAACAGGAAATGGATCCAAGCACTTTATTCCTACTATAAGCACACAACATTAATTCAAATATAGTCTTTAAAAAGGACTATGGAGAGCACCAACGTTAATCATAAAGCATCTTTTGTTGTATCATTCTTTATCACAAATTGAAAGCCTAACGTTTGAAACTGACCACATATTTCTATTCCTGCAAACAATAAAAATGTACAGAGTTCATTGAATTCTCCTAAATTCTACACAATTACTGGATCCTACAGAATATCCATAAGATTATTTTCCCTAGCCCCATATAGTACTTCAAATATCTTATTCACCAAAATCAGGAAACAGTTTCTCATCAAACTGTAGGCTTCAACTTACACTTGAAGTTCAGGCTTCAACCTCCTTTACTGCTTGCATCAAGCACTATATAAAATTCTGAAGTATGTTTAGCTGTTATTTAAACTATTTGACTTCTACACTATTGACAAGATTTTTTGTTTTGTAATTATTTATAATAAGGTGTTTTAAACTAACAAGCACATCTCATCAACAAACACATGGAAAAGGATGATTAGCCACAGTTTCTGATGCATCACATGCACAGGCTGAAATCCTGTTGTAGTACACCACAACTAGAGTAGGTCCACTAGACAAGAGGGGACAAGTTAACCTCCCTGTAACTTCCATTGATTTAATGAGCCTACTCAGTTTGTAACTTACTAAGTTAAGCAACAGGATTTCAGCCACTGTATATTTCTTTAAAAAGATAATGTGTAAAGTAGCCACATATGTTGTACAATGGGCTGGCCATCAGCTAGGTGTTGAAAAGGAACTAACAGGAAGGGAAAGTTAAAACACTTCAATTTTTCAGGCAAAAACCTTACCAGAATTCCTTCAATTACTGCTCCATGTGCAAACTCTCCTTTGAAATATTAAGATTTGAGGTTCAGTTTGACACAAAGACTAAACATACCGTTTTCCCAAAAATAAGACCTAACCTGAAAATAAGCCCTAGTATGATTTTTCAGGATGCTCGTAATATAAGCCCTACCCCAAAAATAAGCCCTACTTAAGTGAAAGCTCGCCCTCCACCATTGTGCAGCAACCAGAAGAAGATGACGTGACTGTATTTGAATCAATGTAGATTGCTGTACATGAAAAAAAATAAGACATCCCCAGAAAATAAGCCCTAATGCGTTTTTTTTTTTTGGAGAAAAAATTAATATAAGACCCTGTCTTATTTTCGGGGAAACAGGGTAGATCTGAACAAGAAAAACTCCAAGTTCAAACCTGCACTCAACTATGTGGCTTACTCTGTTTGTTGCCTTGAGCAAATCATTCTCTAAGCTTAACTTCACAAGATTGGCATTTCAGCCTGACAGTAAACTGAGGCCCACATTCAATCTGCAATACTGGGTAGGGAAAAAAAATCAACAATATTGTTCCAGGAAATTACAAGCAGTGTAGAATGGAATATACACTAAAGTCACATATTAATTTGAGCACTGAAATCACATATCACTCTAATGTGAACAACTGGTAGGTCTATTCCTCATGAATTTCCACCTGCAAAGCCCACTAAACAAGTATACATTATGACATCTTGTTACTTGCATTTTGTGCACATCACTTTTATCTCTCAATATTAGTATTTTACAAGTTTCCTGATAGTTTCTATGTGCTATATCAACAAGAGAAGGCAAGACAGAAAGCACTTTAAAAAGATATTTAAATCAGGGAAAGAATACTTGCCACATTATTTGGAGACACAGCAGTATCTATAGTACTGAGAAATTTGCCATGTCTTTCAGGTAGCTCATTAAGATACTGTCACTGAAGATTAAAAAACCAATTACTTTTTTGCCAAATCCAACACTTGCAGCAACATATAATAGCAGAAAAATTTCCCAGGCCTTATTCCTACATCTGATACTCTTCCCTGCAGTCTTCTCACCACTCCCCTTCTTTCTCCACTCTGGTTAGTTATAAAGCTATTAAAATATTTTAAAATTACTCTTAATTTAATTGTATTTAATTATGAGTAAGATGAACAAAGGGTGGGTAGGAATTTTCCATCTTCATCAATGACCATCAGTACTTTTCCATTAATGAAGTTTCCCACAACCCTGTAACATTAAAACCCAGAAACTGATAACATTGCAAAAGCCCATTCAGCCTGAGCATTTTAATCATCTCAGACCTGCAGCCTCTCTGTGATGTACGTTTGTTATTTAATTAAAGGCAAAAAATTCAATTCAAAAATAAATAAATTCAATTCAATAAAAGGCAAAGAACAAAACAAAAACTTATGTTATGCCTATTTTACTCAAACTTTAGAAGTTAAAAAATATAAAGAAAATGCCATTACTTATGAATAAGAAAAGGGGCTTGTCATTTATAAAAAAAGAAAAAAGACATTTTCCCAGAAGATATTTTATATCAAAATACAGAGCTCAAATTATAAGATAATTAGCCTTTTTTTTTTAATTAAGTCTAGGCTCACCTGATACTTCTCAACAAGAATCTAGAGAGAATGAAGACTGCAAACACATTCTAAGTCAAGTGATAAAAAGAGTATTCTCTCATTCCCCGTCTTAACCTAGACTCCTCCCTGTTCAAACACCTCAATTTCTAAAGCAATCCTGATCTTCTCATTTTCTTCTTCTGTCACAGACAAGCACTGAACTGCCACAAATACTGGCTAAGGAGCCCAATGTTAATGAATGGCTAGTTCAATATTCTCAAGTGTAGAAGAGGCAGAAGTGAAATAAACCCCACAGGCTAACATAGACGTAGACTGTGGGTGGGTGAAAAAAGTAATTTACCTCTTTTCCCAAAGGTGTTTTTGTCTTACAAAGGCACACATAAATATGCCGCTTGTTAGCAGGGGGCTGGGTGACACAGAAGAAGCCTCCCTGAAGAATGTGAGGACTGTAAGCACATTCAGGCATCTCCTGGGTAACAACAGCAGTGTCAGCTGATCCACTCTGGAAGTACCACTGGGTTGCTTCAGACACAAATGAAGAAGAGGAGGTTGCTATTAAGCCTAGGAATAGTTTAGAAAAATAGGAAAAACAGCCGGCCAAGTCCAAGCGAGGACTGGGAGGTTGCACAAAACAATTAGTCTGTATTTGGATACATAATAATGCATTTCACAAATATATAAAATGTAATGTTTGCTAAGCAAAACGGACACCACAGATCAAACCCCATTTTGGCAAAGCTATAAAGCAACATTTTAATCAGAAATTGAAGTGTTAGTAGAAAAGGCTTGACACTTTGTGGACGGGTCACTTGACGATCTGATTTCTTTACATTAAAATTGGATGGGAGATATTTTTTTATCATTTGATGATTGTTATGTTATTTAACATTGATGCTAGAAACTATGCACAAGTTCAACAAAGAAAATGGCATATCATGTCAATGGTTAGCACTGTTGTCCACAAATGGCATATTTTGCTCTTTGCTCCTTCAAAAGTACTATTTTGGAAGTCTAAGCTGCATTCCCCATCCTGGCTCTTTCCAGATGCATAAAATCCCACAATGCAATTGCTGGCTGAGGATGGTGGCCTTTATAGACCAACATTCCTGAAAATTCCAGATTACAGGAGGCTGTCCAAAAGCATAGTATCTAACAACCAGTACAACTTTGCCACTGATATTTGCATTTTTGGTATTTTTTCACTCCCCAGCAACATGTACATGTGTCTTTTACTCATCCTTGATTATTTGGGAGAAAAGTGGTCTAAGACATGAAAACTCTTGTCAAACTGCCTCTAAAACTTTAAAAATAACTGTAAAAAGTTACTCACTGTAACAAATCAGTTTACATAAGGAATATCTTATACCTTCGCTACCAAGATTGTTAACTTATTGCAACTATTATTGCATGACTTTAATGTGTTAGCTGTAATATCTTCATTTTTATAGGACTTCTGCCCTTGCACAAGAACTTGAAGAGGAGCCTCTCTCTGCTTTCCAGTTCCCTGTGAACTTTGAACCAAGTACTAGATTCCAAACTGTGCCTTACGAAGTGCAGAGTACATTGTCAGTACCTCCTAATATTTCCATACACTGTAAGAGTACTTCTTGTGGTTCAGCCATGATCATCGCTCCACCGTAGTCCCTCATCCAGAAACAGAAAGAAAACCATGGAGTAATGCTCAGTTCTATACTCACTCACAACACTCAAAATGTAACATATTTTCTGCCCATTTCTCTTCCCCCAATAATATTCTATCGTTTTCACTCATAAATTAATAAATCTTTTAAGCAGTACAGTAATTTTTGTTTCGGGAAAACCCTAACTGTAATTAATGGGTTTTTTCAAAATTAGATAGGCTGAGGCTGCTTAAGGACTGGCCAAGAACAAAGTGATTTATTCTTCAGAAATTAAAAAAGGTTCATGAAGTTTCATAACTCTTGGGAGCAAAGACAGGTCTCTCAGTAATTCTGGCATTTGTAGAAGCAGGGATGGATTTATTTTGTTTTTCTTCCTCTAAAATAAAGTTACCTGCACTAAAAGAAAGAGCTAGGTCTAAGGAGGGAAAGGGAAAATAATTATCACATGCCTCATTTCTCCTAAATTTTCTTAAGTTTCTCCTTATGCATTTCTACTGACTTCAAAGTCTTTTTAAATAAATGTACTCCCAAGCATTTCATACTTTATTTAACCTCCTGTGCCTTAATATTCTACCAAAAGAACTGTTTAGGTAAGGGGTAAATCTGTTAAGAGATTTACAAAGTCAATAAGAAATCATAACTTCTGCATTTTAATCATACATAGCCATTATATTTGATTTACCCTCATAACTCTCAGGAGAAAATAAAAAAAAGTTCTGAAGAATGAGTTATTCTTAATGTAAATCTCCCGCAAGCCTCTGTCAATCATATTAGCTAACTGAGAAAAGGGCTATTCCTGACAGAAACTACACAGCCAGTTTAATTGCTTTGTGACTTATATTAGAAGTCAGCAAGATATGGAATACTAAAATGTGAATAGTTCTTTCCAGGTAGCTGTTTTGGCAATGCAGCAGAAACAAATGCACAATGGAGATTCCTCATATTTATATTGATCACCTTCATTTATTCTTATAAAATGGCTCATGGAAACAACTGTAGTATATAGACAACTACAGCACAAAGCATTCAAGAAATGAAGAACACATGCAGTGAAAAAAATGTTTTGCCTATGAAAATGTTAATACTCATGGGAAAATTCAAGCTATTCTTGAGACTCTATTTTAGGATTATTATGATTCAGAGCTTGGATTTATTTTTTAAAAATATTACTCACTGCTCTCTCTGGGTACCTAATGTGTTAATACTGCACTATTAACATATTACCTTTTTCTATTACTTATTACTTTTTTAAAAACACACTTGAAAACAAAATTACCAAAATGCCCAAATGTTGCCCCAAGCAACATTTTAAGAGTACAAAAGTAAATTTCCTTATTATACTAAAAATAATGACATTCAAAAGAAAAACACTGTTGTACTACTACTTGTAACACATAACTTCCAAATGCAATTGTAATATTGAATACAGTGGCTGCCTGCAGGGAATAGTCAAGGAAGTAGTCACTATGGTCGGTTTATATGAGTCTTAATCTCTAAAGTGCCAAGCTCTTGGGGAAAAAAACCCTACAATGTTTCTTAGAAATAAATAATTTACAGAAGTAAGAGCTTGCAGCATTTGTATTTTATTCACTTACTCAAGTTGATGACCTGAAACCCGTTCTTTCCTGGGTTACAGCAAGATCATCTGTTTGGTAACCTGAAATAGAATCTTACACTGAAACAACACAAAAAGGCATTTGAGGAGCAAAAGCCGACAGTTCTGTGCTCCTTTAGATGAGGCCCCATCTTGCAAGTACACTTTGGGTATTTCTAAATCAGGTTACAAGAAGAACATGAGCAGAGCAGTAGAGATATTTCTACACCAGAAAACAGGCAGTTGATGAATAACACATAAACATCAAAGCTTGAAAAAGTTACTTTTTTGGGCTACATATATCCCGAAAAAATTGCCCAGAAAATTTTCTAATGCTGTATTTGTTCCACAGAAAATTTCCTTTCTCTCTCTCTCTCTCTCTGGGCTGTTGCACTGTAATCATTTCTTCTAAGGAGACAAGCGTTGACACACCCTGGTGCTCAGTTGCCCACAGGGGAACTCAAAAATAACATATGACAGCCTCTTCCTTTGCACAATGCAGTTGACATCTGAATGGCTCTGAACCACATTTATACATGGTGCATTGGTCCTCAATAGACTAACAAATGAACGCACTGCTGAGTTTATTTCAATTTAGCAAAATGGCTTGCACCTTAATCAGTCACAAGTACAAGTACCCTGCTTCCCCAAAAATAAGACCTAATCTGAAAATAAGCCCTAGTATGATTTTTCAGGATGCTGGTAATATAAGCCCTACCCCAAAAATAAGCCCCAGTTAAGTGAAACCCTGCCCTCCACCATTGTGCAGCAACCAGAAGATGATGACATGACTGTATTCAAAATAGAAGATGTCTGTACCCACAGACTCACATCCATCTTTTAATGAAACAGAATGTTCAACTAGTTGGATTGAATCAGATTTCTCTGAACTTGAAATGCAACTGAAAAGTAGTGCAGAGAGTGAGTGAAGCTGAAAGTACTACAGTTATTCCTCAGCAAAAGAAAGTTAAATTGTTAATGTAAGATATATAAAGTATACGTAGTTCTTTTTAGGTATGTGCCCTTAAAAAACACCCAAAACAGTGTTCTTTCAGGTATAGTTATTTTTTGTTAAATTATATGCTATTCTCTTTACATTATTGCAAATATTCTAACAAAATAATTTCCACATAAAAGCTTTGAATGTGTTTGAATATAACATTTAAACCAAATACACTAAATCAGATAATATTACTCAGAGCACTGGAAATTTTTCTACTTCTACTTTTTCCAAAAAAACCCATATCCTTGACTACATCTTCCATACTCCTAAATTTTTATTTTATTGAATACTGTTAGCAAGTACTAGTAACTTTAAGTCTTTTGCAATAGCAGCATGAGAACATAACCTTCCATAAATTAATTCCATATTGTATGGCCACAATGTTGAAAGGAACCATGTATCTGGCTATATCATAACCATATGGAGTTGAGCCTCTAAATGGAGAGAGAACCATGGGACATTGCTGCTGTATAATCTCTGTAATGAATGAACGGAGCTGAAAATAATTTTGGGACTACCAGTTCAGAACCAAGTCTACATAGAATACATGCTCAAAAATGTTGGCCAAAGCTGAACAATTTTAAAAAGCTAAAAATACAATAGGGGTGATTAAACATGAAAATGGGAAAGATGTAATTTAATGAAAAGAAGTTAATGCTTTAAAAAAAAATTCTATAAACTATATACAAGTAGTAAAACTCTAAAGATAAAATAAGGGTGTATATATAGAGAAAAATGCTGGGGGGAAACTTCAGAAGAATCATAGAGAATTGATGGAACAATATGTTAAAGAAGAAGAGATAGAAGATATAAATAATTTAAAAAACAGGAAAACATCAGGGATGAATGAACTAGGTGTAGAGTATTATAAAGTGTTTTTAAAATATTTTAATACCAAAGCTTAAAATATTGTTTAATAAAATATTAGATGGAGAAGAAATGCTATAATCTTGAAAGTATTCTCTGATTCTACCAATTCCAAAGCCTAATAAAGATTCTTCAGATTTAGGTGCATATAGACTTTTTCATTAATAAACCAGAATTCCAGGATTTTTATTGCAATAATGGTAAAGAGAATAAATACTTTTATTGCTAATTACATAGGAAAAGATCAAAGTGGATTTATAGATGGAAAACAGATGGCGGACTTAACTAGAAGGGAAAATATAATCTACCCTGTTTCCCTGAAAATAAGACCTAACCTGAAAATAAGCCCTAGTATGATTTTTCAGGATGCTCGTAATATAAGCCCTACCCCAAAAATAAGCCCTAGTTAAGTGAAAGCTCGCCCTCCACCATTGTGCAGCAACCAGAAGAAGATGACGTGACTGTATTTGAATAAACGTAGATTGTACATGAAAAAAATAAAGCATCCCCTGAAAATAAACCCTAATGCGTTTTTTGGAGCAAAAATTAATATAAGACCCTGTCTTATTTTCGGGGAAACAGGGTATATAATAACTAAATATAAATTAAAAGGAGGGATAGTGGCATTGTATTTTCAAAGAGTCTGATTGTGTGGAATGGTCAACATTAAAAATGTTAATAGAGAAGTTACGATTTGACATTAGATTTAGAACTATAATTCAACAATTATATTCTGAAAATTCTGCTATGGTGTTAGTAAATGATGGCTCCCTAGGCCATGGAAATAGACAAGAATGTCCCTTGTCCCCAATTCTGTTTGCCTTGGTTATTGAATTGCTGGTGAATGTCATTAGGGAAAATGAAACAATAAAGGGAATAGGATACAAAGAGAAAATCAAAATTAGCTTATTTGCAGATGATACATTAATAAGTATAGAAGATCCACCAATGGTGATAGAGTAAAATCACATTTGAGAGAATTTTAAGAGATAATGAGTGTACACATAAATTGGAATAAATCGGAAATGTTGTTGTATAACTACAATAAAGAGAGTCAATTAAGAAAAAAAAATAATATCAAAGTAAGTAAATTCATTCATTCATTCATTCATTCTTACCCCACCTTTCTCCTTGAAAAGGACCCAAGGTGGCACACAACAATGAAAGACAATATTTAAAGTTGAAAACCAGCAGTGGTTAACGTCATTAAAAGACAATACGTATTTAAAACTACAAACAATGAATAAAGAAGCATCTTACAACATTATCAGCAACATAAAATATTTGGGTTAAAAATGTTAATTTTGATAAATTGAAACAAGAAATTTAAGAAAAAATGAACAGTTACAGGAAGTGGCAATTATCATGGTTTAATAGAACTATGCTGTGCAAAATGAAGATTATACCAAAAATTAACTTTTTATTTTGGATGCTACCAATAAAGCTATTAGATGACGTTTTGAAAGGTTGGGAGAATCTAGTAAATACATTTTGTAGTGACGACAAAAGAACAAGGATAAATAAAAAATGGTGGTATAAGTCAGACAAAAAATGGGAGGGTTAGACCTTCCCAATATAAAAACATATTATATAGTGAATCAAATGGGATTTATTCCAGATATTATATCTCAAGTAAACAAAGTAATTTAAGGCAGTTTAAAATTACATGAAGCTGAAATTAATACGGAGAATACATTTTTCAAAATATATTCTTGTCATCTGAATCCATGTGTTCAGGTAATGTTTTCTAGAGCTACAGAAGAACAAGCTAGCTCCATTTTCTCATGACTTACTGATGGCTATCATACCTGTTCTTAATCTCCTCTTCTCTAAACAAAAAATACCCAGCTCCCTAAACTATTGTTCAAAAGGTTTGGTTTCCAGATGCTTTTTAATAGTGCTTGCCCTTTTCTGGACACATTCCAACTTCCTGCTATCCTCCTTACACTGTGATATCTAGAACTGTACACAGTATTCTAGGTATATCTCTGAAGATTCTTAGTCATCCTGGTGGGGTTATCTGGAAGTCGAGTCATGGCAACTGGACTTCTTTCTTATTAGGTTGAAACATTTCGCGAAACGTTTCAACCTAATAAGAAAGAAGTCCAGTTGCCATGACTCAACTTCGAGAGTATTCCAGGAACTGTCTGACCAAAGAAAATAGAGAGGTGCTATTAGTTTCTTTTATTTACTGCACATTATAGCACACTTTGACTCATATTTAGCTTGCTATCTGCTTGATCATTTTCACATCCTCTTAACCCAGGTATCAACCATTCTACATTTGTGCATCTGATATTTTTTTCCTACCTAAAAAGTTCCTGGTAGAACTTTACATTTCTCCCTGCTTAAACTATTTTGCTCTGTTTTAGCCCAACTTTCCATCTGTCCACATCCACAGCATTCCCCTGGTCTGCTAAGCTTGTAACTCTATGAAAAGCGAGAGACAGAGATAAATCTGACATGATTTGTTTTTAAGAATAAGTAATACCGTGTTTTTTCCTCAATGTTCAAAGTCATTACTGTTCAATTTAATGCTCTAGAACTTTTTCTGTTACATATACTGTACAGTAGAAAGTTGACCAGAATCTTGCCAGGTTTCTCTTTTTTCTCCTTTGTGAAATTGGGACAGCAAATTAACAATTGGCTGCCCTTTCATGATTCCTATAATCTGCTGCTTTAATTACTCAACTCACTCTGTTCAATGGCGGGGATGGCCATAGTGGTTTCACTAATGTCTATTTTACTTCTGGAATATTTTATGTTGCAGGGAAAAACAGATGAATGGGCAGTATTTTCACACATAAGAAATAACAAACTTGAATAAAACACATCAGGTTCTACAGTACATATAGATACACAAGATAACCAAACCTCATACAGTCATCTTCCAATTCTCACAGTCAGGTTTTATTTAGAGCTAGGTGGATCACAAGTAGCTTAGAGCAGGGGTCCCCAACCCCCGGCCTGGTGCCGGTCCATGGCCTGGGCCGCGGAGACAGATCTCCCACCCACCTTGCACACACTCCCCCTGCACAGCCCCTTCGTGCATGTGCATGAGTGTGCATGTGCCCCCCGCCCCTTCGCGCATATGTGTGAGTGCATGCCCCCCTTGCGAGCACCCCCACCCCTTTGCACATGCGCGCAAGTGCGCACGCACCCGCACAAGCACCCCCCCCCGCCCCTTCATGCATGTGTGCAAGCTTGGGGGGTGCCCCGCCTTCCCTGCACACGGACCCCGTCCTCCCCCAACCGGTCCGCAGTGACAAAAAGGTTGGCTTAGAGGACACAAAGATTTATATTTTTGCAAATTTAAACAACATTCATAGTAGAATGGATACCATCCTTTAAAACTCAAAAGATCCAGAAAGAGTGAGAGAGAAATAAACAGCCAGCTGTTGTGCTGACAACATGAAATAAAGAAATTTTGGAGTTTTATTCCATCCTTTATCAATAATGCATTGGTGCACACAGACAATTTATAGCTGTTTTCCATGGCTAGGTACTGTGTAGCACTAAATTGAGTCTACAAATTCAAGTATACTCCACCCACAAAGCTACCATTAACTAGGCATACGGCCTTGAATTAACATTTTAAAGGCTTTCCCCCCATTTTATTATCATCTTGTGACACACAGCTAATTGGGTGTTTAGTTTTGTTTTTAAAAATAACATTCACAATTTATGTTGAAAGGAAAACAATTTAATGTTTTGATTACTCTTCTTCCTGAAATATACTTTTTCTCCTACCAAGATTACAAGTGAATTAAATTGCAGAAAAAAAATCCCAAGTTACTTTCTTAGAAGATATTTGGCAACCTTGCAGTATAAACTACAAGAGCCACGAGTGTTTTATATTGGTCTGGTGTCATTAAGAAACCGAGACAGTGCTGCTTAAAAACACTATCTTGCAACAGAAAAGAGTTGGTTTTTGTAACATTTCTTTTTAAAAACCCAACACCTATGTTGTTCAATATAAAAAAATGCAAACCCTTCCCTATTTAAACTGTTCTCCAAAACTCTTCACAGATCCTGTACCACAGTTAATGCCAGCACAGAGCTGCATGTACATAATAGTTTCCTACATATATTGTAAATGAAGCTTTACTTTGCTCTGGGAAGAAACAGGTTCCACCTACTTATCATTGTTTAAGATACTTATTTCCTGGCATAACTCAGGGACAGATTATTAAAACAAAAGAACATAATGTGCAATGGAGGCACGTATTAAACTCAATTGACAAATTTAGAAAATAAATTGTAAAATCTGATGCACACCAATGTTTAGCTACATGCAAGGATAACAGGGCAAATATCTTCAATGTATGAAACACAGCTTGCCTGTTAATTTAAGGGGTGTGATGTTGCACACAATAATTCTGGAAACAGTTATAATTACAACAATTCCAGTTCACCAATAAATTTATATATTTACTTATTTATTTATTTACAAGATTTTTTAGCCGCACCATTACCAGTGGTCTCTGAGCGGCGTACAACAATATAAAAACTTTAAAAACATTGAAACCATTAAAAATAAGCAATATTATAATTATTGTTGTTGTTGTTTAGTCGTTAAGTCGTGTCCGACTCTTCGTGACCCCATGGACCAGAGCACGCCAGGCCCTCCTGTCTTCCACTGCCTCCCGGAGTTGGGTCAAATTCATCTTGGTAGCTTCGATGACACTGTCCAACCATCTCGTCCTCTGTCGTCCCCTTCTCCTCTTGCCTTCACACTTTCCCAACATCAGGGTCTTTTCCAGGGAGTCTTCTCTTCTCATGAGATGGCCAAAGTACTGAAGCCTCAGCTTCAGGATCTGTCCTTCCAGTGAGCACTCAGGGTTGATTTCCTTCAAAATGGATAGGTTTGTTCTCTTTGCAGTCCAGGGGACTCTCAAGAGTCTCCTCCAGCACCACAATTCAAAAGCATCAATTCTACGGCGGTTGGCCCTCTTTATGGCCCAGCTCTCACTTCCATACATCGCTACTGGAAAAACCATAGCTTTTACTATGCGGACCTTTGTCAGCAAGCTGATGTCTCTGCTTTTTAAGATGCTGTCTAGGTTTCTCGTCGCTTTCCTCCCAAGAAGCAGATGTCTTTTCATTTCGTGGCTGCTGTCACCATCTGCAGTGATCATGGAGCCCAAGAAAGTAAAATCTGTCACTGCCTCCATATCTTCCCCTTCTATTTGCCAGGAGGTGATGGGACCAGTGGCCATGATCTTAGTTTTTTTGATGTTGAGCTTCAGACCATTTTTGACGCTCTCCTCTTTCACCCCCATTAAGAGGTTCCTTAATTCCTCCTCACTTTCTTCCATCAGAGTGGTATCATCTGCATATCGGAGGTTGTTGATATTTCTTCCGGCAATCTTAATTCCATTTTGGGATTCATCCAGTCCTGCCTTTCGCATGATGTATTCTGCATATATGTTAAATAAGCAGGGAGACAATATACAGCCTTGTCATACTCCTTTCCCAATTTTGAACCAATCAGTTGTTCCATATCCAGTTCTAACTGTTGCTTCCTGTCCCACATATAGATTTCTCAGGAGATAGATAAGGTGGTCAGGCACTCCCATTTCTTTAAGGACTTGCCATAGTTTGCTGTGGTCCACAGAGTCAAAGGCTTTTGCATAGTCAATGAAGCAGAAGTAGATGTTTTTCTGGAACTCTCTGGCTTTCTTCATAATCCAGCGCATGTTAGCAATTTGGTCTCTAGTTCCTCTGCCCCTTCGAAATCCAGCTTGTACTTCTGGGAGTTCTCGGTCCACATACTGCTGAAGCCTACCTTGTAGGATTTTGAGCATAACCTTGCTAGCGTGTGAAATGAGTGCAATTGTACGGTAGTTGGAGCATTCTTTGGCACTGCCCTTCTTTGGGATTGGGATGTAGACTGATCTTTTCCAATCCTCTGGCCACTGCTGAGTTTTCCAAACTTGCTGGCATATTGAGTGTAGCACCTTAACAGCGTCATCTTTTAAGATTTTAAATAGTTCCACTGGAATGCCATCACCTCCACTGGCCTTGTTGTTAGCCATGCTTTCTAAGGCCCACTTGACTTCACTCTCCAGGATATCTGGCTCAAGGTCAGCAAACACACTATCTGGGTTGTCCAGGACATCCAGATCTTTCTGGTATAATTCCTCTGTGTATTCTTGCCACCTCTTCTTGATGTCTTCTGCTTCTGTGAGGTCCCTACCATTCTTGTCCTTTATCATGTCCATCTTTTCCTTTAATATCTCCAATTTTCTTGAACAGATCTCTGGTTTTTCCCTTTCTATTCTTTTCCTCTATTTCTCTGCACTGTTCATTTAAGAAGGCCCTCTTGTCTCTCCTTGCTATTCTTTGGAAGTCTGCATTCCGTTTTCTGTAACTTTCCCTATCTCCCTTGCATTTTGTTTCCCTTCTCTTCTCTGCTATTTGTAAGGCCTCGTTGGACAGCCACTTTGCTTTCTTGCATTTCCTTTTCTTTGGGATGGTTTTTGTTGCTGCCTCCTGTACAATATTACGAGCCTCCAACCATAGTTCTTCAGGCACTCTGTCCACCAAATCGAGTTCCTTAAATCTGTTCTTCACTTCCACTGTGTATTCATAAGGGATTTGGTTTAGATTATACCTGACTAGCCCAGTGGTTTTTCCTACTTTCTTCAGTTTAAGCTTGAATTTTGCTATAAGAAGCTGATGATCAGAGCCACAATCAGCTCCAGGTCTTGTTTTTGCTGACTGTATAGAGCTTCTCCATCTTTGGCTGCAGAGAACATAATCAATCTGATTTCGGTATTGCCCATCTGGTGATGTCCATGTGTAGAGTCGCCTCTTGTGTTGTTTGAAAAGAGTGTTTGTGATGACCAGCTTGTTCTCTTTACAAAACTCTATTAGCCTTTGCCCTGCGTCGTTTTGAACTCCAAGGCCAAACTTACTTGTTGTTCCTTTTATCTCTTGACTCCCTACTTTAGCATTCCAATCCCCTATAATGAGAAGAACATCTTTCTTTGGTGTCAGGTCTAGAAGGTGTTGTAAGTCTTCATAGAATTGGTCAATTTCAGCCTCTTCAGCATCGGTGGTTGGTGCATAAACTTGGATTACTGTGATGTTGAAAGGTCTGCCTTGGATTCGTATTCAAATCATTCTATCATTTTTGAGATTTTATCCCAGTACAGCTTTTCCCACTCTTTTGTTGACTATGAGGGCTACTCCATTTCTTCTACGAGATTCTTGACCACAATAGTAGATATGATAATCGTCTGAATTGAATTCGCCCATTCCTGTCCATTTTAGTTCACTGATGCCCAGGATGTCAATGTTTATTCTTGCCATCTCCTGTTTGACTACATCCAGCTTACCAAGGTTCATAGATCTTACATTCCAGGTTCCTATGCAGTATTTTTCTTTGCAGCATCGGACTTTCCTTTCACTTCCAGGCGCGTCCACAGCTGAGCGTCCTTTCGGCTTTGGCCCAACCACTTCACTAGCTCTGGAGATACTTGTATTTGTCCTCCGCTCTTCCTCAGTAGCATGTTGGACGCCTTCCGACCTGAAGGGCTCATCTTCCAGCGTCATATCTTTTAGCCTTCTGTTTCTGTCCATGGAGTTTTCTTGGCAAAGATACTGGAGTGTCTTGCCAGTTCCTGCTCCAGTTGGATCGCGTTTAGTCAGAACTCTCCACTATGACCTGTCCGTCTTGGGTGTCCCTGCACGGCATAGCCCATAGCTTCTCTGAATTACTCAAGCCCCTTCGCAACGACAAGGCAGCAATCCATGAAGGGGATTATAATAATATCCTATATTAAAAACAGTCATTAAAACATTAATATTAATAAATCCTGCTGATCATATGCCAGCTAAAAAATACTATTTAATTAAAATGCTGGCTAAACAGAAAGGTCTTTGCCTGGCACCGAAAAGCCAAAAGTGTTGGAGCCAGGTGGATCTCTATAGGGAGGGTGTTCCAAAGTTGGGGGGCAACAGCCAAGAAGGCCCTATTTCGGCATGCCATCCCCATCACCTTTTTCAGGGATGGCAGCTTCAGAAGGGCCTTGTGGCCTGATCTTAGAGGACGGGCAGGCTCATATGGAAGAAGGCAGTCCTTTAGGTAACCAGGTCCTAAGCCATTTAGGGCTTTATATGTCACAGTAAGCACTTTGAATTGGGCCCGAGCAGCAACCGGCAGCCAGTGTAAATTTTTCAGAACCGGCGTGATATGAGTTCGTGCGGCGGCACCACTTACCAGCCGCGCAGTCCGGTTCTGTGCCAGTTGCAGTCATCGGACCCTCTTCAAAGGATGCCCCACATATAGCACATTGCAGTAGTCCAGTCTGGTTGTTACCAGTGCATGTGTGACTGTTGCCAGGCTCCGCTCATCCAGGTAAGGGCGAAGTTGATATATTCTCTGCAGCTGTAAGAAGGCACCCCTGGACACTGAGTCCACCTGGGCTTCCAAGGTCAGACCCGGATCAAGGAGCACCCCCAAGCTGCGGACCCTGTCCTTTAGGGGGAATGTAACCCCGTCTAAGGCAGGAAAATGGCCCTTTAACCTATCTGGCGGAGCACCTACCAGCAGCACTTCCGACTTGTCTGGATTGAGTCTCAGTTTATTGACCCTCATCCAGTCCATTATCGAGTCCAGGCACAAGTTCAGAACGGCGACTGCCACACCTGGATTGGTAGAGAATGAGAGGTAGAGCTGGGTGTCATCAGCATATTGTTGACTCCTCAGCCCAAACCTCCTAACGACCTCCGCCAGCAGTTTCATGTAGATATTGAATAGCATGGGGGACAGTATAGAACCCTGAGGAACCCCATGACGCAACCGCCATGGATCAGAGCTACTGTCCCCCAGCACCACCTTCTGGACTCGATCAGCCAGGTAGGAGCAGAACCATCGTAAAACGGTGTCTCCCATTCCCTTCCCAGCCAATTTGTTCAGAAGGACACCGTGGTCAATGGTGTCGAAAGCCGCTGAGAATTGAACTGTACAATCCATAACATGATCTAAGAAAGATTCTTCAAAGGCATGCATAGTTGTTGAGCATGGAAACACTTACTTCAAAAAATACATAAAAATCTCCTTTTTGCCAACTACAGTGGATGCCGTTCTGTCCCTGCAGCGCTGCCTGGGGTCTGTATTGCAATGGATGCAGGAAAATGGGCTGAGGCTGAACCCGGACAAGACGGAGGTCCTGAGGGTCGGGGGGCCTACCATCAGCGGTTTGGGAAACTCCCTCTCTTTTGGGGGGGGTGACTCTCACCGCGAAGAGTGAGGTGCGCAGCTTGGGGGTCTATCTGGACCAGGCACTTGCCATGGAATCCCAGGTAGCGTCAGTGGTCCGCACCGCTTATTTCCATCTCTGGCGGATAGCCCAGTTGCATCCCTATCTAGATGTTGGGTCGCTCACCACTTTGGTCCATGCGCTCGTAATCTCGAGATTAGACTACTGTAATGCTCTCTACGTGGGGCTGCCTTTGAGATCTATGCGGAAACTCCAGATGGTGCAGAATGCGGCAGCCAGACTTCTCAGTGGGGTAAGGAAACATCAACATATTACTCCCACTCTGGCCGCCTTGCATTGGCTGCCCGTTCGGTTCCGCGTAGATTTCAAAGTTTTAATGCTTACATATAAAGCCCTAAACGGTTTAGGGCCTCGCTACCTGACGGAACGCCTTCTCCGACCTAGATCTACCCGTATCACCCGATCTAGCCAGGAGGTGAGGCTGAGGGGCCTAACGCCGAGGGAGGCCCCGAGAGAAAAAACAAGAAACCGGGCCTTCTCGGCAGTGGCTCCTCGTCTTTGGAACAGCCTCCCTCCTGAGATTCGCATGGCCCCGTCGCTGGGCATCTTTAAATGCCAACTGAAAACCTGGCTGTTTAAGCAAGCCTTCCCTCCACCCACCGTCTGAATTTTTGTTATTTTGTGTTTTCTCCCATCTTGGATCATTGTTTATTTAGTAATATATTGTTATGATTTTAAATTGTTAAATTGTTACATGATATGTTGTTACCCGCCCAGAGTAGTCTATATGACTAGATGGGCGGGCTATAAATGTAATAAATAAATAAAATACATAACTAAAAAGAAAAACTTACAGAACAACTAAATAAATCAGCAATTAGTACTTAGAGGCATGGTGTGTGAACTTGAAGGCTCCATCTCATCATCCTGCCCACCTGCTACTGACATACATCCTACATGGACAAATGTTATCTTAAGCACTACCAAGTTGCATCCAATTTATGGCAACCCTCATAAGGTTTTTAAGGTATGTGAGATATTTGAGGATTGTCCTTACCATTGCTAATCCCAATGAGTTCCCATGGGCACACAAGAATTCACACCCAGGTCTCCTGAGTCCTAGTCTGTCAGTCTATCCACTATACCGCACTGGTTGTCATGGACAATTACAGGTCCAAAACAAGTGACCAAACTCACATTTTGTGCCAATGAATTAAACAATATAGATGGTGTGTAAGTGTTTGTTCTCTGCCCCAAGACTAGTAATTTCACCAGTTAAACATAAATATTAATACTACATAAGGGAGAAAAACTAAATACAGTATCTTCAAATCAAGCATCTTCAATATTTCTAAGCTTCTATTATATCTTTCCTTTTCTAAACCAAAAATAAAGAGAGAGACAGAATTAATTTTGTCCTCTAAACGAGGAACTCAAAGTTCTTCAGCTTTCTGATCATTCTTTTCTACAGTTATAACATTCGTCCTGTGGGGCAACCAATACAGTAAATTACATTCTCATTATGATGGTGACATTTGTTTTTCAATATGCAAATAGAGAATTCGCCTTTTTCATAGCCACTATATAAAAAAGCGGATATATCCAATCATTTTTTCACTATGTCCCTACAATTCTTTTTTTCATCTCACGTTCATATCCAATCAATCTGTATGTCAAAATGGGGCTGGGCTGCCCCTGTGGTCATTTCATGTGTATTTGCATTCAGAAACATTTGCTGTTTTGTTGCTATAATGTTAAAACACTGTAACAATGTATAATTTCCAGATATAATAGAATTGTTGAGTAATTCTGGGCACAAGAAGAAGAATCAACATTTAGTCAGTACCTTGATGGAAAAGCAGGACATGTACTTAGATATATTGTGAATTTATGCACTTGCTCACATGTTTGTTTAAATATGTTTGTTTTAGCACATGAAAGCAAGCAGTCCATACACAGAAAGCCTCTTTTCCAGCAGAGTACATTTCTGGTAACACAAAAGTGCCAGATTTTTTAGATAAAAATACCTATTTGCGAAATCCTCAGGTTATCCGTGCGTTCACTTATCCTAAATCTGTACATGCTTTCAGTTACTCCATGTGCATCAAAATGGCCTAACACTAACAGTATTGCCTTTATATTTTGTTTTTGGAGACAAAATTCCCACAGTGGCATAAAATCAGATTCATTGTTTTCCTAGAGGAAGGGTACTCTGCCAAACTTTTCTCAACATTTCCACAGTGTCTTTTAGCACTAAGCAATCACGTTCAAAGCAAGGAGAAAAGTCACAACCAAATGGGTTAGAAAAAAAGGAGAGTTTTCATTTGCAATAATTAAAAAGAGTATAGAGAATGAAGAGTGGGGTTTTATTTTTTTAAGCCTGTCTAACTGTATGATCAATTTAGTACAGAAACCAAATCAACTGTTACTACTAACTTGTATGCAATGCTTTATTACCTAATCATAATGGAATGTAAGCAAGATTAAAATTCTTAACAAGCCAGTGGACACTGAAATCATGCCACATCCTGAAGCTCTCAATTCCTATCCTTGTCTTGCCCTTAAACTCCTATTTGTTTCAGTGCTGCAGAGCTTCAAATACAGCCACTCTATCTTTTGACTCATATTTAGAAAAGAGGAGTACCAACAGGATGTGCAAATTCTTTCCTTTCATAAACTTCCAGATGAGAATATCAAAAGTGTGGTAGAAAAAAATCCTCTGCAGAGGAAGCAGGCACAAAGTGTACCTTTCAGCTGAAGGGATGGACGTACCCCCTATAAAAAGGCAATACTTCAAAATCTCTTATGAAAGAACATTGAAAAAACATTTATGCCATCAGAACACTCACGGGGGGGGGGGGGTTAACATCTTTGATAAGATCCCACAAACAGATATCAACACCTATTCATAAATACATAATACATAAATTTGTCTGGGTATTGAAATGAGCATCTCGTCAGTAGTAAGGAATGAATACTAATCATTTAAACACAAGACAAATTGTGGTTACCTAAATGCAACGTACATTTTTTTTCCTGGTAGAATTAGTAGCTTTTAATGAAATGTATTTTATCAGTAATGAACCTGTCCAGCTACTCCTGGTCCAGCAGTTTTTATGATATTATGTGCTGTCAAGTTTTATCCAACCTATGGCAATCCTATTGGGATTGTCAAAGTATGTGAGATATTTAAAGAGTAGTTTTATCACTGCTGCTCCACAGAGAGTTGCCTCCAAAATGTTGTTCCCCAACAGCCCTGCTCAAGTCTTGCAAACAAGCCTGTGGCTTCCTTTAGAGCATCAATCCATCTTTGGTCTTCCTCTTTTCCTGCAGCTTTCCATGTTTCCCAGCATTATTGTTTTCTCCAGATAATCCTGTCTTCTCATAATGTGCCCAAAATAGGACAACCTCAGTTTCAACATTTTTGCCTCCAGAACTTGTTAAGGTTTGATTTGATCTACAGCCCACTTGTTCATCCTTCTGACAGTCCAGAGTATCTGCAAAGCTCTCCTCCAGCACATTTCAAATGAATTTTTTTTTCCTGTCAACTTCTTTTACCATCCCGCTTTCACATCCATACATAGTGATCAGAAATACAAGACAGTGGATGATCTCGGTCTTTGTCTCCAGTGATACATCTTTGCACTTGATTACCTTTTCTAGTTCCTAGAATTGCTAGAGTATGTTAATGTAAGCTTGTATCACTAATAGCCATTACCTTGGTAACACCCCCTTTGTCAGGAAATAGAATAGCTGGGTCATTACATCTAGTGAAGCCAGAACTCATCTTACCACTTGCTCAAAATAAGCTGTGCAGTAGTTATGAACTTAACAGTAAGCTAACTGTAAGCAAAATACACTTTGATACAGACATATAATGACAGATAGAGCATAAGAGAGTACATGATTAATTTCCACTGAACAATGCATGAAGGGAGAAAATATGAATTACACTTCCTTTGCTGAACGTTTAAAAATGGCTTAGACACCTTTTGCATACCTTAAGAGGAAAAAGGAACGAAGCACTAGGAAAGCAATATTAATATTCAACACAGGCAGTTCTACAAAGGCTTCTCAGAATCTGTAATATTTTTAAGCCTGCGATTCCTTATAACAATATAGAAAATATATGAAGTTTTTAATCAAATAACAGGACAAAACAAGACATTCAGGAAGAAAACAGCACAGCATTCATGATTTTTAATATTTATGATTTGTTTATGAACACAATTTTCTTCCAAGGCTAATTCAAGCCATTTCATATAACAGAACAATTGCAGAACATTCAAGGATAAATGTGGCGTGTCCTGAAGGACACTAGGTAAAAATATGTTATGTAAGCAACCAGTCTAATTGTTCTCCAGGCCAAGAAATCTCTGTTGCACCATTCAGAAAGGAGTAAGTGTTCTATTCCCTCACTTCAAGGACTGCTGTAACAGAAAGAGGGAGCAGAATCATATTTTTACCAGAAGGCTGATCGGATCCCTAAACTAATCCATCTCCTTATAAATGAAAATCACTTCTCTCTCACACACAAGGTCAGTTCTAAAACGGGTCAGCCTAGACTTCAGAAGTGCCCACTCTCCACTGAGACTATCTAGGTCTATCAAACTTCTGAGCAACAACAGGAAAACAATAACTAAGATTCATACCAGGCAAAATCCAAAGGAAAATACAAAAACAAAACAAAACAAAAGACAAAAACATGTGGCACCTTAAAGACTATTGCATTTTAATGTGAGCTTTCATGGATCATGTCCACTTCTTCAGACAAATGGAATAAACAATATAATTCCATATGTGCAAAGAAGTGGATGTAATCCACAAAAGCTCACATTAAAATATAATAGTCTTTAAGATGCCACATGTTTTGGGTTTTTTTTTATTTTTTATTTTTCTTTTTTTGTTTCTTTGGATTTTGCCTGATATGCTTGCACAGACTAACATGACTAGCTCTTCCAAAACAAGGACTCATACATGGCTCAAGGTATAATTATTAAACTATCCACAGGTACCAATTGGTTAGAAGTTCTATTAGTTATACCTTTTGGGCTGTATGCCCCTTAATTCTGAGTTGCTTGGTATCTAGAGCCTTTGAGATGGAGCTAGCAGGGCAATTTTTATGGCCCCAGAAAATGCTGATGCTAGCTATAGGCCAGATGACATGTAACAACAAATCAAAATTCTTTTGAATGTTCCATCAACAACGGAAAAATATATCCCAAACAAACAAACCCTGGCTCAAATTCTAGCTTCTTAAGTGAGTAACAAGCCATGGGTCCCAGTTCAGATGGAGCATTAAACAACTACAGATACAGGCTTATTTTGTTTGTGCGGCTATTTTTCAAGAAAAGCTCAACGGAGTGATCAAGCAGTATGTACCATTTATCATGTTTATTTGCTTCCAAAAAGTCAAAGATATTACAGCTACTGTGAGCTCTGGAGGACCCCCTTTCCTCCTCCTTTTTTAAAAGATGGACCAGACAAACATTCATGTTTCAATTCAGCAGGTTTTGTTAAAGACAGGTGGTTTTTATCACTATCAGTTTTTAAGTGTCCCAACTTGGGTTGGTCTCGGTTATGTTCACTGAGCCCCTTAACTCTCTACCTTCCACTCCAGTGGGTTTAAATTCTTCCCTTAGATAGTCCAATACTGGAAGGGGGTAGGGGTCGACATAACTGTAGTTATGGGCTGAGTCTTTATGGGTAGTAAACCCAGATCCCACTGGTTTCCCCCACTTTTCTGCCCGGGGTCTCATGGTGCCTGGGTGGGATGCTCTTCCTGTCAAGGGGTGTCCCATGAGAAGCTATCCCTTTCTGGTTCTGCCAGTTTCTTAACTCTCTTTTTCTTCTGTCTCAATTGTTCTCTTCTCTCCCCGCTCCACCAGAATATGGGGGCTTTCTGGGCATTTGGCTTCTCTTCTCTACTGACTTTCAATTGGATACATTCCCTGGTCCACAGATGTTCTTTTACTATCCATTCCCATCCCTCTGGTAACATTTCTTCAGCCTTTCTTTCCTCTGTCAAATAACTTCGAGCTTCTCCTGGGGATAGTTCCTCTCTCATGTGCCTCTCTCTCACACCTTCATATCCTCCTCCCCTTTAATTTCCTCCTCCTTTGTTTCTGGCTCCACCGCCCCCACCTGTAATTTTTCCCAAGGCTTTCTTTGTTTCCCTGGCTTTTTGTAATTTCCAGGTTTTTCTGTTCTTTCTGGCAGGATCTCAAATACTCATCTTCCTCCCTCTCCTGTAGGGGTGTTCATTAATTCTACTTCAGCAGTCTTCATGGGGAGGGGGGTACAGCACAATGACAGGGAGAATCATCTCCCTATTCACTCCCTCACATACCATATTGTCCAAGCCATTCATAAGTCCCATAAAATGTTGTCTCTCACCTTTGTTCTGTGCTATGCCCCACAGTTCAATGTTTTGAATGATGCAGGGTTGTTCTTGTTGTTTTAAATGAAAGGACAGGAATTAAAGAGACAGGATTCCTATTAGTATGCATAGCCCTTCGAGAAAAAAATAGAAATATTTCTGCTCAAATAAGGATAAGGAGTATTGATAAGGAAGCCACATGTCCATCTTTTCAAAATTCCAAACAGAACACAGCCTGTAGAAATATTTAAAGACATACACATTTAACCATCCATCTCTGTTGCAAAACAATCCCTCATGAAAGCAAGCTAACATTCATTAACTATTCAATAGTGTCGATTTATTCAGACTTAGCCCCTGAAGGGTGACATTGAGTAATGTATAATATATTCTCTCTAGCAAACAAAGCTACACTACTCTGTTCGAAGGCAACTCAACAACAGGAAAACCTTGTATAACCCCACATTTGCTTACAGCCAGAGATACAACCTGTAGACTAAATTTGTAAAGTGGTTAAGCACTGAAAATAGAATATCTGAAATTCCTCAAGGTTTAAGAAAAATTGGCATTTATGTACCTGGCTATTTCATAAGAAGGTCTGCAGACAAAATGGACCATCAACACAGCATCAAAGCATCATAAAATGCATGTGCTTTTTGTTCTGGTATGAACAAAAAGCACATGCATACATAAGTACAGCTCTAGAGAAGCTAAATATTTTTATTTATTTTTTTGCAAAATGAACATTTCAAGGAACATATGTTTAAATAGCTGCTGCCTGTCACCTTTAGCAACAGAACCATGACACAGAAAAATACATCACTACATTGGCACATGGAGGCAAAAAAAATTCTGATGCTATATATTTTTCTGTGGAAGAATTTCTACACCATATGTATCTGTATGTATCCATAGTTGTCTGGGCTGTTGTGCTGCAATCAATTATGTCAGACGGGCTAAATATAAGTTATGAATTTCTATAAGTTACTCTTTTAAGGAGACAAACATTGACAAACTCTAGTGCTCAGTTGCCCACAGGGGGACTCAAAAATAATGTATGGCAACCTCTTACTTTACACAAAGCAGTTGGCTTCCAACAGACCCTGAACTAGACTTATACATGGTATATTTGTTCTCGGTAGACTAACAAATGAACACACTGCTAAACTTGTTTTAATTTCACAAAATCTCTTGCTTCTCGCTCATTCACAAGTAAAAAGAATAACAACAAAATATGGTAAGTTGCCTGTGTCCACAAACTCCCACCCATCTTTTAGTGAAACAGATTGTTCCCTTAGTTATACATAATCAGATTTTTCTCAGCTTGAAATTGAATTGAAGAGCAGTGCTAAGAGTGAGTGAGTGAAGCTGAGGATACTACAGTAACCCCCCAGCAAAAGAAGGTTTGTTATACTATGCACCATCGTGTCAGAACCAACATATAGCGACCCTAATAGGGCTTTCAAGGTAAGTAAGATATTTAAGGAGTGGTTTCACTAGGCCCACTCCCCCAGCATGCTTCCATGACTGAGCAAGGACTTGAACCCAGGCCTCCTAAGTCCTAGTCTGTCACTCTGTTCACGACACCACACCGGTTAAAAGAAATGATATAAGATGAAACAGGCACAGCTCTCTTTAGGTATGTGTCATTTTTTTTAGTGTTTTTTCAGGTGTATTCCCTGGAAAAGACCCTGATGTTGGGAAAGTGTGAAGGCAAGAGGAGAAGGGGACGACAGAGGATGAGATGGTTGGACAGTGTCATCGAAGCAACCAACATGAATTTGACCCAACTTCGGGAGGCAGTGGAAGACAGGAGGGCCTGGCGTGCTCTGGTCCATGGGGTCACGAAGAGTCGGACACGACTAAACGACTAAACAACAACAACAACAGGTGTATTCATTTTTTGTTAAATATAAGGGAAGTATATGCTGTTCTCTTTACATAAGAAATATTCCAATAAAATAATTTCCATACAAAGCTTTGAAAGTGTTTAAATATAACCTTTAAAGCAAACACTAAATAAGATAACATTAGAGCACCAGGAAATGTTCTAGTTCTACTTCTTCTGGAAAACTCCCATCACGACATGGAGCAGAGAGTTTACTTTGCTCCCACAGTGACAGGACATCTCGTAGAGCAAATTCTTCTGATTAGACAAGGGAGCTTCGTATTTGTATCCCCAGGGATACGAATATAAAGGTTGTGGTCCATTCCCACCCCCCAGAACCATCCTGGTCCACCCACTGGGATCCTCACAATGCTCATGTCCATTGACAGCAACATCGCACCGATTACAGAAGTAGTTCTGCCAGCACTGCCCCACCTCTCCCAGCAGCAGCTGAGTAGGAAGACTCATCTTCCCACATCCTCATCGGAGCAGTTGGCTGTGGGAAGAGGCAGGGCAGGGCTGGTGGGACTACTTCTGCAATTGGCACGATGTCACTGCTATCAGACACGTGTGCTGTGAGGAGCCCCATTGAGTGGACTGGGCTGGTTCTGGGGGATGGGAATGGGCTGTCATGGCACCTGTGGTGCCGAGCTTTGTATTCGTGTCCCCCAGGATATGAATACAAAGCTCCCATGTCTACTTCTGATTCCAGCCCCCAACAGTTCCAGACAAAGTAGCCAAAAGCACCTGGAGTGTACAATGCTACCTGCCTTTTGCTGTTGTAAAGGATATATATGCATGAGACAGTATGGTGACAGGTTGTGCCTAGGAACAGCCTCAGCTCCTTATACAGGGCAGTTCTATACCTCTGTATTAAGTAACAAACAGTGAGGAACCAGCTTCAAATGTACAAAATAATGGCTCCTTCTCCCCAACACTATAATTTGCCCAATTTGAAATGTTCATGATTCGTTAAGACTGCAAACTTTAAAATCCCAGAAATATTATCCCAAGAACCTGTATAATATATGCTGCTAAATACTGTCTCTGTCATACACTACACACTGTTTTATTGTATTCCCTGGTGGAAACGTGACCCTTCTGGGAAGGTGGGTGGCATTTTACAAGTTGAAACTCGAGAAAGCCAGAATACAATGAACGAGTTGACATTTTCTGCTTCCTTTGATCCATGGACAAAATATAATTTTAGTTTTAATAAAAGCTATGACGACACTCAAGGCTGTGCATTCAAAAGTCAAATAAATAAAGTATGGCTTTTGAAAAATAACTCGTCAGAATTTTCAATATTTAAATCATCCCCCCAACATTAAATCAAATAGGGTTGTTTTTTTCAAGATCTAAAAGGCTGCACCTATTCCACCTGCAGTTTTTCCGCAATATGTAAGTAGATGTATTGCATAAATGGCACTAGCAACTTACCAGCATGGTCTGGATGTACTGATGAAAGATAGTGTATAACTTTTAAAATTAAAATAGGCCCTATAAGCATGCATAGCATTTTCACAAATGATTTCGGGAGAGCTGTAAGAACAAAAATGTTTTCCACATTTCCACCTTTTGCAATAAGCATTAAATAAAGTGTAACATGTACCTGAACTATGTGAACAAAATAAAGTTTACCAGCAGAGAGTCTCCTTTTTTATAGCATTCATCAGAAATGTAAATAAATTAAAAAGCAGGTAACAGCGATGAACTATAAACAACAGTAAAGTTGACAGCATGCTTCATCTTGCGGGCTGGCTCAATAGCTCACAAGAGGTTGGGAGTCTGATTTCCCACTATGCTTCCGAAGACAACAGCCAGCTCATGTAATCTTAGGCAAGCTGTGCAACTCTAGGGCAGCCCCCAGAATAAAGGAATAGTAAACTGCTTCTGTACTTTATATCTAGAGAACTCAGGGTCACCATTAGTCAGAATTTACTTGACACACATAATTATTATTATTCTCCTGGTGGAATGGCTCAGGATCACAAGTAGAAGTAGGAACGGGTAGACTTCAGAACTTTGTTTTGTTGTTGGTTACTAGAACTGCTGCAAAACACACATGTTCAATAATTCTGAACCCTGGAATTTATTCTGAGTACCATAACAAAAGACAGCTTACAGCCCTTCTAGGCGCGCACACAAACACTCTTTTGGATATCCCTAAGTTTTCCTTATTTCAGCAGTGTAATTTAGGGAAGGGATGAGTCATTTGAGCTGCTGTTTTCAAATAGTATAAAGTAAGAATTCCTTGCAGATCCTCATCTATCTTTTGCCCACCTCAGTAGTCCTGCATTCACTGCAAGAGCCTTTGGACGATACAAAGAATGGTGAACTCTAGGGTTCTCAATAGAATCACCTTGACTTTTGTCATTGCAAACAAACAAAAAACTACTAAGAACACTTGAAGTTTTCTCTGTATTGTGCTTTAGGGTTTGTAGGAACATTCCATATTCCAGTGCAAGTCTAGATAACAGACTCTGCCATACACTAAAAAGATATAAAAGTGCTAACATAAACATTCACACTCCTAGGGCTTTGTTTCATAATATTATAAACCGCTAAAGGTGCTGCTCTCAAAAGCTAAGGCACATGGTATTAAAGTGACATTTAAACACATTTTCAGGTTAAAACTACTAATTAGTTGATAATACAAATTAATTTTAATGGGGAAAGCTGAGCATTCTTCCTCTTGCATATTTGGACGATTTCAGCCATTCTCAACATTATATAACGGACACAAATAACATAAGCCACTACTGAATCTCTACTTTGCTGAGTTGTCTCTGGAGCATTCAAAATGCAGCTGAGGAAATATTTGAGGAAATATTTCTTTAGGAAACTAGTGTTGCTTTAGGGAAAATACAACAGCATCATCTATCACTTGGAACATTCTGCTTATGCTATTATTTAAAAAGAATCTACATGACTATGTTTCTTTGTTTCTCATTTACTTGTTATATATATATATCCTGCCTTTTTTCCCAAGAAAGCAGGGTGGCATACACATTTTCTCCTCCCCAGTTTTATTTTCAAAAACAACCGATTGAATGACTTTAGGTTTAGAGATAATGCTTTATATAAAGCAGGTGCAGGCAAAGAGAAGCCCAGAAGATACAGCTTCCCTGCTGTTTGTTTTTGTGGCCCTTAACTCCACCAGACAGTTCTACCACCTGTTTCCTGCCACAAATTGTTTCCCCTAACAATAATAAGTGAAGTGATGCTTCCGGAAGCCTCCAATAGTAAATAGACTGCAGGGACTACCTGCAGTGTTTAATCCCCCAAAGTAGCCATGTTTTCAAAACCCAAAGTAGTTAATTCCATTTCTGGAGGTCCATATGGTCCCTGGAGGAACCTAAGGGCACAGTTTGGCCTGTGAATCTGCTGTCCCTGACCTGAAGTCATCTAGTGATGCTCACAGCCAAACAGAACCCAAGTCTTCCAAGACACAGCCCAGTGTTCTCAGCATTAACAATGTTGGTTCAAAACAGCAAACTTCATATTATGATTGCACCTGTCCAATCAACCATTACATATTACTTTAATTACCTCAATTTAAGACAGGAACTGATGCTTACTTTACACAGTAATGCTTAAATATGCAAGAAGCCCTTGAAGGGCCCAGAAGGCAGGAATTTTCTCTCCCACAATTACTGATCAAAAAGAAAACAAATGTAAACCAAAACGTGATTCTCAGCTACATCATCAGAACCTAGATTTCCACGTTTACATTATCATTAGCACATACAAGCATATGTCAGGACTAGAAGGGCGCCACATGTGAATACACATCAGGCTCTGGCACTGACACACTCCAGTTATAAAATCCTATAAAACATAAGACTAAATGTAGATTCCAACCATTAAGATGTAAGCAGCTGTCATATACTTGTGTGCTATCTGAAAACAGATTGCACTGAATTACATAAGAGCATAAATAATGAAGCATGTCCTGGCATTTTAAAGATCTACACAAGTTTTATTTGGTTAAGTTCTCATGGACTATAGCCTGCTTCGTCAGATCCATACTACATCTAAATAAGTGGCCTACTGTCCAGAAAAGCTTTTGCCAAATAAAAGTCATTAATTTTTAAGGTGCCTCAGGATGCCCTTTTATTTTTACTAAAACCTGAAACTAACATTGGCTATCCCTCTGGGAACAAAAACCTAACAAGAACTGTACTGAAATGGACCCAGGACCTATCTAGTTCAGCATTTTGTTCCCACGGAGACAAGTTATCTACAGGAAACTCACTAGGAGGCTATGAATAAATTAAGCACTGCTCTGCTTATGTTTCCCAGTAACTGGCATTCAGAGGCATACTACAATATATAGCCATTCTGATTAATTGCCACTGACAGCTTTGTTCTCCAGAAGTTTGCCTAATCACCTTTTAACACCTTCCAACATGGTGGATATCACAACATCTTGTGGTAATGAGTTCTAGAGTTTTAATTGTGCGCTACCTGAAGTACTTCCTTTTGTCTGTCCCAAATCTGTTCAGATTCATTGTATGATGCTGAGTTCTAATGTTTTGAGAAAGGGATTAAATACTCTCCCTCATCACTCCTCCACACTATGACACCTCTGTCATGTCCCTTATACTTGCTTACTCTCCAAGCTAAAAAGCTCCAAATATCATTATTTTTCCTCACAGAAGAGCTGCTCCAGCCCCTTGATGAATCTGGCTGCCCTTTTTCCAGCTCTGCAATAACCTTTTAGGGATGCAGTAGCCAAAACTGTACACACATTTATCATACTCTCTAACACCCAACCCAACTAATATTCTGAGATATCAAGAGATGATTCCTAGGCATTTCACACTAGTCTGTTCAAATCAATATACTTGGCCTTTCTTTCTTTTTTTTAGTAGAAATTCAGACATTGGCAAAAACGTACTTCAGAGGACAGGAGTTAGAACTCTGTCTGTGTTCTGAAGTTCTGTCTGTGTTCTACACGAGAACACAGACAGAGTTCTAACTCCTGTCCTCTGAAGATGCTGGCCACAGAGACTGGTGAAACGTTTAGAAGAAAAATCTCGAGAACACGGCCAAACAGCCCAGAAAACCTACAACAACCATTGGCAAGAACACTACCCAGTTCCACAAAAAGCTATTTAAAACTTGGGAGTCTTGTCCTAAAGAAGACAAACAGAGATTTGGTAATCCATAATCTCATTCTTTCCTGAGCGTAGCTACTACTCAAGACTTCATATGAGAGGGGGAAAAAAGAAATAATGTGAGCACCCTGTGTTTTTTAACCAAGAGGGTGAGTGGCTTAAAAAGCCTAAATATCTGATAAGTTTCAAGGCTGTATAATCTAATCTGGGGGAAAAATAGGTGATAGAAATGCATATCATCTAATTGACAGAAGACTCTTCCAGACAGAGTAGTACTTTCACCCCAGTTGGTCTTGGCTGGATCTGGTTTATCATGAAAGAAAGTGGAACTTGCCAGGATTTGTACCCAAACTGCACCATAAAAAGCTGCACCAATGGAAACCACCTCTCCTCTGAAATTCTCTTAAACCTTCTTAGAAATCTACTGCCCCGGTGGAGCTTTCCTTCTGGAGTGATTTTATTTTAATTTTTAATTTTTTAAACATTAATTCATGCACTAATTAAAATAGCTCTAAATTCTGTCTCCTTGGAACAAAATTAACTATCCCTTTATAGCAAAGGCCAAAAACATGGAAAGGCAAAGGAAAAAACACTCAACATGTCAGTCAAGTTTTACATCATCTGGATGGGGAAAAGGCCCAACAAAGCCTTTGGTACTTTGACGGGTACTTTTACCCCCATTTAGAAGAACCCAGAATATCTAAGCGACAAGCCCCTTCAAGATTAAGTAATCAAATGAATAGCTTCTACCCCTACATAGGTAAAGTAAAAACCAGATCCGCCTTTACACATAACAAAGCCAATTAGATACCACTTCTGTTACCGGATTGCACAAATATTCAAATTATAATTGTTACGATGCAGCCACAGTCTTTCTTATGAATATAGCTGCCTTGACCACTGTAAATTCAGAATCTGACAGAAAAACGTTTGTGTTTCTCAGTAACTGTGGACAGTCTCCTGAAAGGAGAATTCAGCTACAAAAGTCAGAACCTTAACAGCCTGCAGTAGAAGCACCACTGAGAAAATAGGATTTTTAGCTGGTGTTGGGTGAATGGAGGCAAATGCTAGAGGGATTTAAGTCATTTCTTAAACACCTGGTAACTGTGGAAGATGTATATGTTTGCTTTGAATGTACTGTACTATTCATACCAAAAAACCCAAACCTACTAAGTGCTACAGCACCAGGGAATTGTTCAAACGAATGCTTATTACTCTTTTTTGTCCTTTTTTGAAGCTCTACTTTTTATTTTTGCTTTTAATCTTTATTAAATGTTATTACAAAAAACAATCTACTACTGTGACCTATATGGTCCATATATTTAATATAGTAGGTACAATGAAATGATAACAGAAAGATTTACACCTGCCACAGAGAAAGAAGGTATGCATTCAACAAAAAGCAGGATAAGTCAAACGAACTATATTTGCTGATACTTAAATGTTGACTTGCCAATACAAATTAGTTTCATGAGCCCCTGCCTCTTCTATCATTAGGGTTATAGCCATTAGCACTGTGACATCTGCACCACACAAAGGACTTCTGAGATTATAAGAAAAGAGGAAGGTACTCAACAATGTAAGAAACAGAATCTCACATTCCTAGTCCATTACATCTTGGTGAAAATGTTAAAAACACAATCAGTCCCCTGCAGTTCCATGTCTCTTAAATGCAAACTGAATAAGCCTTTATGGACTACTGTGTGAAATTAGACATGCCAAATTTGTGTGAAAGCCAGAGGTTATTCCTGTGTCAAGAGCGTTGACAGGTCTCATAAATATGTCAGACAATATTTACGTTGAGGCCAAACTTGTGGTTTTATTTTTGAAAAGTTCATTCACTCTACCATGGCTTGCTAGGCTTTGATTGTCTGACAAATCATTTCCTGATACAAGTTTAAACAACAGGCAAGGACTTTGGACACCACCCAGCTGTCACGGTTGCCCTGGGAATTGGCACTCTGTTCTGGCAAGGGAAAAAAAATGAAAGTGAACAGATATCCTGTATATTTACACCTACAAAGACGGAAAGCTAACACTTGGGAAAAACAGTTATTCCTTTCTGAAGAAGATCATTTATCTGAATAACCCTTTCTGTGTCCTTCCACCAGTGCTGGAGAACACTATAGAATAAACTGGATAATATTCCATCCTCCCAGAGTTACAGGTAGCCAGGAAGTTTGTTTCCATTAATTCAGCAACTTCAAAGAGCAATGGCAGGTCTGTTGCATCCCAGTTCTAGAACAAGCTGCATAACAGCACTAGTATAACCAGTTTTATAGGTGTGCAAGTGTTTCTAAATTAAAGATTGATCATTTAATTTAATAGCAGATTAAAGTGGCTGTGAGATAACTTCAGAAAAGTATAAAAAATATGCACTTCAATAATAATGACAGCTGTCCAAACACCGAGGAATGGATGAAAAGAACTGGAGCACATTTCGGATGACTTACTTTCCTCTCCCAGAACCACCATGCAACATCTATCTATAAGTTCTTTCCCTGTGCAGGCACCACTTCGATATTCATTCTAGTTTCTCCAACGTCCCAAATGCTTGCCAATCATAATAATCCATTCAGAGACTCAGCAGTAGAAAAAGAATAAAAGAGTAAGAAACTATTCTTCAACAGCATCACAGCTACTCTGAACAGTAGCAAATTTTTGTATGAAAAGACCCTTTAACAGCTGCTACCTATGGTGACTGCAACTGCAGACTCTGTCGTGGTCTGGGTGGGAATATAGGACTTGTGTTTTGTTTTCTGTAGTGTTGTGTTTTAATTTTAACATGAAAGGACCTTTAATGAAAACCAAGAACAGGATCCACAAAGTTCACACAAACATAGCATTCATTCACAGTATTTTAATGAACTCCCTTGTTGTGGGCAGCAGAGAACTACATTCCTTACTCCCACCAGCAGTGGATTTGCTAGCAAATTAATTAAAGAGAAATTCGCAACTCTACTGCAACCAAACAATTTTGTGGGTATGATGTCAACTGTACATAAGGCATAATGCATCTGCAGTATATATGAGACGGGCAATACATGATGCTGTGATTTGCAGAATCGGTAGCAACACAAAACAGTCAACTAGTGACATGGCACTGTCTGCCCAGAAGATAGAAAGTTACTCTTTAAATGAAACTGTTACTATTACATTTTTTAAAAGCAATGTATTATTATTCAGTATCATTCATTACTTCTTGTATGACAAATCACCTTTTAGAAGAAAAAAATCTGCCTAAAAATAAAATGGGTCAGTATTTGAAATCTATCAACATGTTCTATAAAGCAATTCCTTTATTGTAGTAATAATAAGCAAACATTTCTCATTGCACAAAAAATTATGTTGTCAGTTGTTACATTGTTTTTCAAAAAGAACACCACCATGCCCTTGTTACCCCAAAAAGTAATATGTTACAGATTGCCTCATTACTTGTAACATATTACTTCCAAGCCCAGAACAGCCAATGAAATTCCTGTTAAGACGACAAACAGATTTGCCTTCAAAGGAGCCACGCTGTTTAATTTGAAACCCATTTATCTGATGGGCTTGCGGACCTTGATGGCCAAATTAATTTCTTATATGCAAACCACTACAGGTAGTGCTGACAAAGATGCCAGAGTGTGTACAGCCTCCATCTGGAGATTGCCTAAAATGTACAGTCACTGAACTTTGCATCAGAGCAAAGAAATTACATAGACTGTTACATACTATAGCATTCAAATAACTTCACAAAAGCTACAAGAATGGGCATACATTAGACCCATTTTAATTAAGTTACCAATACTGCAAATGTCTACTGTTGTAATCTACTACATTCATAAGGGCAGCAGGAAAAAAACATGGTCGTAATTAATAATAACAATCATCTGCTGTCAAGTCAATTCTAACTTATGGTGGCCCTTTTCAGGGTTTTCTATGTAGACAGTACTCAGAAGTGGTTTACCATTATCTTATTCTGGGGGGCACCTTCAGACTGTGCAACTTGCCCAAGGCCACACAGGCTGGCTCTTTTTGGGGTACACAATAGAGAACTGAACTGCCAGCCTCTGGATCTGCAGCAGATATCTAAGTCACGGAGCAGTTGTGGAGAATTACTGTAACTAAGACATGTAGTCCTGCAGTATTCCCACCATAACTGATTACATATAGACATGACAACAACCACCCACTGTTGGCAAGCATCCATTCTCCTTTGTTCCTGTTCTTCAAAACAGCCTTATTATTTTTAGAAATTAATTAAATAAGATTAAACAAGCCACTTAAGAGTTGGTATTCAGTCACCTCAATTGATTTACAGTGGTGCCTCGCTAGACGATTGCCTCGTTAAACGACGAATCCGCTAGACGATGAGGTTTTGCGATCGCTGTTGCACTTCGCAAAACGATTTCCTATGGGCGCTTTTCGCTGGACGATGTTTGGGGGCCTCTCCCGTGACCCCCCCCACCCCTTTCAGAAGCCTCCCGGGGCGCAGGGGAAAAGCGGAATTTTTTTATTTCCAGCTTTTCCCCCTGAATTTTCAGGGCAGAGAAAGCCTCTTTTTAGCCCGCCCATCAGCTGTTCGTCGGGAGAGGGGAGGGGGAAGGAGGGGAGAAGAGGACAAAATGGCTGCCGGGGCTTCTTCAGCAGGTAAACATGCAGTGGAAAAGCACCCGGCAAGCCTCTGAAAGCAGCGCTTTGCTGTGGGGGTGGTGTGGGGGGGAGTGGCAGGCCTGCCCCTGCCACCCCACCCCCACCCCCACCCCCACCCACTCACCTCTTGGCAAAGCCCCGCTTCCAGAAGCCTCTGGGGTGCTTTTCCACTGCCTGTGCCGCAAAAGCCTCAGAAGCCTCCTATCAGCTGTTGGTCGGGAGAGGGGAGGGGGGAAGGAGCGGAGAAGAGCACAAAATGGCTGCCGGCTGCCGGCTGCCTGCCGGCTTTTAGCTGTTTGGTGCTCTTTTCTGGATGTTTCGCTGCTACCAGGCACTATGAGAAGCCGGGCTCAGTCTACAGTACCTGGTAAGTGACTTTTTTTAAATTTTTTTTTAAGTTTCTGTGCTTTTCTTTCCCATTGGAACGCATTAATTAAATTCCAATGCATTCCTATGGGAAATTTGGTTTCGCAAGACGATGTTTTCGCAGGACAGCGATTTGTCTGGAACGGATTAACATCGTCTTGTGAGGCACCACTGTATATGGTCTTTAGTTAACCTCAGCAACACTTCTGTTAGGGCAGAAGCATATTTGATGAATCAGTGATGCTCACCGACAACTTACCTGAAAGCTGTTGTGAACCTCTCTCTTGTTCCTTCTAGTCCTATCATTATGCCAGCCACTTAACAGCTGTTCTCTATCCACTTCCCATTTCATTCATAATATTACTTCTCTCCTCCTTGCCTTTTCTTTACTTGGCCCAAATACCCTGCTCTCAGAGGACTTTTCATAAAATTACTCCAGGACTGACCTTAATCCAGTAAGGCCAGATAATTCATTGTTGTTGTTATGTTCTGTCAAGTTGCCTCCGACTTACAGCAACCCTATGAATGAGCAATCAAAATGTCCTGTTCTCAACTGCTCCGTTCACCTCTTGTAAATTCAAGCCCATGACAGTCATTCTCTCTCATATTTGGTCTTCCTCTTTTCCTACTGCCTTCCACCTTTCCCAGCATTATTGTCTTTTCCATACAATCTTGCCTTCTCATGATGTACCAAAGTACAACACCCTCAATTTCAACATGTTTGCGTCTAGAGATAGTTCAGACTTGATTTGATTATTTCCCGTTCTTTTTACTGTCCAGCTTTCACAACTGTACATGATGATTGGGAATATAAGAGAGTATATGATCTTGGTTTTGGTCTCCAGTGACGCATCCATACATTGATCTTCTATAATTCCTTCATTGCTGCCCTTCCTAATCTCAGTCTTCTTCTGATTTCTTGATTGCATTCTCCACTAAAAGTTAAATCAATCAATCTTTATTTGCGGTCTCTGACTAAAAGTCATTTCAAATCATTGCTGCTTTATTCCAGTACGATGGTGTTATCTGCATATCTTAAATTATTAAAACTCCTTCCGCCAATGTTCACTCCTCATTCTCAATCTAGTCTGGCTTTCCATATGATATGTTCTGCATACAGACTGAACAGATAAGGGGATAAAATACACCCTTATCTGACCTCTTTGCCTATAAGAAACCATTCTGTCCTAAAGGTTCTTGCCAACAACACAAGTCACACATCAGGACAATCAAGTGCTGAGGCATATCCATTTCTTTCAGAACAACCCATAATTTCTCATGCTCCACACAGTCAAGGGGTTAGCATTAGTCTAGCAGACTAATCTTCTTCTGAAATTCTTTGATGAGCTCCAGTAGAGTACCCAGCAGAGAACTACAATATGATCTCAAATACCTCTTCCTTTTTGGAATCTAGTTTGAACACCAGACATTTCTTACTTCATATAAGGTAAAAGCCTTTGTTGCAACACCTTGAGCATCACTCTGCTTGCATGAGAAATTAAAGCAATCATCCTATAATTACTGCACTCCTTGGCATCTCCGTTGAGGGACTGAAATGTATACTGAGCATTTCCAGTCTGTTTTCCATATTTGTTGGCATATTCTTGTTAGGATTCAGTCTATGTGGCTTGAAACGGTTCTATCAGTATTCCATCTACCGCGGTGATTTATTTCTTCCTAGTGCTTTCAAAGCAATTCTCACTTCACTTTCCAGAACTGCAGGTTTTTCAACATAGAATTCCTCTTCTAAAGAGTCTGTCATCCTTTTATCCCTTCTGTATAGGTCTTCAGTATATTGTTTCCAACTTCTCTTTATTTTCACCTGGTCAGACAGTATGCTTCCCTTTTGGTCATTCAGCATTCCTAATTTGGGCATGAACTCCCTTTGATTTCTTGGATTTTCTGGAAGCGATCACTTGGGTCTTTCCCCCCCTTTTGTTGTTCTCTATTTCTTTGCACTGATTGTTGTAGTAATTCTCTTTGTCTCTATGTGACAGTTGTTGAAAACCTGCATTCAGGGTTCCAACTCTACTTCTGTCACCTTTCATTTATACATACATATTAAGTTCATTTTCTTCACAGGTGACAGATTTCCTCACAGGTGACAGATATATTTTCTAACCACAGAAAGGTGGCAAAGGTTTGCCTCTGTTGAACGGCTGACACAAAGCCATTGCTTTTATTTTTGTCTTTTTTTTTTCAAATGAACCTAGGAATTTTATTGTCTAGACATGGTTTAATTCATACAATCTATTCTAGCGATCAACCTGATCCTTAAGGCAGCAATAGGATTAGAAAAAGGGTCTTGTCACATGCAAGGATTTATTTGGATTATATACCAACTCTCCACAAAGGGTAACTTTAGCTTTAGTAGCATTAATTGGGAGAATTCCTGCAGCTCTTTTTCTAATTTAAAAATCTGATGGCTGTTCAGAAGTCAGGAGAAAATTTGAGTGCATTGGTATCAGGCGGAGTACAGAGTAGCTTCATGAAAAGAAAAAAATCTGTGTTACCTCCACTTACAACATAACAGCATAGTAAATTTTCACTCTTCATAAAGCCTTAAACATATGAAAAATTAGGTAACATTTGAGGCTGCTGTTATTGTCTTTACATTTATATCACTTACATGTTTAAAGGCAGCAGTAAGTGAAATAGTTCACCTTCCCCATTTAGTACAAATATGGACAGCAACCTAATACTTTTATGAGGGCCAACTTGAAACTACAGAACAGTGAGGGACCGTTCACATTTCACAGAATAGGCAGAGAGGGAAAGAACAGATGAGCAAGAAATGGAAAACAGTCAACAGTTCTATTCTAGCCGAAACTGGTTTAAGGCAAAGGTAGGGAAGAGCCAAATTCTATTCCAAAAGCTTCCCCGGGTCTACATTCCAGTGGTGGGTAGAGTCATAGAGTGAGTCCAAAGCTATTAACATATTTTAGATTTAAAGCACTTACGCAAGTAATATTATCTTAGGAGAGGGATTTTAACTTTTTAGAATGGAAAAGGCTCATGCAGCAGCTAGGAACCAAAGGTATTAAGTAGATGAGAAAGTGTGTGTGGCTATCTAGGGAAACAAAGAGGACATTAAGAATGTGCCATTCAAATTTTTTGGACTCAACTCCCAGAATTCTCCAAGGCAGAATTCTGGAAGTTCCAGTCCACAGACCTATACCTACAGACACCTAAATTTTACTCACCTGGCATACAGCCTGTTTTCAGAAGCTCTATGCCTCCTCCTTAACGACAAGAAGTAGGACTTCATGTCTTGGGCCTACTTCCTGTTGTTAGTGAACAAAAACAGCTGAGGCGCTTTCTGAGAATTATAGTCTTGTTGCTTTATAGAGGACACCTCCTGAAGAACTACAAAATGGTTCAAAATATTAGCGCTGTCAACTCTACAACCAAGCTTATCCCCAGAAAGCCACAGCACATTCAGGGCTGACTATTCCTATCTCTTCATTGTTTTCTGAAGCACACTTTAATGATTGATTTCCCCCCCACTATTTGTGTATCTCATACACGCAAGAGAAATAAATGAGAAAACAAGATTTAATGCTATAATGAAAAGACTTATTTCAGACATCAAAGGAAGAGTTATGGTTAGAAATACTCCAGAGTTCTAGTCCGTCACTCTATCTACTACATCACACTGGGAATCAGTGGGAAGCTCAAACTAGCTTTGTGATAATTCATAATTTCTTCCCCAAAATTCTTCCCCAAAAACTAGGAGAAAAACTCTATTAGGAGATTTTGAAGTGTGTCCAACTACGAAACTGAATCATGGGAATGGTGGTATGCATAATATGTTCTTCTATTCTGCTCTGTCTGTCATTATACAGTACTTTCTTTTTCCAACTAGCTGTTATCATATGTGCTTTGTTTACAGTAGGTGACACAGGTAGCAGGAGCAACTGCAGAGGCAAGCAGCAACAAATATAGCTATTTATCCAAGGAGGAGATGTTGGATTCTAGTTGTTCTGTCATGCAGATGACACAAAAGGGATGGGCAAAACATGGCCCACAGGCTGCATGCAGCAAGAAGCTTTAACAAAACTCCCCAGCACTCACACACATTTTTTTTTATTTTTAAAAAGGTTCAAAAGTTTTCTAGTGCCCTCCAAGGAAGGCGTTTCTGCACTCTCCAGATTTTTAAAAAACTGGCTACTGAAGGGTGTGAGAAGGCCTTTTCAGTTAAAAAATTTTTTTTAAATAAAAATATTGTTCTGGTAGAGACTGCTCAACCAGCTATACAAGTTAACATTAATTCAAATGAATTTAAAAATAATATTAAGGTTTGTTGGTTCAAGATATGACTTGTTACTCATTCAGGAATTACAAATATTCCATTTAAGAACCAACCAATTTAGGGTCTTGGCAGAGCCATAAATTATAAGGTTGCAGTCTGACATTTCAACTTGGATGTGTTTTAAGAACTCTTTGCCAAAATCAAGAGTTTTCTAAGCAATTTTCACTTTGCAGCTGCCTCCACCAATGGGATATACACCTTTTAAAACTTACTAGTGTCTTATCCTGAAGAATTTAGGTATCGTAGTGTGTTCAAGGAAGCAGCATCTTCCAAATAAACCCTTTCAGCAAAATAGGTCATAGTTAGATGTCTCCATTATAGCACAAGTGAGGTTTATTGAAGTATAATATGAATCTACTTGTAGTTACTGTGGAACAAAGAAACTTCAAAGGTAGATCAAAGAGGTGAACTGCTGAACTACATTTCATTAGGAAGTTCCAATCTATCAACAAGTGTTTGAAACAGGATAACAAGTATTTTGTGATAAGAAATTGTTAATTGCTTTACCAGCTGCCAGGTCAGTGCAAGGCCAACATTTGTAAAGTAATACCCACTGTTGATACCTCCTGCATTCAATTTCTCTGATTTCATTCTATACAATCCCATCACCAATCAGCTCTACTGCATATATACCAGAATTTCAAAGTACTATTTAATGAATCTGTTAAAGTAGGCTCTAGCCCATGAAAGCATATGCTAAAATAAATATGGTCACCTTTAAGGTTCCATAGGATACTTTGCTTCTGTTTAGAAATAAACTGTAGACAGGAATTATGAAAGGCAAACAAAGGTTGTGTTCTTCTGAAACATGACCTGGGGGGAAAAAAATCACCCTAAAGACAAATCCTCATCTATTTAAACTATTTGACACAAAGTTAACTAGAACTCCAAACCCCCAAGTGGCTTTCTTAATTTCTTCTTCATGCCTTATGGGAAATCTAAATGCTTCTCTGTGTCACTGCCAATTACTTGAGAGAAAATAGTCTTTAAATACATCAACAGAGGAAGGAGTGCAGAAAGCACTCTTTCAATATACATGAATGATCATGATTCAAATGTCTTTCTACAAAATAAAAGGCAAAGTAATTTCACAGTGCTTTCTAAATATTATGCTAGTTTCAGGGATCAAGAAAAATCCCATTCAGATTATTGGGTTTTAGGTTATTGTTTTTTGGTTTGGAAAGCTCATAGCTAATTCACGTAACAAGAATCAATGTTTCAATGGTTTTTAGAGACAAATGTTAAGTTACCAACAACCAGGTCAGCCCTAATTTGAAGTTATGTCCAGCACATTACACTCCCCGGTATTGATTTCAGAATTCACCTAATGTAAAAATAAGAACTAGATGGTAAATGTAAAATGTGTTAACATGTCCCAGCCATTTTGTTTAATAAGCTGCCCAATACTCCTAATTTGCACATCATTTTCATGGATGCACAGCAAACACCAAGGCGGTGTGTTAACATGCTACACTGAATTTACAAGATCTTCTACAGTATGATGAGGAGGGATTCATATCAAAAGTTAAAGCAAAGCCTGGTATTTTTTTTCTTCTTCCCATTTTTCCACCTAAGAAAAATATGTATCTCCAGCAAGTTTGTTATCTACAGTAAAAACAATGCAAGAGATTTTTACCTGCTAAGGAGTCGGAATTATAGTTATTTCCTTCCTTTTAAATTACCATTTCAGAGGACACTGTATTTCTTTCTCTATTTTAAAGAGAAGGGCAAGGGCAAGTATAAATGGTTAATAGCAAAATGTGGGCAAGCTCTCATTAAATCCCATTACTTAATTCCATTAACTAAATGACTGAATTGTAGTGAGTGCGGCTGACAGCAGAAGTTTACAACTGTTTCCAATTAACTGATTGTGTTTCTATAAAACTAGAAGCATGAACTGCTGCCCATATTTGACAGCTCCTCCAACACTACAAGCAGCATACAGAGAGAGAGAGAGAGAGAGAGATTGTGTCTGTTACTAAGCAAATTCTTCATTAGGGAGTCTTCATTTCACTTCCTACATCTATTATTTAAGATAGGTCATACGCTGCAATAATGGAAAGACTGAACAGTATTACAGTTGAGAAAGCAGAAAGGAAAGCTGACTACATAGGGTTGTTTTTTTCCATTTGGAGGTCACTTGTAAATACCCGGCAACTTTTCAATTTCTGTCAGAGGAAACACATACCTAAATGGATTCTGCAATTACCCCGATTCTCATACCATAAGGAAAGATATAAATCCAATGACCTCTCAAGTTGCATAACTATAGAATTTGTAAGGATCATTCTGGCTTTATAATTTTATTAGTCAACACATTTACCAAATTATAGGTTCACATACCAAGTGATAATTTGTCCCTTGAATTTAATCCTTAGCACAACAGGCGTTTCTCAGAAGGTGGTGCTGGCAGATTACAGCTCTTCCCCATGGGAAATGTTCTAGCTCATCCCATTTTCCACGCTTTTCAGTACTCTCCATAAACCTAATGGGTGAAGTCATTAACATGTCTGAAGCACACTGTCACCACTATGCAAGTAATGCACAATTTTATCAAATTCATCAACATTTCTTCTCTCTTGCTACATTAGATTTGAAGAGTGCTCTTCTACAAGTAATTATATGGGGCAAGTAACAGATTAAAGAAAGATGAATAAACTAGTACATACAACACGAAGAAGCTGATTATGATCAAGTCCACAGAGCCAGGTATGGAGATTAGATTATGCCTTTGATAGGGTCACATATCGAGGTAATATGCTTGGATGGGAGTGCATTGGTCTCAAACCTGCTATTCTCAGAGTTTCCGAGCTGAATAACTATTTAATATAAATGACTAAGACCTCCCTCCAGACACAACTATTATCTCCAGCTGTACTACATTATCTATTGGACTGTCGCTCTCTCAAGTGTACAAGAAATATGCAAGAGTCACATGACATACTTTGAGTTTATTTAATTAGCTAAGTAGCCCATTCAGTAGCACTAACACGCAATATACAGTCCAAAACTCAGGGTGCTGAAATGTGGCAGTAAAATGGGATAGGTTAGAATGCCTCTGCCCTGCTTCACTGTATCTCAAAATCAGTTCAATTTACCCTCTGCAAGTGAGGGCCTGTATAGAATATATGGGGCTAAGTTCAATGTAGCAAAAGCAGAGCAAAAGTCTATGTTAATGCAGTTGTGCTAGAGTATATCATTTGTTGTGCATCTGCACACACAAAAATGTGCTGAATATCACCCTTGCAGTTACTCTGCAAATGTAAAATTACTCTTATAATGTATTGTGAACTAGCACAGTGGCATCACTGAATTCAGGCTGCGTTCTGGGAAGACACACAGAAAGAAGAGAGCCACTGAATGTTCAACAGGAGACTCACGACTTACAGCTGAGCAAGTGTGACTACCAGCGTAATCCTAAGCACATCTGTTTAGGAATAAATTGTTATGCATTCATAGCATACAAAGGACTTCTGCCCAAACTGTTCTTTGAACAACTTAATAGTTACTTGTCCAGCAAGAACAAAAAGGAAGGCAAAAAGTTTATTATAAATATATTCAATTCTAGAGCTGACTAACTTTTTTTCCAGATTTGCTTAACTATAAACAAGTGCAATGAATGCTATTTTAAGATTGAATAATGGGAGAAATTAAGCTAATTCTTTTATTTACAACAACAGAACCTATGACCGTGTCCTGAATCTGGCTAGCAGTCTCAAATATAGTAGACCCATTGAATCAACGGAAATTCCAAAGTTTTGAATCACCATTCGGCAACTAGTTCAACGAGTCTACTCTAACCAGGACTAACAGCTGTATTTAGGCCTGGATCATAGAGAACAATCATAGCATATATTGTTCCTAGCAATGCAGTTCAGAGCTCCATATGGCGAATAGTTTACATAAGTAGCTCCCTGGATGGCTTGGGTGAATTTTTCCTTTCCAATGTAACCCATCCTCCCAAACATAGAATTGTAATGTGGTGGTTAAAAATGATTTGAACTGCTTAGGCAAATACAGCTCTGCAATTCTACCAACACAGATGTTTCACACTTATACTTAGATGCATGTAAGAAATGATCACTAGAGTCTACCATTTGATTTTAAGAACGTTAAAATTTGATGCGAAAGGCTGTTTAAAGAGAAGAACCCTTCATTCCACTCACAAGATCAGTGGGAAGATAATAGAAGAAGGCAAGGACCCAGTTTTCAAATGAACTGAAGTCACAAAATTGAATTTAGCTCACCAGGCTGTGGAGCAGGGGAAGAGTAACTGCCTCCCCCCCGCCAGAAAGAGCATTTTAAAGGAAGTGCTTAGGAAAGACAAGAGCACAGTGGAAAGTCAGCACTTTGAAATACAACAGTAAAAGTACTAAAACACCATCTCCCAGTATCAGACATTTCAGATGCACAAGGAAATAAGATAAACAAAACATTTATATCAAACAGTACTGGAAAAACGTATAACTTTGCTTTTAAAATATCCAATGTATTACTTAATACAGTGACTTTTCAGAAACAGATCCAAGTAGGAACATGTGGAAGTTGAGAACTGAATATGAATTTGTTACCACTAGATGATCCAGCAGTAATTCTGATACTCTGCAGAGAGCTAATATTAAAGGAACAGCACAGCTGATGAAATTTTCATTCAGATTATTACTACTATTATTTCAGAAAGGCAAAGTATGAATTACTACCCAAAGCAGCTTCCATAAACATAAAAAGCAGCAATCAACAGAAAAATTTACAAATAAAATCTGGCCTGAAACAAAGAAGCACTTCAGAATTAGAAGGTATTTCAAAGATGCCCAAACTTATAAAACCAGCCAATTAATAAACTTTTAAAAGCAGCTAACTAATAAAACCTTTCTAAACACTGGAAGAAGATGCCAGTACATATAACCCACATTTCTGTGCCATTCCCTTTTATATTTGCCTCTCATAAGATAAATTTCTAAATGTCACAGCAAAAAGGTTTTCAAATGCAATCCTCTATGACTTTTCACGAATGTCAACAATATTTGCATTAGGTTGATGCAGTATTGCTTGCACTCTTATTTCTCCAGAAGTACAAGGGACTCCCACAAGAGCAGAAGTGCATTATCAGACCAAGCCCCAACATCTACAGAGAGCTGATGAGGAGCATTCACACAAAGAAGGATGGATATGGCTCACCAGAAGTCAGCCATATGAACTCATATTTAGTGTTGCCAAATACAATGTCTTACAAACTTTTGTAAGCTCAAGAACCAGGCCATGGAGTGCCTTCTTGGGGCTCTTCCAGGGGAACAGAACAAGAACTAACAACCTGTCAGCCGGCTGGCCCAGTAAGTAACAAAGTAAAGAATGGGGGGGGGGGGAGAGGAGTGCTCCACTTGACGTAGGACGAAATGCAAGGGAGGGATCCTCTGTGCAAGCCCTTCCTCTGGTGTGACTTTCTCTCCAGTACTTACCAGTGATTTAGTCCATGGCAGACACAACTGCCATGTTGTGCATCCACATAAATTACCAAAGATACATCTCATCTTAAGGGGTGTCGTGGGCCACAGTAAAGCACACAGTGATCCTACTCACCCTCACAGTGATACTGTGGCAAATGAACTCAGCAGAACAGTACTAGAAAAATCAAGTTACCCTCAGAGTACAGCCACCGACTTCTTCCATACACAAAGAGAAGAAGGCTAGTCCCAAAGAACTTTTCTTATTGAGAAGGCTTAGGCCAAGTTTGAAGTGCCACGTTTTGTTGCCAGTGAGCTATTGTGAATTCACACAGAAAATACTAGAGGCCACAATTTTGTTCCTTCTCCCTAGAATCACCTCAAGATGCATGTGTGCAACAATCCCAGAACATGTCATTGACTGACAGAAGTTTTCCAGCTGCACCACTTTTTATAAATTTACATTAATCGATGCATAGACATTACATATGTACATACACAGAGATCTGTTCACATAACTGAATTTAATAACTATAGCTCTTGGGCTGCTGAGCATGTGAATCTATATTCTGAGTTCACAAGCAGACTTCATTATGAAAGTACCTACAAGATTAGACAAACTCCCCCACCCCCAGGCCCAAAAAGGAAAAAAAAGATTTAAATTTTCCTACAGGCTCCCAACAGGCTGCTTAAGCCAGACCCCGCTGCCCCATGACACTGAGCAGGAGATCATTAAGCTTCCAGCTATGCATAAAATGCAGCAGCCAGGAGGGAGGGAAAGAAAGTTAGGTTTCATTCCTCTCCTGCAGCCACAAAAGAAGGAAAGACGGAAAGCCGACACAATGCTGACAGGCAATATCTTTTTGTCTCCAAAAGTGTAAGTCTCCTTTTCCCGCCGCCATCCCATCTCAGATACCTTTGATGTCTGCAGAACAAAAGCGTCCCTCATCCCTGCTGCTCCAAAGAACTGAGAGGTGAGCCGGCCAGGGGGAAAGGAGTCCGGCGGGGAGGGGAGAGAGGGCAAAGGGAAGCGACACCCCTCGAACCCTCCCCTCTCTCCCTCCCTCCCCCTCTCTGGTAATTGCAATGTCAAGTGGAGGGGAACCCAACACACATACACACCATGCTGCTGCTGCCCCTGCAGCCCGAGGCTCTGCAGGCACGAGGACCGAGCTTCTCCCTCTCTCTCCCGCAGAGCAGAGCAGAGGCAGACGCCCCCTTCCTCATTTCCCATCCCCAGTGAGGGAGACGAGGCACAAACGACTACCATAAAGAAGTGTCGTGTGTTGGGGCGAGGGGGATACCTTAGCGAAGGCAGAAATCTTGAAGATAACAAAAGGGCGCTCAGCGACGTCCCCCGCCCCAATGCCCCTTCAGAGTCTGCCTGCCCGCCCGCTCAGCCCCCCTCCAAAGTTTTGCGATGAGAAGCTCCCCCCCCTTCCCCCCTTCCCCCCCCCTTCCCCCCCCCCCCAACCTCCCAGAAGGTCAAAAGCGAGGGTGGTGGGAAGGACCTGCACGTCTCCCGCGCGCCTCAGGGCAGAGTTCCACGAAGTTTCTCCCCCCCCCACCCCCCCCACCGGCCGGCGCCCCCTGAGGCCACTTGTGCAGCCCTCCCTTCCTTCCCGCCTCCGGGGTCCATTCAGAGGCCGACAGCAACCGGCCAAAGGGTTCCCAAGGGGAAAAGCGCCCGACTTACCTCGCGGTGCTCCAACCTGCTTGCTAAGAAGGGGGCGGAGGAAACTCCTCGGCAAGTCCCAGCACCGGGGAAGGAAAAGGAAGAGCGGGTCCTCAAACAGGCAGTCCCCAGGAGGCGAAAGACGCGCCAGGCACTGAGGGTTTCTCCTGGCGAAAGCTTACCCGATGGGCTGCCCCCTTCTCCTCTCCAGAGCCGCCAGGAAGAGGGAGAAAAGAGGCCAGCGGCGGCTTCTTCCTTACTACTGCCGCCGCCGCCGCAAGAGCAGCTGGGACTGACTCAAGGGCTTTTCCTGCAAACTCCTCTCGTGCCTCTTTGCAGCCGCTCGCTCGCGCGCGCGCTCGCACACAAAACACACAAGCCGGCTGGGCCGCACTGCGGCTGCCCCGACTCAACACAGCGCGCACCACTCGCCCGCCCCCTTTGGCCGTCAGGGGTTCCATAGAGTCGCCAGTCCCGTGGGATCCTAGCCTGGGCGAGTTTGGCGTTCCCGGGGGGGGGGGGTAGGAGGCAAAATCAGGGAGCGGAAACGGGCCAACCTGTTGAGACGGAGAGGCGCGCGCAGGGGGGTGTGTGTGTGTTAAATCACGTTATTGCCAGCGAGACCGAGGATAAATCTGCCAACAGAAATTATTTAAAAAGGCAGCGAGGAAAACGACAGCTGGCAATTAGTTACTCTTCTGTTCCCAACACGCGAAAAGTTCTGCGTGGCTCAAAAACGGGCACACTCCGCCGACATGGAGGGGTTCCCCCTCCCCATATGAAACGGGATCTTTCTATTTTTCAGGAAGATCTCCGATTGACATGTATTGACACAGGTAAGGAGATCTGAAAAGGTGAGGCAGGGCCAGACCTGTTTTGCCCTTAAATGGTTGCTTCTCTGAACCTGAGAGAGAAGTTGAAAAAACAAATTGGCATCAGTCTTTCAGTGCAAGTAACTTCTCGGGCACCCTAAACGCGCTGCTTTTCCAAGAGATCGCTTTCCGCCGTGTTGGTGACGTCACGCTGACCTGATGCCAGTTCCACCGAAAGGCTGTCCAAAGATGTAAATATTTTGTAGAAAAATGAGAAATACTCTTTTTACACGGAGACTGAGCTAGTAACATGTGTTAATCTGTTGCACCAGAAAACCCTACCCTCCTGCAAAATAATGTTCTGACAGCCTAAAGCAGGCCCGGGAAACATGAGATCTTCCAGAAATTGGGCAGCAGTTCCCATCATCCCTCAAGCCTGGCTATGATGCCTAAGGCTGGTGGGAGCTGCAGTTCAACCACATTTGGAAAGTCACCTACTTCCCACTTCTGCAAACAAACAAACAAAGCAGACTTATCATGGCATAAAGTTTGTCTGGCCCAGAAGCCACTTCCTCTGATATTTCTTGGACATAGGATCCTGGCATTGTGGCTTTTTGTGTTATCATTCCCTTTGGAAAGAGGTGAAGAGATTAATCACTGAAAGGTGTTTTTGTTTCCATCTGCAGGAAATCTTTACAAATTAAATTGATTGATCTATTGAAGATGTGGAAGTTGAGTCATGGCAACTGGACTTCTTTCTTCTTCGGTTGAAACATTTTGCTACTCATCCAAGCAGCTTCTTGAACATGGTATAAAAGAGTGCATGTAGCAATTTTCATTTCCCACTTCTCAGAACTGGAGAAAAAAAAAATCCAAGTTGTGTTCTGTTTGATTTTTTTTAAAAGGGGGGAAAAAAACTTGCTTTTTCTACTGGGCAGGAACTGCCTGTTTTACTTGCCCTTTCTCCAGTGTCATTGACTGACAGTGACCTTGGTGAAAAAAACTGCCAGGTTTCTGTGACAACCGCAGTAGCACCCTGTTCCCACTTTCATGGCTTGCAACAGGTGTCTGTTTTCCAGCTGCCCCTGTAATTGATGTATTTCAGAAACGATGTGTCCCTGGTGATGCTTCCTTATACTTGGAAATAAATAAGATGTTCAGATAACATGTCACCATGATCATTCACCTCCATTTCTTTTTGCTGCACTGAGGCAGGCATGAACTCAGGTGTTGGTATCCAAAGGCTTGCCTGCTGACTGAAGTTGGACACGTCTCTACCACTCAATCTCTGCTTTAAAATGTTACTTAAGAACTCCTGTTGGAACAGTTTAGACCAAATTAGTCCCAGCTTGAAAAACCTTAAAGCTGAGGCAGGCTACGTGTAGCTGAGGGGTATACTTTCTGCCTCCAAGGACCCCAATGCAGCCCCCAAACCACTGAGGCACCTCGATATCCCTGCGATTCTGCCTCTAAAATTGTTTGGGGGGGGGGGGGAAATGGCTCAACAAATCCCTTTGTGGCCTCTAGGGAACGTGGGGGCAATTTGCCACATTTTCAGGGCTCCCTATCACCCATGGGACCCTGTACCCACAATTAAAAACAAAACCCTCTTGGGCCAATAGAGGACTCAAGGGGGCTTTTTCAATTAAAAATCCCATCATTTTTGTAATGGAGAATGGGTACAACCCCCCCCCCCTCCATGGTCCAGGAACAGGCCTGTGTGAGGTTGCCTATTTCTCTTTTGAAGTCATATCTGTGAGTGAGAGAATGGTCTTGTACTTTCCACCCTTCCTTGACTAGCCGCCTTGCCAGCTCTTGAACCTCAGCATTGATACTTTCCAGGTGCTGATCTGTTGGCTGCTCTTGGAACAGGCTCTTTCTTGCATTAACAGAGCTTGAAAAGTTACTTGAAAGAAGAACGAGCAGAATGGTATCCATAACTAAGCAGTGGTCAGTTTATGCTCTGAGTTCCAGATCATCATTTCCTTAGTGCTCTATTATAGATGGCTTCAGGATATCATTATGTCACTTCTTCTAGAAGGTGACTCTCCAAGCTACATATGCTTAAAATCAGCAAGGAAAATAGGTAGGTACTAGAGATGGGGGTATACCCCCACACAGCTGGAAGTAACGAGGGTCCACCCCCCCCCCCGGGGCCAGACTGTTTGCTGCTGCCTCTGGCTCTACTCTCCCTTCCAATCGCTCCAGAGCTCGAGGTCAACTATCCACTCCTGGCAGGAGGAGGGAAGACAAGTCTCCTTGCCAGGCTGACGAGTGGATAGCCGACCGTGAACTCCGGAGTGATTGGAAGGGAGAGCGGAGCCAGTGGTGGCAGCTAATGTGTGAGGGGACGGTCCGGCCCCAGGGGGCCAGACCCTCATTACATCCAGCTGTGCAGGGGTATTCGTATACAAATACGAATACCCCCATCTCTAGTAGGTACTGTATATATAAAGAACCAATAGATCATAAACTTTCATTTGAGTGGATTCCACTGTCAAACATTATAAATTTGATGTGGGAGTTATAATTCTCTTTGTAATCTACTTGGATCACTGTTTGTGATACATTTTCTCAAATTAGACCATAAGATAAGCAGATAAATTACTGTGAGATGGGTCCAATCCTACAAGAGGGTGGAAACAAATAATCATTTTGAACATGTTTGTATAATCTACATGAGACAAGTTACATTCCTTTACGTATTGTGTATAACAACTCTGCAACTCTGGATTCCCTATTATTCCCTAAAAAAGAAGTATGTGTGATGCCTAGAGAGTGAACCTGACCATTTTGATTCTGTAGCCCCCATGTATAGTTGCATCAAAAAGTGGTTAATAAGTGGATTCATAGGCCTAGAACAAGTGGCTCTCAATGGACACAGATGTCTGCAGTGCGAGAGACTTGGCCTTCTTTTTTCTAATTTGGATGCACAGTGTGGCTGGTTGATCAGGCAAAGCACATTGTTCCACTACTGACAAAGCCTCAGCTGTTGTACACAGGATCTCTTATTTTCCTGCTCCTTGGTCTGTTTGACTGTCAGTTACCAGTGTCTTGCAACCTTCTCTGTTCATTGTTTCTCCATTTTATTTCCTTTATCACAGGAGGCTTCTCCTACAAGTATTCAAATTTCTTCTATATTCGCGGTAACAAAGCAAAAGTCCTGAATGCCACCCCAACAAAGAAATTCTAATATAAAAGTATCTGAAGGGTAAGATAAAGGATTTTAAGAACATTGTGGGATTACTACAGTACCTTATAATAATCCTAAAACAAGTCACAGTTGCATTTGGTTATTTTGTTCCCCATTATTTTTATAGTTATTTTAAAATAAAATACAGTTCTCCTTTGAATTGCATGGACCTGAACACTTGTAGGAGAAGCCTCCTGTGATAAAGGAAATAAAATGGAGAAACAATGAACAGTTAGAGGTTTTGGTTATATATGGATTTTTTTTTCTATAAATAAATAAAGATTCAATAAATACTGTGCCCCTGGCCACCCAGAACCCCACAAGTTCAACACCAAAAGTGTCAAAGCATTCTGCTTCCCGCCCCCCGACAGAATATCTCTAATTCAGCCTCTAGATCGGGGGGGGGGGGGGGTCATAAGGACCTTTAAGGCTCATTATAGTATTTTAAGGAAAGGGTTGTCAATGCTATGAAAGGAAACCCTGATAAAGACAATTGTTCCCTGTGTGTGTGAATCAACTGTTTATGCTTTGTAGTTACATGGGGGGGGGGGGGGGAATAAGAGTTATACAGTAGCACCCCATATCTGCTGGAGATTGGTTCCAAGACCCCCTCCATGGATACAGAAAACCATGGATAATAGCAAGTGCACTCTCTCTCTCTCTCTCTCTCTCTCTCTCTCTCTCTCTCTATATATATATATATATATATATATATATAAAACATGGTAAAAGGGGGGGGAAACAGATTTTTTTTTGTTAACAAGCATTACCAGAACTGGCCACTAGAGGTCACTATGTATTCTTCACTAACAAGCATGCTCTCTCCCTCCCTCTAGTGGCTGGTTCTGGTAATACATGTGAAAATAGTTTTTTCTGGATTTTTTTCTTTTTATATTTTTAATATTTTCAGACCGTGGATAAGTGAATCATTGGATACTGATTTTGTGGATAAGGGAGTCCTACTGTACACAGATTCTGAACTACACAGATATCCTGTGCCCCTTGCCCCAGTGTTTTTGAAGGAAGAAGTGTAGAAATTTCCTATGCCCCTCAAAAATACAGAGCTTCTCACCCTGATTTAACTTTTTTTTTAAAAGACCTCAATTGTTTAGTGTATTTTTTTTTAAATGAAGTAACTATAACTGTGATGCTGTGGAATCAGAAAGCCATGATTCTGTTCTCCAGCCACAGAAGCGGCAGTACTACATCATCAGAGGTACACATCAGCCTTTCTTTAAAACTAAAAATATCAAAGGAAATACATTTATACATTTTAAATTAAGAAATTATATTTTTAGAAAGCACTTATAGGCAGCCATATTGGCTCTCTCTTGCAACACTTTGCTTACACACGTCATTATTGACACATATTGTGATATATTTAGGCTCAGAGCAACTTAATATTTTATCCAAGAGTCCTCAATTGTGGGGATAAGGAAGCATCATCCCTCTTATGAAAGTATCCAGAGCAACGAAAAAATAGCCCCTCTCTTGTTTGTGTGTGCACTGCTGTTTTATCTCTGTTTAGGCTAAACATAAAATTAACTGAATCAATTAATTATTATTGGGAAAAGCTCTGTCTCATAGCTAATGAAACCTGCTTGAATTGCTAAGAAATGGATCTCAGGAAACTCACTGGGGTTTTTTTCCAAATGCATATGGATTTGACAGACCTGGAATTGTGTTCAAGAATGGGTTGGATGGATGCCATCTCACAAAAGGACCCCCAATGGCTTAATTGCAATTACTCTAATTGCCCAATAGGTCAGGTCCTAAGACTAATAAATAGATGACTTTGTGCATCATAAAAAGCAGAGGGAAGCAAATAAATCACTCTCTTTCTTTTGGGTTCAGTTGCTTCATTTAGAAACTCCTGGCCATTGACAGTTCAAGCAAGTAAAACTGAAAAGGAAATCAATGGTAATATTCTTTGTAAAGAAGATGCAGGATGTGGAGATGTTGGACAAGGATGTAGAGGCTTCTGAAAAGACAGTGTGAACTAAGGAAAATATACACAATCATGAGTCATTGGGCCTTATGTAAGGTAACTTTTGAGCTGCCATTTGCTTTGACACTATATGAACATATAAAGCCTTTGGGCCAGGTTCCCCAGTCAGCATGACTACAGTGGCTGGTGCAGGATGCTGGCAACTGTGGCCCCAAAAAAGTAAGATTTACAAATTCTGCCCAGTACCATGTTTCATCAGGTACCTCAAAGTCTTCAGAAGGGGTGAGGAAGATGTGAATCTTCAAATATCTCATGAGCCTCAGCTATCACTATTGGTAGTCAGGAATTATGGCACCTGTAATTTAATAAAATCTGGAGAGTCACTAGAAATAAGATCTAAAGTTGAGTTAGACAAACTGTGGCTCTCTGGTTTGTTGGACGGTACCTCCCATCAGAACTGGCCACTGTTATTAGTAGTGCGTGATCATGGAAGTTGCAGACTGTGAATATCTTGAAGGCCCTAAATTCACCACCCCTTGTCTGAAGTAAGGGATTTTTAGGATTGTAATAGTAATGCTGCCCAAAACCTTTTAAATTGGAGATACCAGGGACTGAACTGAGAACCTTCTGCGTGGAGGCAGGTGTTGTGCCATGCCACTGAAAAACAGGCTATGATCTGAGCTATGGACTCTGAGCTAGCTGTAGGTTATGACATAGTGTTGTACATAGTCTGGAACCAGGAATCAGACCCTAAAACCAGCACTTGAAACTAAAAGCCCATTCACATAACCCAGCTGGTATGTTTCAAATGTAAACTCTGCATCTACCTAGAGTTTTGGCATGTGATAAAGTATGATTTAATAATTGCATGCATTGCTCACGATTCAGCACTGGGATTAGAGGAAGAAAGCATGCAAGGTGTTGTGGCTTCCTTCTCCTTCACCTATGTGATGTTCCTAAAGAAACTGCAGCATGCTAGGTTACAACAAAGGTTTAGAAATGAAAGTCATGCTACAAGTTTGCTCTGAGTGCCTGGTTACTCTGACTGGATCTGTCATTCTGGTTTTGCCTTAAAATGATGTTGGATTAGAAGATTTAACACTAAATAACCTAAGGCTGCAGTCTTATAGTCTTCATCCTGGGAATAGGTCCAGTTGAACTCAGGGGAACTCGCATTCAAGCAAACATGAATAGCATTGCAGTGTTAATTATTTTTAAAGGGTTGAATGACTCCTGAAGGACGATTCCGTTGCAAGAGTTGAGTTTGAGACCAGTGCTTGGCAGATTGTTTGTGGGAAACAGGAATCTGGCACTTGGAGTAGGCAGAAGGAGAAATTGAAGTACCGTAGGCTGAAGGATCTCTTACTACGGGTTTGGTACAGGCTACCAGATCTGCTGGCTTCTTCACCCACATTCACGTTTTGCTTGAATATTCCTAAGTAAAATTAATACTGTGAAGATTCCATAAATCTGAGTAGGTATACTCTAAATCTTCTAGTCATCATCATGTGCTATCTAATCAGATCTGAATTATGTCAACCATTTCTAGGATTTCCTATGTACAGAGTACTCAGAAGTGGTCTGCCATTCTTCTAGGAGTGCTTTCGAACCATTCAGCTTGCCCAAGGCCACACAGGCTGCTGCTTCTCATGGGAGGCACAGTGGGGAATCAACTCCCAACTTTTGATTCTGTAGCCAAGTGCCACAACTCACAAAGCTATGCAGGCAGCCAAAACTTCTTGCCCCTTGGGGAAATTGAATGTATAACAGGAGCGTACAGAAGATGAAGTATTCCTAACACCTGCAACCTAATACAGAAACTATTTATCAAGCTGTGTCAATAGTAAACTTTTAGACATCATACTATGGTATCTAGTTACCATATAATGAATTAGTTCCAAAAAGTAATTTTCAGTGTCTGCAAATGGCCATTAATCTCACCAATGCAAGATGAATTTGCTTCTAAGTAAATAATTTAGGACTGACGTGTTACAATTCAGTCTTTTAACAGAGAGAAGCAAGTCTCTCTAAGCTAAGTGGAGTCTGATCCCTGATTTTTTAAAGTACTATTTTTGTCATTGTCATTCAGTTGCTTTGCCTGTGCTACTTATACAGCAGTCATCTAGGAAATCTTTATGAAATCAACTCAACATCTGATTTGTTTATATAGTGTCAAAGAAATATTCCAACAATTTGTCTGATTCCTGTCCAGGCTAGTGCTTGCAACTGATTTATTTCTCAAGTTTCAATTTCTTTCAAAAGACCTATTTCATGATACAATAAGAACAGCAGTCCCATATCACTTAATTCTATAGCTGAAAGCATGCTTGGTTGTGATTAATTCATTAGAATACTGATGACAGAATGACAATACGATTCTAATTATAGTTATGACATTCTTGGAGAAAACAGAATTATATCAGAGCCCTGGGGGAAGGTTTACTAGTGAACATTTAGTGAGTAAGCTTAGTTGCGGGCATCTCTGTTGCCAATGTTAAGAAATATGACAATAGCAAAGTAACTTTTCACTTCTTTTTAAACTTTTTTTTTTACAAAGAGGTACAAAGTGGTAACTCATAGAATCAAATATGAATATGTTGATATAATAAATAATATATTAATGTTGGAGGAGCAGTAGTTCCAGTAACACCAACTCCTCAATCAGCTTCCCAGCACTAAAAACCCCATCATCCTCACACTAGCTATGGTACAACACATCTGAAGAGCATTAGGTTGAGAAAAGCTAGTCTAAATGCTGTCTTATCAAACTAACAAACAAACCTCTCAGCACATCCAAGTTAGGGCCTGATCACACCAGCCAAATGTACCCCAGTTGTACCCCAGTTAAATTGTTGCATAAAATTCCAGTCACATGATGCATGGCCATGATTGAATAATTTTCCTGACCTATGGTGTATTTGTGGTTTATTTCCCCCTTGTCAGGAGGCTTGTATTATTTTGTTTCAATGATGTATCAGATCATTCCATACCAGTACTGCATGTGTGAACATCCCTATCAGACAGTTTTCTCCCTCTTTTCTCTCATTGCTGGACACTGAGCCTCCTTGACTGCTCAGCCTAGTTCAGAGCCAGGCAGGACTTCTGGACTGATCACCCTGAACCTGGTGGAGTTTCTAACTTTGGGAGTTTTAAAATGTGCAAGACTTTGAACCACAGCCAGAAGCTGAACTGGATCCTGTGCTTCCCACTGCTGACCATTGGCAGCAAAGCCCAAAGGACTTGGGATTCTCAGGGACTCGGGATTGTAGAGCCCCCCCATGTCAGGCTCTGGCCCTGCCATGACTGTGGCCTGCTGGGGTGCCCCAGTTGCTGCTCCCGCTGGTGGCAGTGGTCATGGGGCTGCAGCTGCCTGTCCAACTGCTGCTTGCTGGGCGGTTGCCAGGCATTGCAAAGTGAGACCTGCCAAAGGAGATGGGGAACAATGGGCGGGGGATTGACAGCTGGCCGGCAGGCCAGTCGCAGCTTGAAAGATCCATAGGGGTCAGCCTCTCTGTGCGGAATCTGGGGTGGGATAAGCTTTTTCACATTAATTGCTTCTGTTTAATATGCTTAGAGGAATCGTGGGGACCTCCTGCCCCACAGGGGGTGCTGAGGATCTCAGTCTCTGCCCCACTCCACTAAATCTCATGCTTCCTTCTTTCCTACCCTTATTTGGTGTAAGCAGTACATCGTCCATAAAATTTCAAATAGGAAGAAATGAATCAGTAACATTAAAACAAATGGGAATGTTCACCCTGATATATATACCATGTGATTGTGATTCAGGAATGGGAGAAGGTCATGTGAACCACATAGCTCATGGTAGGGCCAGCCATGTCATGATCTTGGCCTTCTGAACTCATCCCTACTTTTAGATAAGAGGGTTATAAGAAAACATCCAAACAGTGCCATTGTAGAATATGACAGAATTGAAGGATCACGGTAAAGTTATCTTAAAATGCTTAGTTTCATTTCTGGAAGTTTGCTGGAACTTCATGCATCAACTTTCACATCCTATTTTAACTTTTATGTAGTTCTCTTTCCTCCTTGCTTCGTAGGAAGGAGGTGAATGCTGAGAGTACAGTTAACTTTCTTTGTTTTCCAGCCACAATGCAGCATTCTGCTAGTAAATTACTCTGCAGGGTTTATGTTTCTGCTTGGGAACAAAGTAGAATTGACTTCTCAAGTACAAAAGGCAGCCGTGTATTCTTGTTGCACTGGTTCCAGCATTTACATCCAGGGCTAACCTGAGAGGGCAGCACTCGTCTGCTTGTCATTTGAATAAAATGACAAAGTGTTTTCCACAAGGTATACTGGACTTCTAATATCTGTTCTTCCACTGATGATGCTGGTAGAGAGAAAACTAGAAATTATCCAAGATCTCACTATCAGGCCTATGTACATCTATCCCTCCACAATATGTTTGATTTGTGCATGAATGCACAAGAATGCCATTCCAGAAATAATTTACCAGACAGACTGTAACTCCTTACTTACTATATTTAACCAACCCTTGTCAAGACTTTCCATCCCCAAGGATCTGGCCTCTCATAATGGTTATAATGAGTGATTATTACAATGGTGACTCAGAGTAGCAACTCAGCATAGCTGTTGGAGTCCATATTTTAGTTCTGAGGTATAAAAAGTCAGAGAATAGGGAGAGTTATCGCCATGTTATTTTCTAAAGCTATAATGTTATGGTTCTATTAATGAGAATATTGTTCTGCTTCACAGAATCTTGTGGGTCACAGCAGAAAAAGCAACTTTGTTGTAATGATGGGTATGTGAGTTATGAGAGTCTAGATCCTCAACATACATTGATACAGGTGTTTTGAACTAAGACACTCACCTTTCCTTCACGTTTACCACATTGTTTGGCAATGCTTGCTGTGCTACTTGGTATTTCTAACAATGCAAGTCCAAAATATCTGAAGGGTCAAAATATCCCCACTCCTCGTGTATGTGCTAGGTAGAACTAAATTGTGTGCCACAGATACAACACTTGAGCTAGAACAAATAAGCCATTCTGAGAAAATTGGCAACAGAGAAACAAATCACCTTTTAGGAGTAAGGGGATGACTACATTGGCAAATAATACATATTCGGATATGCTTCTCAGAGCGGCTTTTAAACAGTTATACCTCCTCACAAAGCCAATCCAAGAAGCATATCCAAATGAGTTCTCATAGCCAGTGCTAATCCGAATGAATTACTGTAGAAAGAATTCACATTTCTCTGTTGTTAATGAGTTGGGAACCCTTGATTAATATGTAATCATTTTGTTCACCGCTTTATAGTCCTATTCTTTTACTATGGAACCATTGTCACTTTGTCCATTATCTACATTCCCAACAGGTTATGGAGCCATGTATAAACATGATTCATATTTCTCCAGACTTTGTTCAACATGGAACAGAACAAGTGTCCTAATGCACAGTTGGGACTTTTAAAGTTGTCACCTCAGTGTGAACAGGCTTAGGTTTTGATTAGTCAACATGGCAAAGGATAGTCACCCTTTCCTTAGTCCTGAAGATAGTAAATGATAAAAAGATGCAAAGAGAGTCATAATCTGCCTTTTCTCTCTTTTTTGCACTTTTTAAAATGCCTGAGACATACACAGCTTGGCTAGAACTATGCCAGATCAGAGGTGACCTTGAAGTCATATGGAACTGGTATGCTTTGAATCCCCCAGTAATTAAATTAAGCCAAGCAGTTAAAATTTCATCATCATCCTCCCCTTTCCCAGTATTTTATTTAAAAGGGGTTTTGTCTGAGGGGATCAGGTTTGTACCCCTGTTTTACACAAGACTACCTATGGCAACAAGCAGCACAGTCACTCCTGAATGATCTTTCCTGCACTGTGTTTAGATGCTACACACCTCTCCCATCTTCACCTTAGTTTTCTGGGGAACGTTGCACAATGAAAGTGACTGGAGGAGAGTTGGAGCACAAGGCACACAAGACTCTTCACAAATTTGATGAAATACATACAAGAGTACATAATTTGACTTATTGGGCTGTGGTGAAGAAAAGAAAGAAAGCTTAGTATGCAATCTTCATTGTGTCTTGAATATCTATCCCATCTGAGCTTTCCTAAGTGGTGCAGGTAAACTTGCAATTGGAATCCTCACAAGGCCACTGTGACAAATTCAACAAACATTCTAAGAACACTCTTTGTTTTGACTTGATACAGTGTCTGTTCAGATGTCCTGTTCTAGGTATCAGAGGGCCCAAGGATAACATCCAGATAATCAAAAGTCCACACCAAGCAAAAAGCAGAAGCAAAAAGCATCTGGCTGAGTCCAACCGGAGAACAAGTAAATCAGGTGAGGCCAAATCCAAAGGGATAGTTAAAGACAGCCTGGGGTCAAACATGAAAGAACTGTTGCCCATTCTACCAGGTCTTCCCAGGCCTAATGTTTGTGGGTGGCCACACTGAGAGAAGCGAGGAGAACATCTACTGGGAGTTAGGCCTTCTCAGTAGTGGCCCCAGTACTTTGGAACTGTCTCCCTTTGGAGATCTGGCAGACCTCCTCCCTCCAGACCTTTAAGAAACTACTCAAACTGAACTGTTTAAAGAAGCCTTTAGGGACATTCTCCCCGTCAGGTAGCCATGGGACCCATGGTCTCTCCTTTGCTGCTGAGGATTGTCACCACCATGTAGTTTCCTTTCTTAGTCTGTTCATTTGCTTTATTATTATATTATTATTATTATTATTATTATTATTATTATTATTATTATTATTATTATTATTATTATTATTATTATTATTATTATTATGTGTTAACCTTTATGGTTTGAAAGTGGGATTTATGTTGCGGTGTAAGACTGTCGAGAACAGTAGATTTCCACTAAGTGGGGCAGTATGAAAACTGAGTGAGTGAGTGTCGAGTCGAGTCCAGCCGAGTCCAGTCCAGTCCAGTCCAGTCCAGTCCAGTAGAGAAGGATGATTTTGGCAGATGTTAACTCTTAGGATTTATTAAGCTGAGCTTTCAGAGCCTCAACAGTACCTCACCTGCAGGCACCTTGCCAAAGGTCTTCCTCATGAAGGTCTTGTTCTTAAGGAGGCTGTTGCAAGCAGGTGTTCTTTCTATTAGACACTAATCTTGACTATGCTTTCAGTTGTTGGCAAGGAAAGTTCACTCTCTGTGGCTAGGTTGTGATCCTGACTTGTCTCTGACTCTAACTGGCTTGAAAGCTAGTTATCAATAAAATATTTCAACATCCTTTTCTGCAAACTCTAAAATCTTCAGAGTGGTCTACTCCTTGGTGACCAGGAAGCTCTGAATCTTCATCAGGAGAGGATCACTCCACTAAGAATATGGTATGTATTGTCATGTACTGTTTTGTGGGATTAGTTTTAGTTTCTTCAGGCTGAGGGCCGGAGAAGATTCCAGCATTTGTGTGACTCGTGATGTACTGTCTTGCTCATCATGGCTCCTCTGAGCTAGCTGTAGTAGATTGGGTGGACCAGCAAAGTGACAAATGCATCAATGATTGATGGTGTGACTCCCCCTTCCGTGCTTTGAAGAAATGTTGATGAAAACACTCATGAAGGGGAGGAGTGGTCACCTCCCTTGAACTAGAGATTTATACTACCATCTGGTCACAAATGCCCTCAGGAATGGCGGGGGCAGCAGCAAGGTGAATGGCAGTATTTCACTTCCGGGTGCTCTTGGATAAAGCTGAATCTTACTTTGATCTGTTTCAGTCTGGATTTGATGCTTGTTTGGGGACAGAATTAGTTTTGGCTACGTTCACCTAATCTGTTTTAGGGGAGAGAGGGACTGCCCCCTAAAAATAGAATGGCAGGGTGTTTCAGAGCATGAATGTATCCCCAGTTTTAACATCTGTATAGGAGAGGCCACAAGAAAAATTGAGACAAACTATCATCAATATGCAGGCGACTCCCACCTGTTATTTCTCTGTAACATTGGAATCTGAAGAGGCAACTGAATGCTCTGGCCTGGTGCCTGGAGGCAGTGTTGAGATGGATGAAGGTGAATTAACTGTTCATCAGCACTGTAGGGATCTCCATAATGGCAGGACACATAAATTTTAAGTAATTGCAGTAGGGATATTACAGCTGTTCAACTTGGGAGTACAAAGTGTTGCCCTTTTTCTTTTTATTCCAGGGTTTCTCAAGACTTGGCTCTGAATAGGAACTTTGAGCTTTCAATATAATTACAGTTTGTGTCAAACTATGATCAAGTACAAATGACTTTTGCCAGGAAAATCCAAATGTGCTAGTAGCCAAAATGGGGACTCTGCAAAGGCCTAATTGTCGGCAGTTTTCCCACACTGGAGGTGTGTTCATGTTCTGTTCCTTACTGAGCCCCTTCGAGATTTTCCTATAGTGGCTGCTTTAGAGTAGCCATGCCACAACACTGAGGTGTCCTCATTTACATTTCTTGCCAAATCAGGTGAGGGGACACAGGTGGCTTCTCCTCTCCTTTCTTTGCATATCCCTGTTCCAGGTGCCAGCTTCAGAACTTGAGGAGTCCTGAGGGAAGCATCCTCAACGGCTCCAATGAAAGAGAACCAGCAAGCCAGCCAAACATTCTCTCACACTATCTTGGACCTTCCTGGGTGCTCTGTGGATCCTGAGAATGATGAGTCTGAGGTAACTGTGGGTCAGAGGTTGGATGGGGCAGGGATACTTTTTTTTTAAAACTACAGCTCCCAGAATCCCTTCCACCAGCATTACCATTTTCATAGGGGGATGATGGGAAAGGTAATCCAAACATGTAACATTTTTCAAACTCTGCTGTCTGCCTTGGTATCCTCTGCAGCCAATCTTAAAAGGTTTATTTTCAGAGTGTATATTTATAGATTTTACACGGTGATAGCAAGAAAAAATTCCCCTCCCTCCTTTCTCCTATGATACTACTCAACAATATCACCAGCAGGTCCAGAACCTCCAAAAAGAAGCACTGTTTCACCCAATGCACAGGTGGCTGACTGAATTCTCTTCCACTGGCAATGGGCACCAGGATGGCTTTTAGCAGGTTTTACTCAAAATGAAATACAACAGTCATGGAGAAGATTCTTTTCCATAGGTTCAATCAATAGTCCCATAGTCACTTTGAAATGCCTACAACCATACAGTCAGGGCATATCATGGGGAAAACTATAAAATCATGAGACCCTTTCACACAAAATCAGCATCACACTAAGATGCTGCTCCTGTGGGAGCGTCACAGATAATAGGACTCCATCTATGTTGCTTATCAGCCTTTATGTGCCTGATTTTACAAGTGCCCTTTTATCTGAGGGAAAAAAGCAGGTCTTGTTATCATCATCCATATGCAGTTATATTTAAACTAGACTACTGTAATGTACTCTGTGTGGAGCTGCCCTTGAAGATACTTTGGAGGCTTCAGCTGGTGCAGAATGCAGTTGCTTGCAGAACTTGGGCAATCAAAGCATATAACTTGATTCTCAGCTGTACTGGTTACCCTTCTGTTTCTGGGGCTCATTAATCACCCCCAAAGCCTCAAATGGGTTTAGACCTGGGCAATTCCATGTCAAATCAACCAATGCATGGAACCTTGCTGTCATGGATTTGGTTCATTTTTGGTACATTTGTACCGTTCCATGAGATGTTTAAAAAATAACTTTTTTCAGATTTTTTGGTCCACCCGTTTCTGAGATATTGCATTTTCAAAATTGCAAAAAAATGCCAAAATTCACTAGCCACCATAACTTCAAATGTCATTTAATAGATACCTATGATAGCTACAGACCTGAGACAGGTGTCATTTTAAAGCTTATGAATAGGACGTTCATTTGATATATAACATGATGCAATTGTACATTTTCACAAAATGTACACATTTAAAAGAATTTAAAATTTGAATTTTCGGCAAAACGGAATTTTTACAGTTTTCAAAAAATTCACACTTAAAGATACATGTAGCCAGTGAATCCAAATTTCAGGCAGGTATCTCAATGGTATCATACAAAACATCCAGTTTCCTCGGATAAGAGAATGATGTTGCTGGTCCAGATGGATATAAGAATGATAGCTTGACTTCACGTTCTGCAGCATCCATTGAAAGAACACATCCCATCCACCATGAGTTGTCATAGGCACAGCCTATGGGAAAAATCAGGGATTTTTTTGATAGTAGCTGCCAGATTGTCGTAGAATTTGTCTTTGACTTCTGTTGTGGATGACAGTGTTGGTGCATCTGCACTAATGAGGGTGACCGGTCCCGCTGATGAGTGGAGCTGCAGAGACAGGATTCTTTCACTCCCCACAGTAGGTGGAACAATGGATCTCAGCAGAGTATTTCTGACCACAAAGCCAACACCATGTTCCCTGGTCTCATTCAATGGTTTTCCCTGCCAGAAGAATGAGAAGTTTTTTTCTTTGACAGATCCCATGTCTGGCAATCTCGTCTCTTGCAGGGCAACAATGTCCATCTGCAGCCTACTCAGTTCCATGTCAATGACAGCTGTCTTGCGCATGTCGTCTCCTGCAGGTCGTCAGAAAAGCCAGGGGTCATTGTCCGAACATTCCAGGTGCCCAACTTTAGGGCAGAAGTTTTCTTATGATTGTCGCATGGTGCAGGGTTATCAATCTGCTTGTCGGCTTTCACCCTAAACCCCACACACCCCATGAGGTTAACAGACTGTGGTGAGGTAGCACCTTACTGGCTGGGGACTGCCCAGCTTAAGGCGGGTGGTAGCTACCTAGTGAGGTGCAATTACCTCTCCTACCGTCGGAAGTAGCCCCTGACGTCATGCTCTATGCCAATCGAGCAAAGACTTATAACCGGTAACTGCTACTTCCCGTGTTGTTTCGACGCTGTATGCAAAGCTGGAGTGTCCTCTACAGAGCACGAAGCCTGGGTAAAATATGGAGGATAGGCTGTAACCCAAGCAGCAAATCCCCCTTCTCCACGTCGCTGAAATAGTCCAATGGAAAGGCAAGAGCCAATACAACTGGTTCCAGCAACGTCGCAGGAGTTGCCAGAATGACACGAACTGCCTCCAGGACTCCGGCTCCAGATTTTGCCTTGAGGTTAACTCCTGAAGCCTTTTCCATCAGTGGATATAGCCACAAGGCAGTGGAGGTTTGAAATCGGAGTTTTCCTTCTCCTAGATGGGCTGCCTTCCAAGAGGACCACCAACTAACACTTAGAGCATTTCTACCCAGGCACCTCATTGGCAAGAAAACAAACATGCCACAGGTGTTACAAGTGCAACAGATCCTGCACTCTCCATCTCGACTGATTGGTCAGTGAATTAAAAAAGGGAGGAAGTCTGATCCTACCCCTAAAACTTTCCTGCCCCCCAGGTGTATGCAATGCTATTTGGCTTTCCTATTTACCAGATTAGAGTCAAAAATAGAATCAGAGAATTTCGCGTGCTTCTGCCAGCCCACATTTAAAGCCAAAACCCCGCCCCCTCAGACCATGCGGTCAGGGAGAACAAAGGTCAGCCTAGAAGAAAATACCTCACCAAATAAAATGTCCTCCCAAACACAGCTCTATTTGTAAGCATGTGTTAAATACTGGCTTGTTCCAGGATGTTTTTAACCATTCATTATGGAGCTTTGTAAATTGTTAAAATGTGCACTTTTTATTGTGTGAATTTTTATTGTTAATGGTTTTCAGAAATGTTGAATGTTCTATTTTTTAAATCATTGCTTTGGACGTCCTCTCCTCTTGATCCCTGACAGCATGTTTAAAGCAGACCAGATTTGCAGAGCATACGTCTGTCAACAGCAGCGCGTCAGCAAAGTTACATGGAATGGTTAAATCCAGGATTCCAGAAGCAGTGCACCTGTACGTCCCAGGTGCTAGAGACAAACAAAAAGGAAAGCATACTGCTTTCATGCTTGTTTATCTGTTCCCTTGAGGCGCCAGACGGGCCAGCCTCTCCTGCTTTGCCTCAGGTGCATGCAGCCACTCCTGGCTGTAAGATGATTCCATCCTGCCTCAAGGTCTCTCTCTGCTCTTCTCTTCCTATTTCCATGCTGCTACAACAGTCCATGGTCAGAGGTGTCACTGCTATGTGGTTTATGGTTCAAATTCAACAGTAAAACTTTTAGGGGGCTTGTTTCTCAGGCTGAGCAATGGTAAGTCTGGGTTCTTCTTCTGAAACTAAACTGAATATTGACAACACCCATCTGGCTAGCTTCATATATTATTTCAGATTCTTACATAAGCAGTCATTTATGAAAAATGCATAGCTCCTTTCCTATTCCTCTGCAAAGGTTTAAGATTCAACTGCAGGTACTGTAGTCAGAGCATTGCTGGCAAATCTCCAGGCTGCTGGGAGATCTGCAACCTTTGAATGAAACATCAGCTTATAATGACTGCATGGCTGTTCTTCCCATTCTTCCTGTACTGGCTGACGAAAAAGATGCCACTATGTTTTCAAACGGAGGATTGTATGTCAGTTCTCTTCTTGTCTTAATGTGGAGCATGACAGGAATCCCAAAAGTTTTCCCCTGCTCTGACAAGCTTCCAGATTACACCGGTCTTGCAACCAGTACAAGATTGGGCACGTAACGGACATACTGCCTGCTGAAGCTGGGCAGATACTTACATGATTACCCTTCTGGTCCATTTTTAAGCAATAGGATACCAGCCTGTGTATAAAACCAAGGAACACGGCATTCACAGGATGTTTCAGTGACTGAATGAAGATTGCTCAGCTATTATCAAAGGTGACCTGCCAAGGGGAAAAATCATTTGGCTCTGTGCCTTCCTTACCTTTCTGCTTTTTGCTTTCAAAGGAGTCTTAAAAGGTTATGTTTGTTTTTGATATGGTCTTCATATCTAAATGTTACTGGGAATTTTAAACTCGGGGAGTAGGAGCATTTTCCTTTTAAACAGTCCTAGTAATCCTTTGTGAGGATTTCTTCAGGCATTGGTATTAGCTGACAAGAAACACAAACCAACACGCGCGCACACACACCTGGTCACACACACGTGTGTGTGACCAGATGTGCGTGCATGTGCATGCATGCACATGTGTCACATTAAAGCACAGCTCCTCCTCCCTAACAGACAAAATCTTTGAATACATCTCAAGATTTGTTAGCAGTTTGCATTCAGAGAGACACAGAGATAAAGTTCCAACAATTCATACATTTCCCCCTAAACCCTAAAGTGGCAAGTTAGTTGCAGAATTCTGGTGAATGTTATTAGAGAAGATAAACAAATCTGTGGTATAGGTTTTAAATATAAATTCATTTTACTGTATTTGCTGATGATACTTGATTACCAACAGGGAACCTTTTAATGGTTATGGATTGGCTAAACATTATACTTAGAGGTATTCAGAGAGATAACAGGATTATAGGTAAATTGGCACAAATCAGAGACAATATTGTTTAAATATAATAAAGATGAAAAAGATAATTTAAAAAATTGATGTTAGTACTTGGAAGTCTATTAAAGATTTAGGCATAAATATTCCAAAGAATTTAGAATGATCAGAAGAGGATTTTTTTTAAAAAATGAAGCAAGAAATTAAAAATAAGTTAGATGATTTAAAAAAAGATGGTTGTTGTAGATTTTTTGGGCTGTTTGGCCATGTTCTGGAGGTTTTTCTTCCTAACGTTTCGCCAGTCTCTGTGGCCGGCATCTTCAGAGGACAGGAATTAGAACTCTGTCTGTGTTCTGGTGTAGTGTGTGGGATAGTTGAGTATTTGTAGCTGTGGGATCAGCTTTTTGTCCTTTTCAGGAGATTGAGTGATTATGGTGATCAGGGTATTTTTTGTTATGGGTGTATTGTTGTGATAAGGCGGGAGATGATCTGTCACTGTGATTGATGGGTGTTGTTAGCTAGCCTTTTGTGTGCAGTGATCACCGGTCCTTATGGCTGGGTAGAGTTTGTTGACCTTTTTGCAGGCTGTATTTTTCAGTGCTGGGAGCCAGGCTTTGTTGAGTTTCAGACTTTGTTCTTTTTTGTTGAAGCTTTGCTGATGTTTGTGGATTTCAATGGCTCCCCTGTGTAGTCTAACATAATGAGTGCTGGTGTTGTCCAGTACTTCTGTGTTTTGAAATAGGATCTCATGTCCAGCTTGTTTCAGGGCATGTTCAGCTACTGCTGATTGTTCCGGTTGTTTTAGTCTGCAGTGTCTTTCATGTTCTTTGATTCTGGTGTGGATGCTGCGTTTTGTGGTCCCAATATATACCTGGCCACAACTGCAAGATATCCAGTATACTCCTGCAGTGGTGAGGGGGTCCCTTTTGTCCTTTGCTGACCATAACATTTGTTGTATTTTTGTGGTGGGCCTGAATACTGTTTGTAGGTTGTGTTTTTTCAAAAGTTTCCCCATGCGGTCCATGACCCCTTTGATGTATGGCAGAAATACTTTATTTGTGGGTGGCTGTTTTTCTTCTTCAGTTTGGTGTTGTTTTCTTGGTTTGATGGCTCTTATGATTTCATTCTTGGAATAGCCATTTGCCTGTAGGGCCCAATTCAGATGGTTGAATTCGGTGCTGAGAAATTGAGCTTCACAGTTCCGATTTGCACGGTCTACCAGTGTTTTGATTATGCCTCTTTTTTGTCGTGGGTGGTGGTTGGAGTTTTTGTGTAGGTACCGGTCTGTGTGGGTGGGTTTTCTGTAGACCTTGTGTCAGGTTTGCGTATGACCATGACATCTAAGAAAGGGAGTTGGCCCTCTATTTCTTTTTCCATGGTGAATTGTATATTAGGGTGGATGCTATTGAGATGGTTTAGACATTCTTCCAGTTTTTCTTCACCGTGGCTCCAAAAAAGATTGGATTTTTTTGGTTTGGTATGTAAAATGAAGATTTTATCTAGGATACGTTTTTGATTAATGATGTTACTGATAAAGATAACTAAAGAAGAATGTAAAGATTGGCAAAATATGATTAATACATTTTGTAGTGGAGATTAAAAAGCAAGAATTTATAAGAGATAGTATAAATCTCAAAACAGTAGGAAGGTTGGTTCTTCCTAATTTAAGGTTATATTATATAGCGAATCAAATAAGACATACTCTTGATATTATGTCTCAGACTAATAATTTAATATGTTAAATATGGAATCACAAGACTTTAATTGGAACCCTGAGAACCTTATTTTTATACAGCATAATAAAAGTATTGTAATATATATATATATATATATATATATATATATATATATATATATATATATATATATATATATATATATATATATATATATATATATATATATATATATATATATATATATATATATATATATATATATATATATATATATATATATATGCTTTTAATTTGGAATATGTATCGAAAAACATGTATTTCATCAGTTTCTCCATTGCATCCAGTGGTAGAGTTGGAGAAATTTCCAGGAAATTTGAAAGTAAATATAGATAATTTGTTAAGAAAGAAACAAGTTTTTAAGATAAATGATTGGTTAGAAAAATGGGGAATAAAAGGTGAATAAAATAAGTATTAGGAATAGAGACAATATATTGGTTTAATCTTATTAAATTAGAGCAGTGCACTAAAGATTGGTTAAAAATAAATGGTAAATGTACGGATCTTACAAGATTTGAAGAAATGGTATTACAGAAGGAAATTAAATTAAGATAATTAAAGGGATAATAAGTACAATTTATAAAATGTTAATAGAAGCAGAAGGCCAGGAAGACTTTCTTAAAACATTATGGGAACATGATTTGGGAGAAGAACTTACCAAGATTCGGGATAATATATGGAATACAAGGATATTGAAATCCATGTCCATAAAGATAAGGGACATTTTTAATAAGTTAGTTTGGAGATGGTATTTAACTGCAGTGAAATTAAATCAAATAGATACAGATTCTTTTCAGTTGTATTGGAGAGAATGTCAGAAAACAAGCACTTCTTTTCATATGAGGTGGGAATGTGAGAATACAGAATATTGACATTTTGGCAGTTGGTTATTTAAGAAGAACTAAGTTATTTTATTAACTAAGTTAAATGTAGAGGTATGTCCTAAAATAGCATTTTTGTCAATATTAAGGAGCAATGAAACTGGATAAAATGGAACAAAAGAATTAATTTCAAATGTATCAACAGTAGCAAGATTAATGGTAGTAAGGAACTGGAAAACAAAGTATGATTTTCAGTTAAATGAAAGGTATAACGAGGTTTGGAATATAGCTATTAATGATAAATTAATGTGTAGTATGAAAATAAAGAAGGGTTTGATAAATTAGAATATTTTTATAAATATTTGGAGAGAATTTATTGATTTTTATATTAATAAAAGGGAAGAGTTGTGCACCTTTGCAAGAATCATGCTCCTTTGGGTGGCCATGCCAAAGGAGGCTAGAAAATCTTCGACAAGAAGCCAAGCCTTCTTGATGGTGGTACCAACTCTCTAGAATCACCTCCCAATGGAGCCATGCCTGGCTCCTACCTCCTTAATTTCAAGAAGCTTTCGAGAAGTCTTTGGCGGCAACCTCCTTTGAATTTGTTCACCCTGTATTGCTGCTTGAATTTGTTGCACCATCTGGTTTCATATTTTAGCTTGTTGTCATGTGGTTTTTACTGTACTTTATTGTTATTTTGTTGTCTATTATATGTACACTGCCCAGAATAGTGCTGTGTGCTAATGAGTCGGTATATAAACGCTGGAAATAGACAAAAACATCTTAAACTCTTTTTCATTTTTTGTACCTCTCTAGCCCTGTCACTTACTATAAAATTTTGTGGGTTTCTTGCCTGTGGACTTTCACAATATGTGCTATTTTTATGCCATTTAAAAAAACGAAAACAAAAGCACACACCACCAAATGAGGTGGGTATGGGTAAGAGAGTCATCTCTCCCCTCCGAATCTCAATGTCCCTCTTCCACAAAACACTGTGTCTATCATTCTGAAATTCTGCAGGTTTCATAAGCAGGGCTGTCTCAATTCCATACATCCTTTTCATAACAATTGTATTCAAAAACCTAAAGCAGTAAGCACATCCTTTGCTTGGAAATTCCCAAACTGTGAAAGCTGTTCATACACAAAATGCCCTGTAACTATTTATCTGAAACTTGGCAGACTCTGTACCTTCCAAAGTGGCAATTATCCCTGCTGATTTCATCCAATTCTGTCTTGAAATAAAAAGTTATTGACAATTATGTTTTTTTTTTAAATACACAAGCACAAACCACCCTGCAATCTGGCAGAGGCACTACTCTTCCAAGGAATTAGTGTTCCTGCACATTTTACCCAGTTTTGATAACGAAAAGTTCAGGACTTGTGGTTAAGCCATGCCAATTATGCAAAAAAAAAAAAAAAAAAAATTGTTACAGAAGACAGGTTAAACTCCAAAGGTTTTCTGGACTGAGGAGAGACCAATGTATAAACTTGTTCTAACAAGTACCATGGTGCCTATTATTTACCTTCGTCTTAATGCCTTTAAAGCAAACCTGATGTTCTACCCAGAAGCTGACTATGTTGTTCAGTCCTGAGAATGGGTGGCAAACTACGTGCCTTGCAGGGCCAGATTTCATAGGTATTCTCCACTAAAGGGCCCGAGTATATTACTATAACCTCAGCTGAGAAAATAAAGTCATCACTAAAAATAAATCCTGAGTCAATAGGAACCACATTCAAATCTGCAATCTTCTCAAGTGTTTAAACATATGAAAAAAAAATTACAGATAAAATTAAATGAAAGAATCAAAGATGAAATTAAAGCCATGACTAGAAATAACTCTGAACTAATCTTTATTGTTGTTGTTTAGTCGTTAAGTCATGTCCGACTCTTCGTGACCCCATGGACCAGAGCACGCCAGGCCCTCCTGTCTTCCACTGCCTCCCGGAGTTGGGTCAAATTCATGTTGGTAGCTTCAGTGACCCTGTCCAACCATCTCGTCCTCTGTCGTCCCCCTTCTCCTCTTGCCCTCACACTTTCCCAACATCAGGGTCTTTTCCAGGGAGTCTTCTCTTCTCATGAGATGTGGCAGACAATTCTGTCTTTTTGATGAAATGTTTATTAAGGCTGAGTATAACTAGCACTCCCATTATTCTGAGTAAGTTAATATTGTCTCCATTATTTTAACTGTTGGTCTCTGAAACTCCCACTGTGAATCGTATTTTGTACTGGGGCCCACAATCAGGGCTGGGGCTCTCTCCACATTCATCCCTCTCACACTCTCTCTACCTTGCTGCCATGTTGAGTGCCCACCTACTCGTATGTACACTCTACCCCATCCTTTTAAGGCAGGGAAGCACAGCCAAGAAAACAAGGTTGTTTTTCCTCCCTCTCCCAAAGAGAGTAATGGTCTAATCCAGGACGCCTCCAGCATCTGTAACTCAACCCATTCATTCCATTAAGCAAACAGTCAACGTATCTATATACACATAATCCAAAACCAACAACAAATGGATAGGGACTGAAATCATCACAACTCCATCAGAGGAAGATGAACACACAGTCATCCTGTTTGGGCAGCATCCACTGGGGACAAACAGAGTTTTCCACCATGATTACAACCACACAGTTAAAAAAGGCAGTGTGGAGGATCCCCTCATGCTTCAGCTCTTAGGAGCCCGCTTTTCAGGTATCACACTGTAGCACGGGCACCTTCCTAGTCAAAAACAAAAAACAAGCTGAGTGCTGGCTTCTTCCCTTCCTTAAAAAAATGGGTGTTGGGAACAAAAAGGAATGGGACAGAATGGAGTAGAAGGAAGAAAGGGTGATAATGGTATTTACTTTAACACCCCCCCCACACACACACACAGAGACACCATAATCGGAAGAGGTGGTGGCAACAGGGCTCTTCCTGTATGGTGAGGAGGGAGGAGAGAATCTGCTGCTTCACTATTTGAGGTGACCACCTAATTTGACCTCATGGCAACATCTGCCTTGCTTTTGGTTTATTTCAAAATCTACATGTATTTATTTGTACATCTGTATGAAATCTAGCTGTTTGGCCAAAGAGCTTTGAGCAATACCATATCCTCATAGGTTGGAAGATCTTCAGTGTTTAACAGTCAACATTTGTAGCTAGCTGACTGTGGCCTTCCAGATCGGGGTTGAAATCTTAGGAAGCCCCAACTCGAGCCGTACCACTGTGGATGCAATACATGGTGGCAAAGTTTGGATTCTGATTTTAACTGCATTGTTCCATGTTGAATATTTGTAGGTAACACAAATATTGAAGGTTCAAAAATTAAATGAACCCATTGTTTCATTGATGATGTATTTTATCCCATGTTAATCACACATGCTGACAGAAATCTCTGTTGAACCTGTTCTGACCTTGCAGTATGCAGGTTTAATTTTACTCATAAAGCAGGAGATTGACCATCAAGGTATATTCTTTTTTATAGAGCTCATATTTCTTTTTATCATGCTTGTGTACTATAGTGCCACAGGTGGAGTTCGGGAAGCTGCTGTATGCTTTGAGAGAAAATTGTCCTAAAGAGGTCTTGGAGGGTGAAAATTTTCTGCTTCTCAAGCATCCTTTGGTGCTTTCATTGAAGAACCCTACGTGTGCCAAAGTATACGCCAAGGAATCTAAACTACACAACCTTTTATTTTTCTTCCTCCAATCACTTAAAGCCTGAAGCACTTTGAAAATGTTACGATGGGTTTACTTTAAGATTTCTTTCAGTTTATAACTCTCCTTCACACCAAAGTTCTTAATATTTAAAAAAAACTTGGCTGCAGCTCCAGTGGGAGTGTATGCAAAAACTAAGCATGTCCTTTAGCAGCATATCTCTTCCCAAAGAGAACTTCTTATACAAAATATCCTTGTTTTTCATTATATTCAGGGCTGTCATACAGCTTCTGCATACTATGACTGGCCCTATGGAGGTAGGTGTTCAGTCAAATTTCATCTCAGATATGGAAAAGAAGGATCAACAGAAATAGCAGTTTCTGACTGATTATTTCCTGCTACAAAAACTATACAAGAATGCAAGAAGTATCCGGAGAAAAGAGTTTTTATGTAACATTTAGAGTTGCTGATCTCAAAATGGCTGCCTTATTTCAATGCTCCATTGGATGAGTTGACCAAAACAGCTTTCCTTCATTGCACCTCAGTAGCACAGCTGAGATATTGAGATGATGTTTGTCCTACAGCCACCAGCCAGCCACTGGTGGTGATTTTTTACTATTAAAATCTTCCCCTTGACCCACATCCCAATGTTCCCAAAGGCTTCCCCATGGCAAAAGGAAGCCGAGCGTCAGAACGTAAATGAGGTAGGTTGGAAGCCTTCCATTAGTTTAAGTATTTCAGGTGCCCAATTTGCATTCAGCCAGTGTAAATTAACACCAAAAGGAATTTGCCCATGGTGACTGAAGAAAGAAACTGAAATGCATAGACACTCACATTGAAATTAGATATTAGTCTTAAAGGTGCCAGAATAGTTTTGTTTGTTATGGTCATTTAAAGATGTTTTTGTGTTTATGAACTGATCTAACTGAGAGTGCAAATAAAATCTGGTCTGGTTTTTGATGTAAAGCTGGGTGGGATCATCTTATCAATCACATTGAACAAGTAGCCCTAACTCTAGTTGCTTACCAACAAAAGTAAAGAGTTAAGAGTCTGTCCCAAGATGATAATATCTGACTACGTGCAGAATTTCTTCAAATGGGTTGTCACAGCGTATTTAAACACAGCACGTATTGTTTGAGTAAAGATGCTGTTGGGTTTCTTTCCCCGCTGACCTGAGATTTCCTACAGCTAGTTGCAAAGAGCAAATATTTTACAAACCGTCAATCAGAAAAGAGAGGACAAAATAGAACTTGTTATGCTCCCTTTCTTTATCGCATTCTTGAAGATACTCCAATAACCTTTTCAGCAAGGGTGCTAAACTTAAAAAGGTACAATGTTCAAGCATGCCAAGACTTTATTATATTACTAGATTGTTGGAAATTACCTCATTGTTTAGTTTGTAAGGATCTGAAAGCAGGTTTATTAAAAGGAAAACTGCTTTGAAGGGGCTTCTGTTGGCCTTTTATTTAATATGTGCCTTTTAAATTCAGTTCAGTTGCTTTACTATAAACTGAATAAAATAACAACTGGTAAAGTCTACAACTGCAAGTATATCGAAAGAAGATGAGTTTGCTGAACGCTTATGCCCAACAAACTACTCTTAGTTAGGTACACTACCACACTGATGAGACACAGCAGTGTTAGATTATCTACCCAGTTGTCCTCTGAAGCTCCAGCAGTATGACACAAACTAATAGATTTATATTATAAGAAAGGAGATTTTGACTCAACATTGGGAAGAAATTCCTAATAGTGAAAGTGACAATGGAATGGACAGCTTCAGAGGTTGGTGGATTCAGCAGCACTGGAGGTGTTTAGACAAGTTAGATGACCACATGTCAAAGATACCTTCTGTGTGGATTTCCTGCTTTGGCAGACCCCTGAAATCCCCTCCAGCCCTAGTATTTTATCATTTACTTAGAGAGGAAATAACTCCCCTCTCCAACGTTGCTTTCTTCATGTGGAGTGAGACATATCTGAATAGGAGGAATTCCTGCCCATGTGTAGGAAACTGGGGTTCTTCAGAATCTTGTTTTTCATGTGGAGAAGGCAATGAAGAAGAAGGGCTAGTCGCTTCTTTCTACACATGGTGATAACAATTGGATAGATAACTACAGAATAGGACAAGAATTTCTCAACTGCTACATAAAGCTGAATAAAGATATCATATACAGTGAGAACATGGTATATCCATTAATGGGATTGCATTCTAGCAATGTCCTGAGGAATTGTTAAGAACACTGGAATATTCTACACTGCCCCGTTGCCAAGCTCAAAAAGGCAGCAACACATTTCCTAAATTTCCCACCATTTTGATGTAATTATTTTAGAAAAAGGATGGCCACCTTGAGGCCCTCCAGAGGGTCCTGGATGGCAGCCCCTCATATTCTTTCACTATTGTCTATATATGGGCAAGAACTAATAGCAGTTGCACTCCAAGGACATGTAAAAAGGTGAAAAACTGTCCATATTGGCTTTAGGAGATCCAGAAGAGACCTGAACTGAAGAGCAGCACACAGTTCATCCAGTTTACGTACCTCCTAGTGAATCTCTCTATAATATACACATCTGGGCAGAAGGTAATTAATGTGAGAAAGCTGTGTGAAGAATTGAGAGTTCTGTGTCTGTCCATAAAACTTGAACTAAATTGGTACTTAGATTTTGGTGGAAAGACAAAAGATTTAAATGGAAAGACTATTTGCAAATAACTTTCAAATTAACAGCCTTATCTGGTATAAAACTTCACCTCACTATCAAAAAAGTAGGATTATTAAAATACAGAAATCCCTCATCTGGTTCTCGTGCACAAGCACATATATGACAGGCCTCATTGCACATGTATGTACATATGGTAGGCCAGGAGACAATGACAACACAATGGAGACAAGCATGATAAGAATATGAGAATGAATTGCCATAAAACATACTTAGCTGAGAATAAACTCTACACTATACAATGTCTACACTGTATAGTTATGAGTGCTTTAAATCTTTCAAAGTTTAATTTTCATTTTCTCTGTTTGAGTCATGGTGTTAAAAGATAAAAAAGAAAGACATAGTGCTATTCAACAGAAAATGTTTAAACATTTATTTTATTTACTTACATTGTAGGACTTTAAGGAAAAGAAACCAGTTAAGAGTTCTGGCTCCTTCACCCTTAAACATTCTTTTATTTCACACTACCATATACAGAATTACGTACAAGGTATGTAAATTAACATTCTTACCATTGTTTGTCATGGTATCTGGGGTGACAGAAACAAGTGTCAACCAATTTGAAAGAACACTACCAGTCAAACTATCAGGAAGCAATCCCATATTTCAAAATGAGAACTACAGTGCTACTTTTTAAATAATAAGAACAATAATTTTAAAAACAAAGTATTCCAACTACAACGAGGTATTTTGGAATTTGAGACAGACTGATTGCACAATAAAAGCTGTGCCTGTAAGTCCTCAAGTTCCCTGCAGCCTGTAAACATGATTTCAGGAGTAAACATTTCATTTGAATGTAACATATCTTGTCTTACCTGTGGAGCCTCTGCTTTGCATAAGTTCCTATCAAGCAGGATTAATTAGTACCTACTAATTTTCCACCCTTACAGAAATTAGACCTACCTGTTCAAGCATGATTTCATCAACTTTCATGAAAAAAATCTCTAGTAGGTCCTCAGCAATAGGACTGCTTCCTTCAGACAGATAGGAATTACACATTTTCATAATTCTTTTATTTTCAAATCCAATTGTGCTTGTGTGGCAGTGTTCATATCTGTGTTATGAACAATGTCCCTACACAGTGTTGAAGCAAATCCGTGATTATTTTGAAGCATCTTCAGATTAACTCCCAAAAAGTCCATAGGACGTCTATGATCAAAGGTCCACATGGGACATTTCACAGATATTTGAACATACGTGTAAAACATACAGGGAATATTGTCTAGATAGATCATGCAATCCCATTAACTGGTCTTTAGAATTTTAGAAAAAAAAATATGGGGATGTTTTCTCTGTGTGTACAAATATTCAAGTCATTTTTTCCAAGATCTTCTCACTGGCTTAGGAGATGCATTTGCTGTAACACCTGCTACTTTCCAGCAGCAATCATTACAAAAATGTTGCAAGACAAAATGTTGGAATTGTCCCCTTTGTGGTACAGCATTTGGGCATCTTCTTATTTTTGAACTGCTGTCAGAGGATTGCTCATTCTAACAAGGCTGCTCTTCTTAAGAGTTCTGTGGAGGCAGATTTTCATACTTTCTAAAACTAGAATTACGAAAAGACTCTCTGAAATGAAATTAAAAACAACAACAAGACCATGAGAATGGAAATTACAGGACATGCCCTAGAATGAAATGTTTAGGTTTTGCTTGTTGCAATTGCACAGAAATACATGATTGGTTTTCCTTCTTAAAACAACAGAGGTGGTACGTGGAGGGAAAACATGTTATGTCTTGGTTAATTCTATAATACGTGGTTCTGATAACTACCTATTATGACATGTATTACTTATTACACACATATTACTACATAACAGCTGCTGCATAAACATATACTTACACAGCCCATCCTCTGTTATATAAATAGCCAGGAGGATACCTAGATCATCTGACCCATTAAAAAAAATATTAAGGTGGTACTTAATTCTGGGTGCCTGATCATAACAGCATATTATATTAATCCAAATATCCAGAATATCAACATCTAGATAATGAATGCTGTGTTAGATATAGCACATACACATACATACATGCACACGTGTGCACACAAGCTCTGGAAAGGATGGCTGTGTGGAAATACATGATTGGCTAGCTGGCAATTCTGTGAGAGGTAGATAGCTCAGTATCTTAGGTCTTTAGCTACGGAGACATAGGTTGGGAGTTCAATTCCCCACTGTGCCTCCTTGAGAGGGGCTGCACTTGATGATCCATAGGGTCCCTTCCAGCTCTGCAGTTCAACTATTCAACTAAAAAAGTAGCATTTCCATGCTCTGAAAAGGACAGAACTGAAACATGAGAGAAAAGCTAATAAGGAATCATTAAATGTTTGTCTTGTTTAAATTCCGTTAAAATAAAAAAAGCTGCACTACTGTATCTGCTTGGGGGAACATAACCATCACTCTCCAATTCAGCACTAATTGCAAAATTCAACATGATGGTTGTATTATTTTAGTTACCTAGGCTATTTTTTAAAAAGCAGAATAGTTTGGGCATGTACATGGAAATTATATCTACTGCTGTAAGTTTTGGGCCAGTAAGAACAAGAAAAACACTTAAGGTTTCTTCTACAACTCCTAAATCAGGAACAGTTTGGTGCAGAATGTTGGCACAGATTGTTTACAGCACCATAGTTATAAAAGAGGATCGTGCAAATTTATGGTAGAAATCCTGGTTTTGTTGTGGATCTGATGGACATCTGACACATTGATTTGAACCTGACTGGACACAGCTGAATATGTCATCCTCCAGAAATTCTGTGGCACTTGCATAAAGCTGGCTTAAGCTAGGTTCTATAACATATTTCTGTTTTTGTTTTGCAGTATAAAAGGAGGCTATTGTTATACCTTGAAATACTGTTAACTGTCACAATGGGTTTATACAGCTCTGGGATTTTCCTCTCAATCATGGGTCTGAGGTTCTCTTTCAATTTGTTATAGTTCTTTTTCAGTTCTTGCTGATATTCTCTCTGGTCAGCAGTAATTAGGCGTTTGTTTTTCTCCACTGCTTCACCGCACCTGTTCCCAAAATTATGAAGGGAGGGGGGAAAAGGACATGTTGATTAATTCCATCAGAGTACATTAGGCCATATATCTGTCTTGGAATAACATTCAATCATATGCTGAAGCCAAGTGTTCTCATGGCACCATGTGGAAGGATGGGGACAATCTAGTGTTGCCATTGCTCTGGAGCTGATGGCATGAATAACCACATTATCTCTATATCTTGTTCGCACATTTGATGTAAAGCCAGCTCATGCTTAAGATTACCAGTGGTGGATACAAACAACTGCAGTTGTAACAGATCTCTCAATTTTTGTCTTTCCTTACCTCATTATGAACTCCTTGAAGCATAACCTCAGTTTGTTGTGATGTCGATACAGTTTTGGATCTTCTGGAATTTCAGCCAGGAACACTTGGGCTACCTCTAGTGGTCCCTTATGGGAATAATGTAATATTGTGTTACATACATTGTATGTCTTGAGAAAAGAGAGATCTTTAAGATCAGAGATCTTCCCTGCTTTAATCAACAATAAAACTACAAGGAAAATCCAATAAAATACCATTGTGTTATACTATGCGATTAGGAAGGAGACACAACTGACAGGGAGTCCCTGCAGCAAGAAGAAGGAGATGGTGAAGATTTCATTGGGCCACTCACCCCGAACAGACAACAATATTCTGTTAAACATCCCTGTGTACCTGATTTACTGTAGCTCCCACAGAACCTTGAAGAACCATCTGGAGCATTTTGGCATCTGGTGGCACCTGGCTAGTGGCAACAGCTAGTTCGAGGGTCTTCTTTTGCATGTCTTCAATAGCCACTTCAATTGGCATCAAAACAAACTAAAACCACAAAAGGATGAGCATATTGCAACTTCCTCACAAAGAAAATGCACAAAATGGCTGACAACACAAGACAGACAGGTTATTTTTATATGGACATAGCACCAGAAGTGGGCGGCATGGATTTCCTTCTTGCTGCTCTGCCACTTGATCAAAAACTGGCAAAAGAGCTAAACAGGTGGGCACAAAGTGATCCATCTCCTAAGAAACAGAGCACAAACTGGGAGGAAGAAAAATGCCTAACACAATGAACAGGCATGCCAGGATGCCCCAAACAGTCAAAATTAGAGACCACTGATGCCAACTTTAAAAGTGACTAACCCCAGATCTTGTACCTCCATTCAGGAGATTAATATTTGTATTGCCCCATTTTGTATCTTCACTGTGACCGTCTTAAAGGTTGCATGACTGCCTCCCATTTTGCTAAATTCTGTCACATTAGAAACACGCATTACCTCCTCTTTTTGGATGACATTGATTCGAGTTTTGATGTATGGGAAAGCATGCATGGTGGTCAAAATAGTCTTTCTCTTATACTGCTCACTCAGTTCTCCTCGGGGGCGTCCATTGCGAGTGAAAGGGGTGGTGTACATAAATCGTCGGAGGCTGAAATTTTTCTCAAAGTGGGTCACTCTGTCTTTCATCTCATAGTCATCAAAGTAGGGTTCCACATAAGTAATTTGTATATAAGCCTGGGTAGAAGGGGAAGGGAAAATTTTTGTTACTGGTAAATGATTAGTCAATAGAAAAATTGCTGAATGTGCAAGAGACCTTGGAAATCAGAGACACACTATGTTACTTAGTCAGGAGTCTTGATGGCATCTTAAAAACTGACAGGTTTTATTTAACATAAGCTTTCCCAACTACTCTTACATTAACCTTGTCACTAGTCTGTCAAACTCATAGCTGATCTGGATGAAGTGGAAAGAGGAACCATCTTCCAATGCAATCTGGTTCACCTATCCCCACCCTCAGCTGTAAGTGTCCTCTGAGGTTTAGAAATAGGGAAGATTGGAAATCTGAGATAAACAGCATGGGGGGGGGGGGGAGTAACTATTAAGCAACAGCCCTCACCTATCAGAACGCACTACAGAAAGGAGCCAGGCTTTTCTTTTTATACAAAAGCAGAACAAGAGCGCTGCTTTGGAATCTTATTGGACTTCTAGACACCATTGCTTTCCATTTGCAGCCCTCTCATCTTTGTTTCTTCTACCTTATCTTTTGGATAGATAAAATCTTTCAAGGACAAAAAGACAGAATAGCTGCACCATGCTTTTTAGAATACCCTTTGTCTGGAAGCACTGATTACCAGCACTGATTACCATATAAGTTATGTATTGTGTAGGTAGCTGAGTACTGAGCACCTTTCTTTTGGGTTCTGGTGAGGGGCATACCTGACACAGATCTTATCAGGACTCTCTAGATACACTTTTAAAACATCAGAAACATGCCTAAAGAAGCACCCTAAAGACTAACACATTTTATTGGCATAAGTAAAACTCCAGTCTGTCTCTTCAGAGGCCTGAATACTGCTAGAAAATGTTTCAGCTTTTTTTTTCTACCGCAACTTTATTTACTCAGAACTTATCTTTGTATGGGTTGAATAAAGACAAGTACATGATTTTAAGTTTACCCCAATAAAGATTAGCATAGGTATGTTCTTATGACCACAGTGGTAATCTCTGTTTGCAATCTCCTCACGTAAAAATCCCACACACAGCTTGTGGAGGAATAGCCACAGGAAGCCCAGTGCTGCACATGGTTTAGCAGCAGCAGCAAAAGTCACATTCAACCTGAACTTTGTTTGTGTCAGCAGCTTCCTGTGACTGCCTTGTTCAGGCTGAGGGGATTTGAAAAGGCTGAAGTAGTTGTAAAAAACAGTTCTGAGAATGCTGCCTTGTCCTCATCAAGAACATAACTGTCTGCCTTTGAATCAAATTCAGTGAACAAGTACAATTAAGAGTTTGTGAGAAAAAATGCTTACTGAGTCCATTTAAGATAAAAGAACACGAGAGAAGGGTTTTATCAATTTGACTCTTCAGTTTAAAGGAAGTCAAAGTACGTTGGTAGAGCTAAGATTACAGTGTTTGCCAAAGGCATAAAATTAATTCCAGATAGAGCCTTCAGTCGCACAGTTTTTCCACACTTAAGATTTCTCAGTACAAAATTCCACACTCCATGGAGGACATGCCTGGCATACCTTTGTGGGATCTAGTTTGCTCTTGTCAACTGGAGTGGAGTCTTTAATCACGATGACTCGATCCTCCCCAAAGCACTGACCATAAAATCCCTGAAAAGAAAACCAAACTATGTTGAGAAGAGTTGTATACTTTTAGCAAGCTTTACAAAAACAAAGACTGTGAGACAGCGCTGCAGCTATGATAAAAATGAGATTATGAGGTAAAAACCACTACACAAGGACATTATCCAGTTGTCCCCAAATAAAAAGCTGCAGAGATCCAACCCAATTCCATTCAGACTCACCCTGAAGTAAGGCACACTGGGTATAAGAGGCTGGACTCTGAAGCAAATGTACACAAAATTACAGTGTTCTTGTGGAAAATTAGAGTAAAAATTTAAGGTGACACCACTGAACCATTTAGGGATCCTAATTTGAATATGAAGGGTATCTATAAGCTTTGTAAAGCTTCAGCCCGGTGAAGATAGACCTGATGTTTGTGGGGTTTTTTGGAAGCTCCACAAATTCTGAAAGGAAGATGGAATCAAAGGTGTCATAGTAAGAGTTTCCCATTTCATCTTCTCTCTTCTCCTTACTACCATGTGCACACAGTCTTGTCACATCAGCCTATCTTTTGAACTGCTACCCATAAAGTGCTAAAATTGTATACTGCTCCTGGGAAGTAACTAGAGAGCACATGGAGATTACAGTGCTGGATGTTTAAAAAAACAACTTTGTTTTTTTTAAAAAAAGGATACTTATGGGTTTTTTGGGGGGAGGGTTGCATGTTTGGTAAACAATTAGGCTCCAGAGGTTAATTAGAAAAGTAAACAATTATCTACAAGACACAAAATGTCTTTACTGTTTATTTGTCTCATTGTTATCATTCACAGTCCTTTCATAGAAATGATTCTTTAATATTTTCCTTCTCCCACAGTTTCATATGGTTTGTAGCAGACGTGTAACCACTTACCTCTAGTCTATGAGAAATCTCTGGAAGTTTTGTGATGGCAGGCTCCTTATAAACAAATTCCTGTTCATCTAAATCCCCAAATATGGCTCCATAGAAGCCAACACGAAAGTAAGTACCAAACATTCTCTTTTGACCCTGATTGATAAAAATGAAAGCACTGAATTGTTTTTCTTTTAAAACAGATCCATTTTCTACAATTATAAAATCTAATTTACAAAACTGTTGGCTGTTGCACAGAGCTCTTGTGCATATTTTGAGTATATGTTACATCTTAGTGGAAATGACTAGCTTCCAAGAAAATAAGCTAAAGAGACATCCCTAATAAGATCACACACTGGAAACCTGAATATCAAAGAAAACATCAGCAGAATATACAAAAGTTATGTTCTCTTCAGAAGCTTGTACATAGAATTTCCTTTCTCCTAAAATATCAATGTCCTGTTTTCTAGTAACCTTTATCCAGATATCTTTCAGAACATCTTAATAGATCCCATAGAACAGTTTCCAGATTATCAGGTCAACCCACATTTCAGATTTGTTTGTTTGTTTGGTTTTTTGTTTGTTTTGGTGCTTCTGGCACTAAATAGTACTCTGTTTTGGTATTAAATAGTCTATTTTCACTGTCTGTGGTAAAAGAACTATAGCTGGAAATGGATTTAAATTGGGCAACAAGTTAATGTGGGAAAAGGTATAAGGTGTTCTTAAATTTTTTTTAAACCATGTGCTATCAGAGTTGAACAGGATGTTGCCCTCTTTTCCATTCCAGGATTCACAGCAACATCCTCCAACGGGACGGCACTTCTCCTCTCCACCCTCAAGTTTCTACTACCGGTGTTACCAAACTAGCCAGGTTTGCACAACACCCCTGCAGTCTCTCACTCTTACTAAGACATGCACGCACATGCCACAGACTGCTTGACCTGGAAAACCTGTCAGGCCAAAGACAAGCATAGGAAGAAGAAATAGTCTTGACCCAAGTCCTCAAGAGAAAATGGCAAGAATATAGCTCTAAAAGGACCACTATCAAAATTACATATAAGATATTAATATCCCAGCCAAAGAGTCATTTCACAGGAAAGCCCTGCCTGGAGAGACCAGATAATTAGATCAACTTCTTTTGTTTTTATACTGAAAGGATTGTCTGGAGGTCTGAGAGAGAAAACACCCTAGAATAGTCCTCATTTTTTGTAAATAGAGTCACACATCTTCTTTTTCCTATGCATTGTCTTTGTACAATTGGATAGAATTAACCAAGTGGGCAAAGATTAAGATCAGGGCAGAACAAGAGATATGACTAATAAGAGGCCAGATCACTAGTCTGCAGGCCAAAACCAAATAAAAAAAGAAAAACCCATATTGATTGTTCTGGAAGATTGTTCTGGGATGAATCTTCTTTCTGTATCTTATATCTGCCTGAACTCTTCTGCTAATCCCTGCCAGGTTTCATTATGCTGACTTCATTTCTTGTCTGAAATCACTGTCTTAGCCCCCAGAATCCGGAGAATCCTGCTAACCTACGTTGCTCTCCTGAATGCCTGGTTTCTGGCCTAGAACCTCTGTAATTTGCTGTCATTGCTCCAGGTGGAGTTCCAACGCTCCCCACTTCCAAGACAGTTTAACGAGACTCAAGAGAGGTAATCTTTGGCATCCCTAATCTATTTTCTGGGAGAAGATCCTTCTTCCCCCCCCCCTTCCTATCCTTGTAGGAACTCTGCAAATATTCTGCTTAGGTTTTGCAGACTTTTGCAAAGCAGCCTGAATCTCACAACCCTGAATCTCAGCCATGTGGGTTTGCTTCTTTTCAGTCTGTATTTCCCCATATTAGTTATATACTTTATTGTGATTCTGTCTTATATTTTAATTCTTTTGTGTTCAATAAACTTCCCCTTATGAATAACTCTATCTGAATGTGAGATACTCAGTTCAATCTGTGTCAAGAAACAGTATTGCCATAGTTCAAAGTTCCCTTACCAGTGTATCTCTGTACATGTGCAAGTTCATGCATGTGCTCTGTGAGTATACCTGGTAACACCTGAGCTAGTTACTTCAGAACTGGGTGCAGAATCATACTTAATATTTTTATGACACCTCACAGGATCATTGGTTGCAATGCCAGGGCTTATCTTACTTCTATCTTGTGCAGAATCCCCTTCATATAGGATAGGAAATAAAAAAATCTCTTCCTTAAAGAGGTTCCAGACAGTGACTCAGAAAGTGTTTAGAGCAGGTCACTTTTACATCCTCACTACAGAATGGATCACATCCCTTTGCAACTACTTAGACACTGAGAAAAATTAAGGATATGGTGTATACTTAGAAAAATCTGAGCTGGAGATAGTTAATCAGCCTTCTTCTCTGCATCCTTGGGTATATCTTGTAAAATATGTTTCATGGTAATCATGTAAGGGGTCATTTGCTTCCAACCCGACATAGTCAATTGACATAATTTTAAGCCCCACATGTGAAGGGCTTTCCCACTTTTATATTTAAGGTAGGCAATTTGTGGCCCCCAGATCTTGTGAGATGACAGCCTCTATCACTCCTCACCATTGGCTCAGCTGGCTAGGGTTAATGGGAGTAGTCTGAGACCAATAAACTGCTCACCCTTTCCTCCAGGAAGGGAAGTGCTTTGCACATGCATGTAATTCCTTGCTGGAGCTGTGAAGCATTCCCTTGAATGGGAGAGTTTCAGGATTCAGCAAGCGTCACTGAGATAATCATGGCTTTAGTGTATTCATCTACTCTCAGCTTATCAACAAATTTCTTATGTGCTGGTAAAGCTTCACTGGAAGAGGTGCAAGTGGGAACTCCATGCTGTCACACATGGTACTGCACTGCAGTCAGAATCTAAGCTACACCATGAGCTCCAGATACAAATGTACAGGAGAGAAAAGAAAAGAGAAATTGTATACTACACATGACTTTATCTTCATAATCAGTAAACACACGCTGCAGCCCTACAAAGAATACTGTTGAAAGTTACCTTATTTATTATGCTTTCGAAGGCTCTCTGAAGTTTACTGTGAGTCAAAGAAAGCTTCCTGAAATCTCGATGTGCTTCTAAGATGGGGATGACAATCTTGTAGACCTCATTTACAGTTTCATACAGCCCGCCCTTGCATGAAAAAGAAACAAGATCAAAATTGGTGTCAGTTTTCTGATCATTCATCAGAGGCATTGACAAGATAATGACATTTTAACATTTGCAACATCATAGTTAACTAGGATATGTTTGATGTACATCAAGCATAGCTAAACCTTTTAGGAACTTAACACCTTTCATACACCTTTAATTGCATTAGAAATAGTTATGCTGCCCCATTTAGGTCAGCCTTTACAGGGGTTGTATCAAGTTGCACATTATTTCTGCACTGGACAGCAATCTATTTAGGACTAAACGACATGCCTCCAGAAAGTGTAAGAAACCTCCAATTTCATTTCTTTGCTGAAAAGCAGAATTGAAGGCTTCACCTTGTTAAAAAAGCCCTACCGAGCTGTCAAGTATTTCCTGACACATAATCTACACATAAACAGTGACTAATTTGGTCTAATACACCACCATAGCACAAATTATGAAGTTGACTTTCCTGCATTTAGCAGGAGTCAACAACCCAGAGTGCAAGAGATGAATCTCATCCTGGGAAAACCACTTTCATGACCATGGTGTCACTCTTGCCAGGTTACATTCTTATAAGCTACCTCAAAGAATACAAGCAAGGGGGGGGGGGATATTCTAAAGAAATAAAGCATGTTACTCTATAATGCTGATTCAGCCATTAATTTGGAATATACTACTACTCACAGTGCTGAAAAGTTCTGCAGATTGTTCTAGCAGTCCTACCAACCCATTCTCTGAGAAATATCTTCCTGAGCACATTCCATCTTCATCTGGAGACAGAACATCATCTGAGACAGCAGACTCCTCTAGCACATTTGGGGAAACATTCTAAGACAGAAAACAATGGCATGGGTTCAAACCACTTCTAGATACATTCAACCAAATTTTTGTTCTTTGGCATCTTTGTATTAGAAAGAGCCTTCAAGCAAGAGTGCACAATTTCTTTGATGTTTCTCATCTGGGGCATATCACCAGTTCCATTGTCATATAAAGAATTCTGATTTTATTTACACATCACACTTAAATTCTGTCCCAGAATTCTGATCATGTCTTAGTTCTAGCTTGCTCAGAAAACCATGAAGCTAAAGTATATGAAAAATTGCTATTTTCATCTCATTCATGCTACCATTCTAGTGCATTCTTTACACTGTGGGAAAATCAGTAAAATAACATAGTACAAAGACAAGGAGGTGCACTAAGATCAGCATTTTGATAGGATTCAGCCATATTTTATTTATTTGTTCACTGCTTATAGACCACTCTTCGATAATTAAGTCATGGCTATAGGTGTTTTGACTTTGTTGACCACAACAAACTATGGCAAGTCCTTAAAGAAATGGGAGTGCCTGACCACCTTATCTATCTCCTGAGAAATCTATATGTGGGACAGGAAGCAACAGTTAGAACTGGATATGGAACAACTGATTGGTTCAAAATTGGGAAAGGAGTACGACAAGGCTGTATATTGTCTCCCTGCTTATTTAACTTATGTGCAGAATACATCATGCGAAAGGCCGGACTGGAGGAATCCCAAACCGGAATTAAGATTGCCGGAAGAAATATCAACAACCTCCGATATGCAGATGATACCACTCTGATGGCAGAAAGTGAGGAGGAATTAAAGAACCTCTTAATGAGGGTGAAAGAGGAGAGCGCCAAAAATGGTCTGAAGCTCAACATCAAAAAAACGAAGATCATGGCCACTGGCCCCATCACCTCCTGGCAAATAGAAGGGGAAGATATGGAGGCAGTGACAGATTTTACTTTCTTGGGCTCCCTGATTACTGCAGATGGGGGCAGCAGCCACGAAATTAAAAGACACCTGCTTCTTGGGAGGAAAGCGATGACAAACCTAGACAACATCTTAAAAAGCAGAGACATCACCTTGCCGACAAAGGTCCGCATAGTCAAAGCTATGGTTTTTCCAGTAGCGAGATATGGAAGTGAGAGCTGGACCATAAAGAAGGCTGACCACCGAAGAATTGATGCTTTTGAATTGTGGTGCTGGAGGAGACTCTTGAGAGTCCCCTGGACTGCAAAGAGAACAAATCTATCCATTTTGAAATAAATCAACCCTGAGTGCTCAGTGGAAGGACAGATCCTGAAGCTGAGGCTCCAATACTTTGGCCATCTCATGAGAAGAGAAGACTCCCTGGAAAAGACCCTGATGTTGGGAAAATGTGAAGGCAAGAGGAGAAGGGGACGACAGAGGACGAGATGGTTGGACAGTGTCACCGAAGCTACCAACATGAATTTGACCCAACTCCGGGAGGCAGTGGAAGACAGGAGGGCCTGGCGTGCTCTGGTCCATGGGGTCACGAAGAGTCGGACACGACTTAATGACTAAACAACAACAATAGGTGTTTCGCTAGCTGGATAGCTCTGTGGTTTAGTTATCTGGCTGCAGAGCCAGAGGTTGGGAGTTCAATTCCCTACTGTGCCTCCTATGTGTACAGCCAGCCTTTGTGGCCTTGGGCAAGTTGCACAGTCCCAGGATGCCTTGAGAGGGGAAAAAAAGTCTGCTGTACATTGTTGTTCCCCACTCTCCCAGTGAGCTGGGTACTCAATTCACCAACCTTGGAAGGATGGAAGGCTGAGTAAACCATGAGCCGGCTACCTGGGATTGAATACGGGTTGTGAGCAGAGTTTTGCTGTATTTCAGTTCAACCACTGTGCCATGAGGGAATGGTAAACCGTTTCCAAGTACTCTCTACCTAGGAAACCCTAGGGTCGACATAAGTCAGAATGGACTTGATGGTATATAATTATTATTGTAACTGCTACATGATGTTGTACACAAACAGGAAGCCCCACACATAATAAGGCTGAAATTGAATACTACATGGTAAGAAAATTTCATTAAATAGATCAAGACTAGAGATGGGCACGAACCACTACTTTAGTGGTTAGTTTATTGCCCAGACAGGTGTTTGGCACTCAAAACACTGCCTCCTCCAGTAGGTACCCAGAGGCAGTTCACCCAGAGGCAGTGTCAGAAGGAGGTGGGGCACGAAAGCCAGGCCACTGCATCCAAATGGGTGCCCACCGGAGGAGGCAGGGTTTTGAAGCACTGAACAGCTGTTCAGGCAATAAACAAACCAGCACAAACCAGTAAACTGGTGGTTCGTAACCATCTCTAATCAAAACTTTCCCACCAGAAACCTACATTTACTCTCCATTCTTATTGTTTTAGCCACATTCTCCATCAGCAGTCCCAAAGATTCAGCTGTTTGGGCAATTTAGTTCAACTTACTGATTGGGGAAAGACAATGAACAAAGTTCTTCAACTTTTGGTATGAATTACAAATAAATCTTGAAATGAAAGAAGGGATTTATTTTGCTTTAAAAATGAGTTTCTAGATGCCATGAGTTGGGAGACAGGGGATATTGAAACTATACTTGAGGGGATATTGAAACTATACTTATAAGCATATAAAATATATTTCTGCCTTGGGTCGTCTTCAATAGAAAGACAGAATATAAATATTATAGAAAGATAAATAACACATATTTTTTCCATTTCATCTCTCCTCTCCAAGCAGGAAGGCACAGATCAACCTGAGAAACTTTCAGCTTTAAAGTGCTAGACATACAATGGAAGTTGGAGTTCCTCTCTTTATTTTGTCCAAATCAGACAAGAAAACAAAATCTAAACATCTAAATCTTGTCTGTTTCTCCTTCTCCTTTTCCCATAATTCAGGCAATAATCACACACTGATGACACATTTATCGCCTCATACTTTTCACAGAGTACACCCAGTATACTTTACATTTTAGGCAGATGTAGAAGGCTATAATAGATCTCCCACACCCATATTCCCCAAAGACATCACTGAATCAGATTTTTTTAAACTTCAGTAAAAAGAGTGGCAACCCTGTCCTATAAACACAGCAAAATTACAGATTTATGAGACAGAGGAGAACCCTTAGGGGCAATGGTTCAAAACAGTGTTTATGTTCACAGATGAAGTGTTTTGCAAATGTGAGGAACCATTACTGTAATTGTTCTTGAACAAACCTGAGGTTTTAGTTCCACCTAAAATAAATAGGTTAATAAGCAATGCTCATTTTCCTTCCCCCCCCCCCCACTCCCAAGAACGCAGACATGAGGATTCATCTGTTAGTCATTTGCTATAAAACCTGTTATTACTTCAGAGTCTGGTTTGAAAGCATGTACAGGCAACAATGTTTTTATGCAACAAGCTTATACAAACACTGAAATATTGCAGAACGTATTTGGGAACCACATGTTTTTCTACACACTTCAAATGAAACAGCCATCTCCTCACAGCATGCTAAGGAAGGCTGGACACCATATTAAGACACGAAGCAACCAACAGAAAGGAATGTTGGATTAGCTTGACTGCAGAACCTAGGAATGTGCAAGCCTAGGAGATCTGCATTCATTTCCCACCACAGTCCTGGGCTTGACCAAAAACTAGCTGGAGGGCTGGGCTGGCTGGGCAAAGGGAGCTGTAGTCCAAAAAAGGAACTTTTGCATGCTCGGGTATAGTCTAAAAAAATTAATAACATCAAGTTCTTCCAAGACTCTCATTCCCAGCTACAGTTTAGCCCACAGCGGTGTAACAAAACAGCAGCTAAAATTTATTTATTTGTTTGTTTATTTATTTTACTTTTGTACTGCCTGTCTGGCTGCCAGAGCCACTCTGGGCAGTTCACAACTCAGAAACAAACACACAATAATATAAAAACAATAAACATAATAACAATCAAAAATCAAAATTAAGCATCAAATAAACATAAACAAGCAAGATAACTAAAAACCAGAAATAATTATGATAATTTAAAGTAAAGTTGGCAGAACGGGTAGTATAAAACGCTTACAGGGGCTTAGTAGCCATATTGGATTGGCACTCAATTTGGGAGATTCAGCAGTGTGCATGTGTGCATGTATGATATGTCAAATATGTTAAAGAAATTTAAGCTAGGATACTTTCAATTTATAAGGGACGTGGTGGCGCTGTGGGTTAAACCGCAGAAGCCTCTGTGCTGCAGGGTCAGAAGACCAGCAGTCGTAAGATTGAATCCACGCGACGGAGTGAGCTCCCGTCGCTTGTCCCAGCTCCTGCCAACCTAGCAGTTCAAAAGCATGCAAATGCAAGTAGATAAATAGGTACCACCTCGGTGGGAAGGTAACGCCGTTCCGTGTCTAGTCGCGCTGGCCACGTGACCACGGAAACTGTCTTCGGACAAAACGTTGGCTCTATGGCTTGGAAACGGGGATGAGCACTGCGCCCTAGAGTCGGACACGACTGGACTAAATGTCAAGGGGAACCTTTACCTTTTTACTTTCAATTTACTGTATAATGAAATACTCAGTTTATACTGATGGAAGAAAAATAACATCCTGATTTTTGCAGTTTCCCCTAATTTCCCCCTGTATTTCTTCCCTGCAAGTAAGATGACACCATGTCATTTGTGAGGAATTCCTTTAGTTTTCTCATGGATCTTTGGGAAGACGGTTTGACATCAATAAAAACTCATGGTAAAAAAACAAACCAACAGCATCTCAATAGAATATCAGCAGAAACCTATGTGTGTGGCAAAATATCATTATTTCTTTATTTAACCTTTACACTATACTAACTCTCTCAGATCAGTGGTTATTATACAAATGATGCCGTGGCTGAAATGCATTGGTAGAAAGATAATGCAAGAATTAGTGCACTTTATTTACATAACATGGAAAAAACACTTTAATTTGCATAACATGCAGATCTGCATATTTTATAACTGACACTGCCTAATTTGCTTAGTATGCTAATTAGGTGCTGAGTTAGAGAAATGGACTATGTTAACCCTAGTTAAGGCTTCATTCACAGTCAGAGATGGACAGCATCACATACAGTCTAGGATGTGGGAATGGCTATGGGAGCACCATGATGAGATCCTGCATTTCTAAACTGACCATTACATCACTGTTCCTGCCATCTAGCTTTCAGTGTGCAGTAATTCTTGTGCGTTTATGCAAAAACTTTCTATTACGAGAATCGTAAACTGACATGTAAGGTAATGCAGCCCAGAAAAAGATTTCTCACTTCATTGAGAATTAGCTTGTTAGCTCCTTGCTTCTGCTATGGATGGCTGTCTACCCAAGCCAAATGTCATCAAGTGTGCCTAGTACCCGGGGGACTTATCTAGATTAAGCAAGATATTCCTTCAAAACTCCAGAGAAGAGGCGCCTGCATGAAGTACAGCAATGTGATCTTACCTGAAAGCTGACACTGCCAACTGGCAGGTAACTGTGATCCTCTAGCATGCTCAGGTATTCTGCAACCAGAGCAGCAGCATGAACCAGACACATGGCAGCCTCTGTGTAGCACCTTCTTTTGGCATGTTTCTCTGCCATGTTCTGGAGCCAGGTAAGCCTTAGGTCAGGTGATGTCTGATATCCCTTGGCAATTCTAAGAAGAGAACATAGTAAAATCCATATTTCATTTGACTTAGAGTTAAATTAAAAAGCTCTCTCTTTTCTTCCAGAGACATGCCATGTCAGATTGTCAGGACTGAATTCTTATACAAGATGGCTACAGATGCAATTCCTCTATAATATTTTCTACACTTTTTCTCCTTTATCATTCTCTGGTTCTCAAGTCACCTGCAACTATGATATTTACACCACGAGTCTTCTTTTCAAACATCTTCTTGCTAACATTTTTTTCACCAAATTCCATCTTTGGAAGGAGCCTCGTGGCGCAGTGGTTAAACTGCTGTACTGCAGCCAAAACTGTGCTCACAACCCGGGGTTCAATCCCAGGTAGCCAGCTCAAGGTTGACTCAGCCTTTTATCCTTCCGAGGTTGGTAAAATGAGTACCCAGCTCGCCTGGGGGGGGGGGGGGTAATGTGTAGCCTGCATAATTAACTTGTAAACTGCCCAGAGAGTGCTTGAAGCTCTATGGGGTGGTATATAAGCAGCACGCTTTGCTTTTTTGCTTTGCTTTTGGTCTCATTATATATTTTTATTTATATCTTAAATTCTTATTCTACCATTCCACTAGAGATAATGGCATTCAAACCTTCTAACAAATGTTACCAAAACAAGTTACAAACAAATTAAACAGAAGAACCATTAAAATCCTCGCAATATTAAATAAAAGTCAAAATAAGGCCAGTTTGAGGAGAGAGGTCTTCACATCATTCCTAAAAGCAACAGGAGTATAAACTGAAAATTCGAAGGGCAGGTGTATTCCAAGGTCTACAAACAACATAGCAGCAAGCCCTCTCCTGTGTGCCTTCCAGCTTCAGGAGATGCGCGATTTAGTCTCACTGGCACGCGCCCCAAAATCAAAAAAGGAACTATTTAATTAGTGTCAATCTGCTGCTAACAATAATGTCATTCCCACTGCACAGACTGATAGTGGACTAGGACCAAAGATATACCTATTATTGAGAGAGAGAGGTTATTCTATGGTGCCCTTCTCTGTTAAAGGAACTCATTAAAATGCAGTAAGATTAAAAGCACAATAAATTATTCAGTTTTTAAAATTAAGCAATTAAGCATATGATAATATAAAAGCTAGTCATCTAAATAAATGTAATAATTCTGAAACAGGCCTAGAAATCTCTATAAAAGATTTTTCACCAATTCCAAATGTAAATTTCCTGAATTTTTTGTGGGAAACCATGATATAAATTAGTCATGGGCATATGTCATTAATGATAAATTATTCACATGGAAAACTTTTATTTAAGACAAATTTAAACCTCAAAGGTTCTGGCACATTCATTTTAAGTTCTCCAAAACAAATACTAAAGATTTTAACCTGTACATAAGATCCATGAGCATCTCTGGGTCTTCTTGAAACTCTCGCATTTTCACTGTGTCTGACAATATGCTATTCAGATTACACAACAGCTCTTCTACCTAAACAAAAAGAGGAAACCCCAACATTTTCAGGAATAGCAGTGTGCTGCAACATGGCTTCTGAAGTGTTCATAACATTTATGGTTATTTTTTTTTAAGGAGGTATGACTACATAATATGGGTATGTGCACACATTTACATTTACCGCCCCTAGAATCCTGGAACTTGTTTTTTCTTTGGTTGAGTGTGGACAATCATACCTCAGTTTTGTAAACTGGGATAGGAATGACTTGCAACAACAGTTAACAGCTTTAGGAAAAGCCAGGACATCAAACCACAAGGTATAATCCTACTTGTGGCTTGAAGTTGGTTAGAATTAGGATTGTTCTGGCTTGTTCTTCGACTGTTAACTATAGTCTCCTGGTATGGACAAAGCAGGAAACTATAGTTAATGAGAGACTTTCTGGTTCACACAGAGAAAGGAGTAAAGAGGATACAAAAACACATTTATATTTTGTCTCACTAGGCCAAGCTATGATTATCTGAACTACACAATTTTGTCAAATATGCCCTGGAGGAAAGCCTCAACAAAAGCTGAGCTTCAGTTCTGTCATGTCTCAGAACTTCATACCAACTATTCCACGGCTACATTCTGGTGGGTCAAACAACAGGGGACGTGCTTGTGTTTTTTTTTTCATGTCATGGTGGCCACTGCCCATTCCCTGGCCTCTGCTTCCAGAAGAATCCACATGAGACGAGACATGCTGAATTTACTCTCTCATTGTTCACTCCCTTTGATCTAACAAGTGAACAGGCAAAGGAGGAGGAGCAAGGCCAGGAGAAAGCTTCAAAGATTGGCAGGAGGCCCCCTACTCAAGGTGGTCAGCCTCAGCAGGAGTCTGCTGATACTGATCCCTGCTAGCACTCTGGCTTCTGCTTCTTCACAGGGTTGGAGACAAGATACACAATATTTTTCCAGATTGCCACAGTTTTGTTTTGTTTTTTTACTTCATTGCAAGGTTTTGTTTTTTGTTTGTATCCTGCCAAAGAAATGAAGAGGTAGTTCTCTTAGACTGCAAGTCAATACCCAGTCAGAAGAAAGCCAGTACAACAAATTTTTTAATGGACATATCAGGGACTGAACTCATAGCAAGGACAAGAGCAGAGAGCATGCCCTTCTCACATGAATGCCAATACAGTGTAGACCATACAGTATGACTTCAGGTTCCTGTTTTCGGGAAGGTCCAATACTTCAGTTTTGACTTTAAAAAGCTGTCTAAAATGACTTACCTGTACTGGAAACTGAGTTGGTTGCATGTCTGCATCTTCCCCTGCATATGCTAAGATAGTTCGTAAAGACTTTCTGAGATATTCTTCATTAAAATCTGATGCTTTACCAACCAGAGAAGCCAGTGACATTATCACTTGCATTTTCACTCTTGCAAAATTCTTTAGGAAAACAGAAGAGAACACCAGAGATTATGCAAACCAAATGTACTGATTTCCTATTAGCACCTGCCTGTTGGTTTTTGTTTTCAAAAGGTTTTCATCTCCCCTATCTTTTCAGCTGGCTTAGTTAGAATTTATTCTAATCAGTTTGAGAACTGAAACAGTAATGCTGCAATCCCATGCATGCTTAACTGAGAGCAAGTCTCACTGAAATCAGTGGGTCTTCCTTCCAAATAAACATAGGCTGAAGCTGGCATTATAAAAGTTACTCATTGTTCATTTTGTGCAAGAAGATAGCTCCTTCAGTTTCATGGGCTGGGAAGTCTCATTAAAACTATATTGAACTTCCTGAAGGAAGGGCAAAATATATTAACTGTAAGAACATGTGAACAAGAAGTTATGTTACATTTAAATGTAACACCATCTCAAATTAAAGACTATGCTATTCGCCTCTCCTCATTTTTCATACAAATTGTTATGTGCCACAAAGTCAATTCTGATTTATGGCATCCCTAGTAGGATTTCCAAGATATCTGAGATATTTAAGGAGAGGTTTTACCATTGCCATGCCCCAGGGAATTTCCATGGTCCAGCTGAGATTGAACCTAGATTTCCCGAGTCTTCGTTTCTATCATTCTATCCACTACACTACACTGGCTCTCCCATTATACATCTCAAATTAAATAACTCTTCACAGTTTGAAAGGTGCTATATAGTTGTATATTCTGGGATTAAGAGTTAGAGACTATATACCTTCAGGGCAAATCTCACCAGCAATGTATCATTATCATATACCTCATCCCTGCAACCTTGCAATGCATTGCAAAAAAGCAGAGCTTGGAAAATAATGTTAAAGAAGAATAATTATAATGACATGCTAAAGCCAACCCCAACTAAACAATAGTAGGGCAATGCTCTATGACCGATTGTATCTTCCTATTATTGTTCCATTATAGAGGGCTTCTGTAGGTCATTACACTTGTTCTCCTTAGAACTAATTTTCCAAACTGTCCAAAAGAGTATGGGAGGCAATTGCCCTGTGGAAGGAAAGAGATTCTGCAAACAGGAAATGATTACATCAGAAATAGATCACGGTAAACTAAAAAGACAAATGTAGTTCTGCAAGGAATAAGGTTATGTGCAAACACAGGCTGGTATGGTTCAGTCTGTGAGTGACACCAATCAGTATTATTTACAGCCTTACACTGATGGAACTGAAGCTGTATCTCATAAGGAGGTAAAGGGTGGCACAGGCTTGAATCCGAGTGGTATCAATGCTGCTACTGCAGTGCTGCAAAACTCTCTGACAGAGGTCGGCACACTGCTCCACTTCCTCTTCAAACAGAAAATCTCCACACTAAAAGGAGGGAGGAGAAAGGAAAAGAAACCTGTAACATGGGGTGCTTCCAGATGGTTGGCTCCTAGCACGGCTCATCAAAATATATTGTGCGACTGTTCTGTCCCTAGTCATCCACCCAAGCATTTTCTGAGACAAAAAAACACATCTCTCACTCTCTTCTACTCTCCTTTCACATACTCCCCTTTTTATCTCAACACTCCTCCTTCCAGATTCTGCTTTGACTTAGAATACGCAAGAGTTCCTGGTATTATTTACAGCAAGATTACAATCAGATTCTGAGAATCTGTTCTAAAAAAAAATGTGAATGTTCTGTGTAATAAGCGCACAACAACCTGTATTACCCTAATCATATCAGAGTCTTGTTTGCTTACTTCTCTTGCCACCTAATACTGGCAGAATTTTTGGATTCCCTCTGTAAAGCAAAATGAAGAGCTCGTACTTATGGTCTACCATGCATAATTTACAATAGGAGCTTAACAAAAGTACTAGAATCAAGGCATTTTACATGGAAGACAGATTTACATAACAGTACTTATTGCTTAAGGAGGTCATTTTGATTTGAGGAGAGATTTTGCACACAGTACGAAATAAGACCTTAATCATGAATTTCACAACCCATCATGGAACATGTCAATTAAGTTACATTTCATGACATTATCTGCCATCCTGGCATGGGGATTCTTAACCATTCTGCCTCAGGACCAAATTGCCAGGAGTCTCAGACAGCATGTTTTCTGCTCACTGCCGCCACCCCACTACATTTTATTTTATGGGGGAATCTTCAAAAATTACTTACAAATCAGTAGAATAACCAATGGACAAGGTCTGAAGATAAGGACTACATCTCTGCATTTACCTTTGCAGACCAGGCTTGCAAGTTTTATAAAGTTTATTAAAAGAATACATATAAAGGAAAATAAAATAACCAAAAGGAGTATTGCCAATAAGAGAAACCAGTTCCAGAATCATAAAAACGTGGATACAGATTTTGACATGAGAAAGAAAACCTTAAAACTTATACATCACCCTATTTCAGGGAAATAGGTTTCATCCTTGCCTGAACGATCCGGACTACCCCCCCCCCCTTTTTTTTTTTTCTCATCCACAGAGAGAGATCAGCAAAGAGAAAGAGAGACAGGCATCTTCTGTCTCCTATACAGAATGGGCCATCTGGTTATGACTTGTAATCCCCCTTTTGAACCCAGTGGAGAGCAGAGAGAGCAGACGTAGCAAAAGGCAGAGTCCTTCTCAGAAATGCCCTAGGAGTAAGCAGGCTGTCAGGACAGGAACTTTACTTTATATAAGGCAAACCTATTGACTTCAAAGACTCTTTCAAACTGCAGATCAAATAGGACAGGATAGGAAACAGGCTGGCTCAGGAAACCTTATCAAGTCCCATAAAATCTTCTTTGATTAGAATATCCCATTCCTTCACACCTGGATTATAAAACACATTACATGAGAAGCGTCCTGCTGGATCAGGCCAAAAGGCTTCTTTTTTCAGCACCATGTTCCCTATACTGCCCAACTGGATGTCGTTGGCAATTCCTAAAGCATGACTTGAGAGCAAGAGCCCCCTCATGGGTAACAGTGCAGTATTTTGTGGGCATAACAAGGAACTTCAAAACAAGGGGAAGGCAAACACTTACTCTGACAATTAATGCTCGGATAGTAGCAAAGCAATGAGTTAGATAGGTTGTGCTCTGATCACAACTCAGAGAATTTACAAGGACTTTCAGCACACCTCCCAAGAGATTGTCTCTGCAGTCCATTGCTGAAGTTGCCTAGAACAGAGACGAGAAGAGACCTTTAGGATCTTTCAAGATGGTTTTAGACAACAGAGTTTATGCTATGATGGGGAACTTCCGGCCTGTGGACCACATTTGTCATGCCTGGCTGGTCCAAGTGGGTGGGCCTTTGCTGCAGCAGCATTCCTTCCCTGAAATCTGAAATTCAGTCCAGTCTTGCTGTTAGGCAGAGTGAGGCAACCACCTCAGACAGGAGATTTGAGGTGAGGCAGATTCACTGCTGTTCTTCTTGAAAACCCTTGCTATCCTCCACCCTAAAGAAATGAATTTTGTGGGTTACACACCCTGTCTTGGGCCTCCTAAACCAGTCTGCTGCCTCACATTTGGTGCAGGATGCTATCCCATGGCTAGTGTTAAGATAAAATTGAAGTGCTAGTCCAGTTAACGTTTGTACACGGACAGGGGAAGGAGCATCCTCTTGTCCATCGTTTCAAGCAGCAAAATGTATTTGGGTGACTTTGCCTGCATCTTTATACTAACTTCTGCAACTCTAGAGGGACTATGCAGGATTACTGATGGTGTCAGCAATCATATTTCTTTCTTAAGTTCTGCATACCAGGCTGTGCCTTACTTCTAGAAATATTACCCTTATATTTGTTTGCTTCTACTTTTACTGAGGAGAGAAAAATATGGAAATTCATGAGGAAGTTAAACTAAAACAGTTTTCAAAGTGGCTTCTAGCAAGTACAGAGAACTGCATTTTGTGTAATTTCTGAATGTTATCTTAGATATCCTTAGGCGTCTCACATCATTGCAATCTAAAAAGTTCAGGAATGAACACGTTCAACCATATCATAGATAGAGCAACCATGCCTGTTAGAATGGTAGTCAGTGATGGCTCATGACCAGGGTGGGGGCATGCCCCCACCTCCTAGTCTACAAATTGCCCAAGGTGATAGCACTACACAACAAGGAAAAATTTTATATGTTAATATTAGAAGAAAAATTGTAGTCAATTTCTAAAAGTGTAGACCTATAACATTCTAAACACTGTGTAATGTCATAAAAAGAGAAGAAAAGCAAATCCATTGTTTCCCCTCCCTTTCCCTGGGTGGAGGAGCTGGCATGGATCAAGTTATGCAGTTTCTCACCTGGATGATGTTCTCTTGCATATCCAGAATAATCAGATTCGCTTCAGTAGCTAAGTTCCCACTAACCAGAGCTTCTTGGTCAATCTCAGCCTTTGTTCTGTAATAAATCATATTACCATGAATCAGTTAATCCTGAACAGCTGAGGACATCTCCCAACCAAGTATAATTCTGAAGGGAATGGGGCATGGAGCAAGACCTCTGATGATGACAGTAAATAGTGGACAGATTCATGTGGGATAACACTAGTCAGAATCCCATCACCTATCCCACTGGTCTAAGTCAAATGGTGTATGGCTATAATGAATTGCTGATAGTTAAGAACTCAATGCCAAGTCATGCAACTGGTGTAAGATACAAAATACAACCCTCAACTTCATAATTAGCAACAATTCAGTTGCAGAAACTAAAAGAGATAATTGGATAAAATTCATGGAAGCAAACATTTCAGTAAAGCAAATAGCCCATCAATTCATCATTAATGGCAGATCTGAATAATTGCCATAGGAAACTAGCACTTAAACAAGCACTGAAGGGCAAACCCCTTATGGGGTTCATCCAGCTTAAGGGAACTGGAAAAAGCTATTTGCACCTGCAAAAATGCCAAGGCAGCAAGTCTGCATGACATTTACATAAAACAGATAAAACATTTTGACATAGTAACAAAAAGTGCCCCCTTAATTTCTTTAACAATTGTGTTGACTATCTCAGAATTACAAAAAATGTGGAGAAAGCACTACAGATTGATATTCTAAAATGTGCAAAGAACCCACAGACAGTAGACCTGGGAAGAACTGTACAGCACAAATCCTACATTTAATACAACATATTGAGGAAGGCTTTGAAACTAGGAAAATCACAGAGATAACCTGTTTGTTGACTCATCCAGCTGGCTCAGCTTACCTCTAATCATCAAGTACTACTGCAAAAATTCTACAGTCTAATCAATAATTATAAATCAACAAGACACAACCCTTTTGCAAAATTGCATTTTTCACTACCTTTCAGGGACAATGCAGCTAAGGACTCAAAACAATGTTGCACCCCCAGGGCAGTGTACTGGCTCCTATTCTGTTTAACATCTACATTAACAACCAACCACTTCCTCAAGGCACCTGAAGCACAGGTGGCGTTAACGAGGGTCCAGCCCCATGGGGCCGGACGGTCCATTCACTGATCCACCATGGATGTGGATGGCGTGATTGTACGAATGGCTCTGCAGCGCGCGATCTGCTCGCTACTCCTGGCAGGAGGTGGGAGGACAAGCCTCACTGCAAGGTCTGAGTGGTGAGTGGATCGCGCACTGCAGCGCCATTCGTAGAATCGCGCCATCCGCATCCGCGGCAGATCAGTGAGTGGACCGTCTGGCCCCATGGGGCCGGACCCTCGTTAACGCCACCTGTGCGGGGATATTCGTATTCGTATATGAATACCTCCATCTCTAATGCTGACATGTAAGAAACACTGCCAAAATTGCAATGTTTCATTGAAACTTTGCAAAAGGTTTCTGCAAGGAACAATATTCTATTAAAGCTATTAGGAACCAGTTGAGGGACACAACCACAACGACTAAAAACTACAAACTTGGGCTCTATGTTATTCTGCAGGCAAATATGCCACCCTGGTGTGGTATAGCTTAGCCCATGCGAAACTCAATGAAAGCTGTAAAATCATTACTGGATGCCTGAAGCTAACTCCTATTGATAGAATCAGTTACTTAGCAGGCATTGCATCCAGCAACATACAAAGAGAGGTAGCAATTAACAGTGAAAGGCTTAAAACATCTAAATCAAATGTGCATCCACTCTTTGGGCACCATCCCACCCCTCCCAGATTAAAACCAAGGGAATGTTTTTTCACAACATCTGTGAATTTTGAATGAACAGCATAGAATGCCTGAACTTACAATCTAGAAAGAAAGAACTACCCACCTCTTAAAATAGATGGAACCCCAGGAAAATTGGGTTACTTGGAAGTCACATAATGGGTTACAGAGTTAGCAGAACCACAGTTAACTTAAGAAAATTGGATTTTCACACCAACACAGCCCTTTGCGAGTGTAGAAAAGAACAGGCACCTTCATTCCTGTGACAGTGTATTCTATCCCCCTCAACGTGTACTAGGAAGATTTGATGTTACCTACCCCAAATGCTGGTGATGTTGCCCATTATTGGGCAAAAAGCATTTGCTATATTTATTGCTTTTTATCTATAGTGCTTCTAACACAAAGGAAGAAAGAAGACTTAACACCAGCATACTTAAGTAATAGGATTCTGGCCTTTACCTCGAACTGTCTGAGCCCAAATCATTTAGGACTTTCTATATTATCATTTACATCGTGCCCATAAATGAAATGAAAGCCAGTGCACCTGAGCTACAGTCCACATGATAAAGATTATGCCCAACCAAGCGCATATAGCTCTGTACACAACTGCCACATAAACCAATATTTGAAGGAGCCAGATGGTTTGAGTTTTACACTAATTAGCATAAAGTTTATTGCCCCCAGAGATTGCCCATCCATGACGCAAACCATGGCTTGGCACACAATATCTTAATTGTGCCAATTGTGCCAATTCCATTAAAATATGTAAACAGGGGGTGGGGTGGGGACAACAAAAAGAAGAAAATGATGGTAGTGCCATTTCTATGGGGGCAGGAGCTAATTTCGGTCACAGAAGACCCATGCATTAGAAAAACATCACAGTGACTGAATGCCACTGAACAGCTTCACTAAAGACCACTCTGTACCAAGAGATGTCCAACTGTATTGAGCCCTTACATGAATGCATTGACAACTGTGCTTGTAACAGCTTAGAAGTCTCTCAAAGGGAGACACTGTTCAGATGAGAGAATTCTGCCATGTGCTGGATCTCTTCGCCCCAGTTTTATATACACGTCAGTTTTACATACAGACCATTCAGTGTTAAGCAAATTTCATCATACAGAGAGAGAACTGGTTTCTCCTTTTTGTCTCTCCAAGAATGCCTACAAAACACAAGCTGCCATTCATGCCTCCTCACAGATGCTCTCAAGTTGACGGGAGGGGGCGAGAAACTTCTCCAGATGTTTTTAGACTGCAGTTCCCATAAGCCCTCAGCCCTGCTGGCCAAGCCAAAAACACTAGGAGGCCATCAGCTTGCCCACTACCCTAGAGGGGACCAAAGAACTATGCCTCAGCTGGCATTTTTGTGTGTAATTCAAAACTATCATCATTCTTTTGAAAATCACTGAGCAATCACTACAAAAACTATACAAGCCCATGGGATTGAAGGAATCTTCTTGACAACAGTTTATGAGATGAGAGTGCAGAAGACTGGGAGAAGACTAAGAATTTACCTTCAGATAGTTGGCTGCAAATATATATATTCCTACAACTTTCTGTCAAATAACTCATGTAATATAGAAATGGCAAAATCAGTAGGAAGCACTGCCAAATCTCTCTCTTAGAATTTATTAATATCTATTCTAAACATTGCTTTCTCATATATCAATTCACTCGATGTGTGAAGGAAATGTACACTATTACTTGGTACTTTTGGAAGGAATGAGGAGTAACAGTGTTACTTTTTATCAGGTATGGCACAACCTGTAGTATTACTTTCTTAACGCAACAAGTAATGCTATCAGTAGGTTATAATTACCATTAGGGCTAACCTCTATCATGTAGGAGGCTCTTTCATCATCGCATTCCTCACTGCATTATCACTTCTTGAGCATTAGTCTGACTGAGTTAATGCCCGCTAATTGACTTCAGCTGATCTAGGAAACTGGATGCTGGGAATAAACTAAAATTCTGTTGAGGAGTATAATCTGGGGAGGGGTGGGGAGAACAGAACATGGAATTTTCTGTGGATTAGCCTACTTCATGGAAACATCCCATGTGCTTCATAGTCATAGATGGAGTTTTATTTTTAGTTGCAGTTGCTGGAAGTTCCCAGACAAGGCGGATATTTGTTCTTCACCTGATATAGCAGTCTTAAGTCTCATCAAATAGGAGCAAATTATTAGTTTTTTAAGTTGTTAGTATTCATTTCTTATTTTTACAGCTAAAGATGGAAGTGGTGCTTCAGGATTTTGTATGCTGGATAAAAATAAATTTTCAGGCTTGGATGGTCTGCACCCTAAATGGGGTGTGCAGAATTGGTCTCACTTGCTCCTTCGTCTCAGAATGTCTTGGGCCAATCTAGACAGCAGGCATTCAGATCTCATATTGGTTTTTTGGTTAAGGACTAACAACAACAAAAAATCTAGACAGTCTTACAAAAAGAAAAACACACACAGATCAACTACTTGCAAGATGGTAAGTTAGAAGCAACATATATATTTCAAAATAAAAATATGTGAGGGAGAAAGGGGAAACCTGGCCTCCTTCCTGCTATTCTGCTCAATGTATTTCCTTTACATTTCCTTTTATGTTTTAATGTACTTTCAAGGTAAAGTATTGGAACTGGTCAGTGGGAAGAAACAAAGAGCATTTCTTTGCATTGTTTATGTGTCTAATAAGAACAACATTTTGACAGTGTGACCAATGCAACACATTACTTATAAGGATAAATAACTGCTCATAATAATGAACTCCTGCTGTCAGCAATGTAACAAGCAGTACAACAAATTAGTTTTTAAAGTTAACATTCCAAACTCTAAATTCACTTGCAGTAATTCCTTTTTCAAAATTGCGTCCTACTTAGCATTAAGGATGAAGCAAAGACGAGAAGAAGGGGGGGGGGGGAAACAAGGAAGCAATTAACCAATAACATTCAGATTTGTGAGTGCTGTAAATTGTAATATTGAGTCACATTAGTAGGCACATCCTGGACATGAACCTCTAGTAGGCACATACTGGCAAGTCCACAGATCAGTGCAACTTTTACTACATTTATGAACATATATATCTCCCTTAAGCAATTATTTTTATTGATGCAATCTTTGATATGGGGACAGCAAACATGTTTACTGCATGAGTATAAATTGATCTTAGAACCAAGAGGATAATAATGCAACCACCACAATTCCCAGAACAAAATGGTAAGAAAAAAGATCGTCAATCATATTTTAGCAGCTGGGGAGGGAGGATTCTTATTGTGAGTGTCTCATTCAAAACATTTACATATATTTCAAGCTTGCTTTTCTTAAGTACTGAGAACTCTGCTGCTAGTGGGAGGAGAACAAAGAAGAAAGTAACTTCAGACTTATAGTTACAGAGATTTCTATAAAACCTACTCATGCATCCGTCTGGGATGTTTTAAGAACAGAGTTTCCTGCCTTGGTACAGGGAGTGAAACTAGATGGCCCTGAGAGAGAAGCATTTCTGGTAAAGGTGATATAAATTCATTAAATTACTTACTTATCTAGCTTCTCATTTGCCTGCCGCCACTGTGTCTGCTCCTTCCTCCACCGGAGGTTCTCATTCAACCCTGGGAACCTATCATTCCCTACAAAGGCAACATACGTAAGTCACAATGAAACTTTAATATCAACATTTCTCAAGAGATATGCATTTCTGAAAGACTCTACATCAATGGTGATGGCAGTGAGGAAAAGTGTATCTTTTTACACACAGAGTGAAAGAGAAGATGTGATAGGGAAACACTGAAATGTGACAGATGGGAACAATGTGTCCCCAACAACAACAACAACAATACAGAAATGATGAGAGCGCAAGGGAGTGGAGCCAATCTGGAAGCAAACGTTAGGCTGGATCAAAGTCTAGACATGAGTGAGATGTAGTGTAGGATCTGTTCACACATTACTCTCTCAGTGAGAGACCATTTAGAAGTCATGCCAGGAAATTCCTTTTTTGTTCTTTTTTTTTCTTTTCTTTTCTTTTTTTTTTGCAAGCAGAAGGATTGTGTTTGACAATTTAATAAGTGAAAAATCGCCTCCAGATCACCACTGCTAGAACTGGGACTCCTGGTGATGATCTGGCAGTGATTTTTGACTATTAAAGGATCCCCTGTCCCAAATCTCTCAAAGGCTTCTTCAGGGCAAAAGGGACTCCTAGAGAGCTTTGGAACCTGAAAGAGGCGGATAGGAAGATTTCAATTCATTCAAATTAAAATATTACCAGTGCTGGATGATGTCATCCCTCTCCACAGCATAGCTTTATCCCAAAAAGATTTTGCCCAGTGAATCAGCTGATAAATGGTAGGTCAACACTTATTTAAATTCTGTTGATCCAATAGGCCTCTTCTAGTTGGGACTAGTAACTAGTTTATGCTTACAGCTCTTTTCAGCAAAAACTACATCATGAAAAGTATTATTATCAGTAATAATTACTTCTGCTATTACTATTATTCCATACGGCCTCTGGGCTAAAAGCTATACGATTAGTAATGTTACATTAGTAATGACTAGGGGGAGGATTTCTACAACATGTTATATTTTTTCCTACAACCTATGTTTGAGCTTATGGGTGGGTTTGAACATGTTTATGAGTAATCTGGTGAAGAAAGGCCAGATTACCCATAAACATATTTGAATTTGCTTATGAATTCAAATGTAGGTTGCAGAGAAAATGTGAAATGTCATAGAAATCCTCTCCCTGGTAATGATAGCTGCCCATAGGTATCCCCAGCTTTATTCCTAGCAAAAATTAACAACAATCCATGGAAACTCTCCAGTTCCTTTGGACACCACACCTGGAAGAATCTAAAATCTAGAAATGTTTTCTAACATTTCTTGCTCTCAATACTACTTAATCACTTTTGAAAACAGTTTCTTAATTTGTGCATTGATAAAAATGAGATAAAAAGCAAAAAGCATACCAGCAGGCATTCTGCAGCGCTTCATCATTTCACCCCTGGCTCCCTCGCCTCTTAGTAATGCCTCCTCTAGCCGAGCTTTTACATCCCTTGACTTCTGGAGTGCTTGAGTACTAACTTTATCTGAGCTTTGTTTCCCCTGTAAAGACATTGAATTAAAATCAGTAACCAGAACAATTAAAATTAAATTGCATGCATCTAAATTATTCTACTTTTAAAATGTGCAGTAATAATAAGCTGAAAATCAGTTGTTCTCAATCCCTTCAGATATTTGTATGAAAATATAGGTAAAGAGCACCTAAAAAAATAAATTTGTGCACTGCATTCCCATGCAACAAATTTCATACAATCTTCTGCAAGAAAAATAATGAGCAACAGGCACGGTTTCAATATAATTCTGTTTACCTTATACTCAAAAGCTGAGACACAGATGAAAAGGAGATCCAAAATCCTGGTCAGCTGCATAGAAGGCAGATCTGCAATCCACCTCTGAATTAGATTCTGATCAGCATTTTTCATGATCCATAGGAAGCATATCAAAAGATGACGTGTTGTTTCAGGGCTTAAAGTGTTATATTGTTTGTAAGGCTAGAAAAAGTTAAACCAAGATGTTCATAAGGATGCAAAATATCGAAAAGCCGCATATATTAACCCCAATAAATATTCATGTGGCCATCTGTGCATTGACCCATAAGAGTATGCATCTGTGCAGAACCACCATTTGGATGAAAAACATTTTGGTGTTATCCTCTCCTTTCCTGTTGATGGTGTGTGCTTGAAGTCTGTCCCACAGATTAATTAATTTCTGAAAATACTGGTGAGAAATTCAATCAATCAATTGTTTATTTACGGTCAAAGACCAGCAATATTACAATTAAAATATAATTTCCATAACCTCGAAAAACTGGTGATCCATTATAAAACATTAACTTCCATGTTAACATCTTTTAAGACATCTAATAACATAGTAAACAATCACAGATAAATCATGGGCTAAAAGCCATTATTGCATCATTGAAGGTTCATTGTCATAACGTTAGGCCAGGGCAACCAGTAGCCTCACAAGGATAGGAGGCAACAGTATGATATTATAGCAGCACAATATTTGGCCACTTTGAGAGTAATATCTGGGACTTTGTCTGAAAGCAGCAAAGTTATATAGAAATTTGTATTTCTCCCAGGAAATTTCTGTAGAATGGACAGTAGAAAAGACCTTCGCAGATATTAATAAAATGAGCAGTGTAACAAAACATATCCCACAGATTCGATCTTTTCCCCATTGCAGGGACATAAACGTTCAGTGTAGGGGATACCTTGAAATCTTCCTTCTAAAAGTTTAGAGGGCAGGAGATTGAATCTCGCTAAAGTAAAAGCTCTTCTAAACTTAGGGAGTGTTAAATTGGACAGATAGACGGGAGGTTTAAAGTTTACATTTCGTACTGCACTAAGTTTGTCCGGCAAGCCTAAGTGTTCTTGTAGTTCTATATCCTGGATCCTTTGTTTTATGACCGCTTTAGCATTTGCATAACCCATTGTTACAAGAACGCTGGGAGAAAAACCTATCTGAGTTAATTCCATACTCAGGAAATGCTTCCATTCTGAGTAGAAGGTGTCTAATAATATCAACGGTGCCAAACCTACCGGGCAAAAAATTTAACTTTAACCAATAATTGAGCATCTGAATCTTAGCTCGTGCTCTAATAGAAACTAACCCTGCCTCCAACCTCAGTGTTCTGTTGGCAGTGCATGAGGGAACTGCAAAAACAGCCCTCAAGAATTTTGTCTGTACAAGCTCGAGGTGATGCATGTTGGAGTGCGCAAATATTTGGGAGCCATAGAGCATTTGGGCTACTGGTGAGAAATTAGGTACTGATTATAAACGATCAACTTCACTTGTCAGAAGGTTGTTATCTCTGGTTCTCTGCAACATTGCTCTTCAGATTGGTCCAGATTACACAACTATTGATGATCCACATCAGACAACTGTTGATGCTGTCAACCATCTAACTTGAACAATTCTTGTCAGCAATCCACATCACATAAGGAAGTTCCTTCCAGTGACCAGAAATCTAAGAAGTCTGCTTATAAAAGTAAGTCTTCGGGCACAAAGCACCATTTTTTATTTGCCTCCACTTATCAATACTTGGGACAAAGCTATATACAGAAGCCAACAGTGTTGATATAAAGTCACAGCACCCATCAGGGACTTTGCAGCATATTCTTACCATGATAATTTGCTCCCAAGAGGCACTGCCTGCTTTTCTATCACCAGGTAAAGATTCCATCACATTTGCTACCTTATTCTGAACAAAAATCTGAAATCTGCCCAGATAAGCCCATTGACTGACAATTACAAAGCCTAAAAAAGCCCTGGAATATGAATTTCTCTTCATCAGACCTAAACATCTTGCTCCTTCTTCAGGTGGAGCAGATAACAACTTCTTCCCCATAGAGGCAGCCATGGTGAGGGAGTTCAGCACCACATTTTTTTTGACAAAAAGTTCCAGGAGTCATCCTGAACTGTATACAGGCTCTCCATTTAATGAGATATTGCTGGAGTGAAGAGGACAATTGACTGGAGTAAAGAGGAAGTGCACAGGTGTATGGACCACCAAAAACATGGGACCGTCTTCAAGTTGAGGAGGGGGGTCCTCATGCCCATATAGAAGCAGCAAACATTTTGGCATACAAACTGAAAGGTCAGTGTAAGATAGTGGTGGCAGAATCTGATCAAAGATGTTAGGATGTGTGGAAGATGACTCCATGTGAATTGATGATGCAGCTGAGTGCAGTTTGTTCAGTAATCTAGACCTATGTCAGGTTTTTCATAACTTAAATGCCTTTGTCAAGGCTAATTAGAGTTATGTCACCACCATCATTACCTCTTAACATCTAAGTTGCAGCTAGAGTAAGCTTATTTCAATCAATGGAACTTATAGGAGTTGGCTCACCAAATCCCCATGGATTCAATGGGCCTACTTTAGTGCAACTTACTATGCTAAGCAACAGGATTTCAGGCACTGTGCTGTTGTTCTCCAAGGCAAAAGAGATGCTAATTGTATGGATCTGTGAAAGAAAATTTTCCTCTACAGACAACACAATATTTAATGTCTCAGGGGCCACCAGCCTGCAAAACTGTCAAAACAGGAACTGTAAGATAAATAACGATAGCAAGAAAAAAGAGAAAACATAAAAGATAATATAAGAAAATAAATAAATGCAAGCTAATAACTAGTATTAGTAATTCTCTCCATGTACGATATGCTGCCAGTGTGGCAGATGGAGCAGACTTTAGGTGTAGCCTGCTCAAGCATGAAGAAAGTAGGAAAAACCACTGGGCTACTCAGGTATAATCTAAACCAAATCCCTTATGAATACACAGTGGAAGTGAAGAACAGATTTAAGGAACTAGATTTGGTGGACAGAGTGCCTGAAGAACTATGGATGGAGGCCCGTAACATTGTACAGGAGGCAGCAACAAAAACCATCCCAAAGAAAAAGAAATGTAAGAAAGCAAAGTGGCTGTCCAGCGAGGCCTTACAAATAGCAGAGAAGAGAAGGAAAACAAAATGCAAGCGAGATAGGGAAAGTTACAGAAAACGGAATGCAGACTTCCAAAGAATAGCAAGGAGAGACAAGAGGGCCTTCTTAAATGAACAGTGCAGAGAAATAGAGGAAAAGAATAGAAAGGGAAAAACCAGAGATCTGTTCAAGAAAACTGGAGATATTAAAGGAACATTTTGTGCAAAGATGGACATGATAAAGGACAAAAATGGCAGGGACCTAACAGAAGCAGAAGACATCAAGAAGAGGTGGCAAGAATACACAGAGGAATGATACCAGAAAGATTTGGATGCCCCGGACAACCCAGATAGTGTGTTTGCTGACCTTGAGCCAGACATCCTGGAGAGTGAAGTCAAGTGGGCCTTAGAAAGCATGGCTAACAACAAGGCCAGTGGAGGTGATGGCATTCCAGTTGAACTATTTAAAATCTTAAAAGATGATGCTGTTAAGGTGCTACACTCAATATGCCAGCAAGTTTGGAAAACTCAGCAGTGGCCAGAGGATTGGAAAAGATCAGTCTACATCCCAATCCCAAAGAAGGGCAGTGCCAAAGAATGCTCCAACTACCGTACAATTGCACTCATTTCACACGCTAGCAAGGTTATGCTCAAAATCCTACAAGGTAGGCTTCACCAGTATGTGGACCGAGAACTCCCTGAAGTACAAGCTGGATTTTGAAGGGGCAGAGCAACTAGAGACCAAATTGCTAACATGCGCTGGATTATGGAGAAAGCCAGAGAGTTCCAGAAAAACATCTACTTCTGCTTCATTGACTACGCAAAAGCGTTTGACTGTGTCGACCACAACGAACTATGGCAAGTTCTTAAAGAAATGGGAGTGCCTGACCACCTTGTCTGTCTCCTGCGAAATCTATATGTAGGACAGGAAGCAATAGTTAGAACTGGATATGGAACAACTGATTGGTTCAAAATTGGGAAAGGAGTACGACAAGGCTGTATATTGTCTCCCTGCTTATTTAACTTATATGCAGAATACATCATGCGAAAGGCAGGACTTGATGAATCCCAAGCCGGAATTAAGATTGCCGGAAGAAATATCAACAACCTCCGATATGCAGATGATACCACTCTGATGGCAGAAAGGGAGGAGGAATTAAAGAACCTCTTAATCAGGATGAAAGAGGAGAGCGCCAAAAATGGTCTGAAGCTCAACATCAAAAAAACTAAGATCATGGCCACTGGTCCCATCACCTCCTGGCAAATAGAAGGGGAAGATATGGAGGCAGTGACAGATTTTACTTTCTTGGGCTCCATGATCACTGCAGATGGTGACAGCAGCCACGAAATTAAAAGACACCTCCTTCTTGGGAGGAAAGCGATGACAAACCTAGACAGCATCTTAAAAAGCAGAGACATCACCTTGCCGACAAAGGTCCGCATAGTCAAAGCTATGGTTTTTCCAGTAGCGATGTACGGAAGTGAGAGCTGGACCATAAAGAAGGCTGACCGCCGAAGAATTGATGCTTTTGAATTTTGTGCTGGAGGAGACTCTTGAGAGTCCCCTGGACTGCAAAGAGAACAAACCTATCCATTTTAAAAGAAATCAACCCTGAGTGCTCACTGGAAGGACAGATCCTGAAGCTGAGGCCCCAATACTTTGGCCATCTCATGAGAAGAGAAGACTCCCTGGAAAAGACCCTGATGTTGGGAAAATGTGAAGGCAAGAGGAGAAGGAGACGACAGAGGACGAGATGGTTGGACAGTGTCACTGAAGCTACCAACATGAATTTGACCCAACTCCGGGAGGCAGTGGAAGACAGGAGGGCCTGGCGTGCTCTGGTCCATGGGGTCACAAAGAGTCGGACACGACTTAACGACTAAACAACAACAAAGCTCAAGCATATGCTGAAGAGAGAAAGGGTAAAGCTACTGGAAAATCTCTCTCCATTTAAACCGTTCTAAACCATGGCTCTTGCCAGATGCAGATTCAAACACACAACACACAGAGACCACAATGAAGAAATCACTAATATCATGGACTCAACATCAGGTGAAAATCACATCTGCTAGCTGGCATCTTTCTTCTGGTGCTGGGAAAAATAACTTTTTGGACTAGTAAAGTCCCCAGTCGGCAGGGGGACTCATCCTGCCAACTAGGGTATTATCTGAGTTGTAGGCCTAAAAAGTAACTCTTCCAAGTTCCATTTTCTGCTGTTTGAAATGCCCTTTTCAACTGACAAGTATGATGTACCCATTTAGATTTCAGAGCTGAAAAGATGTTAATTTCAGCTTGTAGGCTACAACCTTTTCTGCTAGTGGAAAAGTTTACTTAAGATGCTATTTAAGAGGGCTCCAGTTCTCTGCCTGAAATTGAGCTCATCTCAGCTGTAAAATCTCTGTCAGATAAAGACTTGTAACAGATTTGCTGACTGATTTCAGACAGCTCTATTTTCAAACAGAGACGGCTGAATCTGTTGATCTTGTTTCTGGTAGCTTCTCATTTTTATAATCTTCAGGTCATTCCATCGACTTTCTGTTTCAATTTACAACTTTAAAAAAGAGTCACCACAAACACATTGATGTATTTGGTGTATTATATGCAGTGCTGTATTTAATTTTGCCCAGTGATGTGCTTTCATTTCCAGCTCTTAATGCTTTTAAAATATACTATTCCATAAAGCATCTGGCATATATGAATTTTTAATATATGCATTTTAGTGCATCCTTTTCCTAACCTACATATTTTTCTTCAGTATTTTTGTTTGGAAAAACTGCATTGGAAAATTTTAAATTAGTTAATGTATTAAAAGATAACTACACTGCGGTTTGCCCATTGATTGAAGAAGTGCAAATTTGGCCAGTTCTTACAGAACTGCAAACCACATGAAATTCTCTCCCATTCCTATTTATAAGTGAGAGGCTAAAGCCATACTTGCCAGATTCAGAAGCACCTTTTGTTGACAAGGAGATCACAAGCCAGCTATTCAAGATTGAGTCACTCCAGTTCCAGTATCTAAATGACTGTTGCAGATACATTAGCTCAATATCCCACACTTCTGTTTCAAGCATCTTTGTTTTCAACCATTAGTCCGCCACGCAGCAGACAAAGCTAATTCCTTATGTATAATTCTGCTGCTGTTTGCAGGTATGATGAAAACACTTGCAGGAAACAATCAGAGCAGTCTCCCCTATCCTGGTGCCTTCCAAATGCGTTGAATTACACCTGCCGTAATGCTGACTATTGGCAATGCTGACTAAGGCTTGTGAGAACTGTAATCCAAAACACCTAGAGGACACCAGGGTGGGGGAGGCTGTTTTAGAAGAAGGATAAGAAGGAAGAGTTGCTTATTTCTTCTCTTGGGGGAAAGAAGTGCCTAGCGTGCAGAAAGATGTAGGTTCAAGCTAATGGAAAAAGCGCAATAAATCTTAAAAATTGGCTCCTGGAAATGAGACTTATGAGGTGAGGCAAAGGAGCAGCAGACCAAAAGAAATGTGTGCAAATATAGAGGAGAAGCAGACTTACCACTGTGGACATAGATGGGCCTGAGGGCCTTAGGAGATTAAATTGGTTCCCAGCAATCGCCTGAGCAATATTCTGGTTAATTTGGCTAGCAGCTTCCTGTTCTTCATCTGGAGATCCAGCACGGCCTTTTCCATTGCGGCCCTCTGAAACTACATAGGAAAGGACAAGTGTTTACCTGTGACTGATATTACATGGTCATCTGTGCAGCCTCACACACAGGGGAATACTTGTGCCTGAGCAATACATCTTCTAGAGATAAGACGACAAAACCCTGACAGTTGACTCGTTTTGGGGGTACTGTGAATCTACTCCAGGGTTTAGTCTGCACTCCAAAGGAGCCACCCAATGCCTGAACCTATTAGAGGATCAGGATTCAGGAACTTGGATAGCTCCTGTAAAGTTTAGATTGAAACCCAGTGTGGATTGGAGTCACCAGCCACCATTGCCATAGAGATACCTTCAGATTTACTGCAAATGACCAAAGGAATAGATTTATTCTATTCTACTTTATTTTATTTCTTAAATTTGTATACCATCCCATTAGTGCAATGCACTATTCTGGGTGGTTTACAAGAGATCCCTACCTTCCTACTCACTTTAACGCCACAATGGTTCTTTGAGCTCAGTGAGAAGTCATGGGAGTCAGCCCAACTAGGCATATGCACTGGATCTGGAGAGATCATATCCTGCCACCAGAGATCTCTTCAATCTATCCATAGTAGATTCCCAAAATGCACAATGGTGGTGCACATTTCTTCATCTGTATGTGTCTGCCAAGAGGCTATGGCCAAAATCCTAGTCATTTTATGCCAGTGAAACACAATGGCATCAGTTTTGCGACAAATTCCTGCAAGGTACATAGTCAGCATGACATTACTTGTTGCACACTGGGTCACATGGCCCAGCCCCCAAGAATAATGCCTACGCCAACATTGTAACCTGCATTAGTTTGTCTCCCAAAGTTATGCCATTTGTGTTATGTTTGCAGGTGTAACTAACAGGATTTTCTCCTATGTGACAGAAGACCTTACTATTAAACAAATATTTGTAGTTTGAGCCATGTATCATGGACAGAGTTCTCAATGATGTATTCAGAGAGGCCAACTGACAATCACTTGAGTCTAAGCAATATTTATCTTATAAACTAAAACCAGTCAAAATGCAAGTATAATAATGAACAAACATGAACAGAACTCATAAATGACACAAACAAAAATCAATTGTTTGTGGGCAGCACAATGTAATCTAATTATTTCAAGCTGAACAGAAGCTCCTGTCACCTTTCCTTTTCATTCATCTTGCTTTGTGTCTTGCTGTTCTTCCAGTTGGCCTGTCTACCTGCTTCATTCACTTTCATTTCTCCCTCTCATTTTCCTCTGGCATCTCCTCTTCAGTTCCTTATTTCCTCCAGTTGCCACCAGCTGAACATTTCTCCCACTTTGCTCTTTCCTGGAGTCCTCTGCCCCTCTCCTCAGTTTAGTTCCACAATGGCAGAGGAGCAACAATGGCATTACTTAGAAAGCCTTCCCTACAAGTGGCTATCAGAAACCTTTATCAAAAGGAAAAGCAAAGGTCTATCTGTGAGTCAGGAGAAGACAGAGGGAATTCAACTGCAAACAATTATCCAGCAGATGGCCAGGAACACAAAGAGATTACAGTGAAGATACTGACCTCTCCCATTGCATCTAAACTACACAGCTACAGAAGTTTGATACCACTTTAACTATCATCACTCCATCCTTAGGAATCCTGGGATTGTTGGAAAGCTACTTGAAATTCTCTGTATTAGAGCTCTCCAGCTGTTAAAGTAGTATCAAAATGCTCTAATAGTTTAATACAGCTACGCTCACAATTTTGTTTGGTCTCTTACTACAATAAAAAGATAGGTACTGTGCTCCTTTGTTCCAGCTCTCATAATTGGGTGCTGGTCATCATGACACATATCCACTGATGGCAAAACTACCTGTTACCTTAAGACCCCATTTGGTCATTACCTAAGTGGCTCTAAAACACTTAGAGGAGAGTGACCAGCCTCTCCCACCTGTGTCACTATTTTGTCCACACAGAGTGTGGTATGTTTGCAGAAGAGAGGTTCCTGTAGGCTTTTCAAGAGCCTACAGGTGTTGTGGCTCTCATGGAGAGACTGCATGGGAGCAGGAGCCTCTCCTCTGTAAATGCATTACCTTCCGTGTGGAAAAAGCAGAAGGGGAGACTGGAGGGATTAAGTCGGAGAGAACTGGGTAAGTAACAACAGAAAAGGGCTTAAACATATCACGCCTCTGAATGTATTTTGCACACTAATTAACAGAAGTTCTATCTTGTACCTCATAGTAGCTGGGGACTTTTTCAAAGATGCACAGCAGGGAAGGAAAGAATTTAACCTTCTTCTACTGCAGTTATAATCCTGACTGGACCCCAATCTTTCTCTTTTGCATTAAAAAGGTTCTCAAGCAAGGTGAAGTGATCTGACAGGTAAGATGTTATCCCTACCTTCAGCAACAGAGGTTAACTGGTCACCCTCTAAAAGCAGTGGTTCCCAAATGGTGGTTCCCCAGATATTGCTGGAGCCCTTTATCACAGGCCCATGCTGGCTGGAACTTCAGAAAACTGAAGTTCAACCAGATCTAGCCAAAACATGAGTTTTAGCTAAGTTTGATACATGTAATGTCTGTTAGATTTTAAACTGACAGGCTGTTTTATGCAGGACTTATATTATTGTTAGGTGTTTTAATATCATTAATATCATCCATCATTAGAAATAGTAGCTGCAAGAGGTCTTGCCTGTAAAATCATGTAATTGTGGAAGCGCGTCCAAAATTATGCCAACCAGAGGTAGGTAAAGGGCAGCTACTTTCACTTTCACTTCTGATTTCGAGCAGGATTTGTCCAAGTCATGTGAAATGAGCAGGCTGTGGACAGCACTGACAGCTTTCCTCTGGACTTTGCCAATTCTGTTACCGCAAACAAACAAACAATGTTTAAGACTACAACATATGTTGACTGTATGGATAGAACAAACTTTAAGAGAGGTGACAATAAGACATTTCCAAGAAGCAGCAGTGTTTATCTATTGCAGGAGAACAACAAAAAGTCATGAGGCACCTTAAAGATTAACCAGTTTTATTTGAGATAAATATTCATGGGTTGCAGCCTCATTCTTCAAATTCACCTGAAGAGGTGGGGTACAATCCATGAGAGAGTACAACAGATGAAAGATGCTATTCTTTAAATTACTACAAGACTCTTTGGTCAGAATCCTATTATTTTGTCAAACTGTAGAAGTGAAATCACAGAAGCCACCAAGGCTTATTGTGGTTAACTGATGAAGCACCTCATCAATCACATGCCCAGTACCTCATCAATTAACTACTGCAGCTTCTGTGATTCCTACTCTTTGCATGGTAAAAATAGGATTTTGGCCCATGAAGATCATAACATTAATATGATGCTATTCTAAGAGAGAGATAACAAATAATTTGGTTTTAGTAAACCCACTACTGCCAAGAAATGAATCCAAACCATAGGAAGAAGGACTACTGTTGAAATAAAGTAAGGATTGATTAGAACAAGACAAAAAAATCCAGCCACCTATTTATGCTCATTGAAACTTCATGGCACAGTAAAATAAGGGAAATAAACTCTGTTGTATGTCCTTTTCTGTGAGTGGTGATATGATGTGAACCTAGAACCACGACTGTTCTAACCTGCCACTCCTAAATTCTTTTGATTGACAAACAGTATGATACCTCCAGATTAGCTAAGCTGCTAAAAAAAAGAAGGATCCCAATCATCCACCTTGGTCTTGTTAGCAGAGCAGCCCATTCTGTTTATTGCATATTTTACTCAAGCATAGGCTATTAAGGGACAGTTTAGTCTTGGAGTCAGGTGTTGCTGCCAATGATACTGATACTTTGGAGAATTCAACTTGAGTGATGGAACTATTTCAAGAAGCTTAAGTGAAGCCTAGCACAGTTAATTCCCATTAATTGAACAGTCCTGATCCTATAGCCAGATCTCTGGGAAAAAAGAAATGGAAACCTACCCTTCTGCTTCCGTGTCCAGGGCAGCTGCCAATTCAGTGAAGAGCTAAGAAGTGCTGCTGCCGATAATCTGCCGTAAGGTCAAACATGCTGGCAAGTTTTTGATCCTGGAAACTTGAGCAGGAGCTTGAATTCTGCCAAAAATCAATAAATCAATAAGGGGGACAAGGTTACTCTTTGCACTCAGATCAAATAAACAGAGTTGGTTTCTCTATGATTAGGCAGTTGTTTATTCTTTAAATACCTAATGTAATTGCTGAAAATACTACACTTTTACATGCTCCTTAAATGTTTTCCTAAAACAACCACAAAATACAGCTTCTTGCATAATGTGAATAACTCTGCAAACCCTTTTATCTTTTGAACTACAACTCCCAGAATCCCCTAGCAAGAATGGCCAATGTACTTCGCCCATGTTCAGTGGCTATGATGGCTGAAGGGTTTTAGGATCTGTGGTACAGAAATTTAAATAAATAAAATCAATTTTTAATGCCCTGGTTGAGCCCCGGTGAGATTCAAATCAAGTGCTGTATAAGTAAATGAGGAAGCAACCCACAGCCATCCACAATGGCTAATAATGCAAAAAGGAGGAACTACTTTTATCTGGAGTGCAACAATGCTCCAGATAAAAGTAGTTCCTGCTTTTTGCAGTATTGACCATTGCTATCCCCAAATTCCTTTTTTATTGTTGATTGTTGGCAGCAGGAGCTGGAAACCGGATTTCAGCTTTAACAAACAGCTTAGCATCTGTGTTGGAACACAACGCAGGAGGGTTAGAGCTGAGAAGGTAGCAATTCTGGGCATCTGTTTCTGTTAAGGCAGGACATCATCTCCTTTTACGTACAAGAGTGATCTTAAAAGTAAAACTGACTGAAGTCGGCATTGCCTTTTGCTTTTTTTTGCATGACTTAATGCTGCAGCTAGCTACCAACTGAGCAGCTCTAGTCCCCTTTCAGAACCTCTGCCAACTTTGGCCTATGTATATAACACAAATAAAAACAAAAGGGGTATGGCTTTTGTGGATGACAGCTCCCAAAATTCTACAGCCAGCCAATAGATCCTAGTGGCTCAGAGAACTCCAGGAGCTAGAGTCCAAAAACATAACTTCTCCATGCACTGACTGACTGGAAGCCAGATGTACATACACAAATACCCTTGATATGCCTTCTGTTGACAGACATGCTGTTATCTGATGGGAAGGACAAGATTCCTGTCCTGTTTCATATACAAAACCCAAAGGAGAATAGCAGTTCACCCTTACTTCCACACTGGTAACGGGTCGATATTCTCTCCTGTACCTAAGAGCAGCAGGCTAGGTTAGAGAGACACCGTTCTGATTGTCACTCATCTCTCCAAGTTTCAGCTACATCATTATGCTTAATGATAGGACCAGTTCCATTTAACATGCAGAGTTGAAGGGAGTATGTTTCCACTTTTCCTGTGTGTGTTCCATATAGGTATGGAAAAAATGAACAGCCTTCCTATTCTCTGCATAAAATATTAATCAACAAGAGGTGACATAATATACTGATAACCTATTAACCATTGCATCTATGTAGGCTTGCTCAACCTTTTCTCATGCATAAGAGAACTAAATTCATTTCTAAAAAGATGAGTAGGGGGACCACCTGTGATGACAGTGAAGGTGAGGGAGACGTTGGAGCAGACTCTGAAGTCAAAAAGAAGAGATTCAAGTTGAGGTAATGTTCATGACTGCAGAGAATTCTCAGAAACTCCAGCCTCATGGAAATCAGGGTAGGAAGAGTGTTCAATTTATTTGACAACTGGGGGGGAAAAAGATTTTTTTAAAAAGTACAGCATTAGGAATGGATAATTGCATATAAATACCCTATGTCCAAAAACAGAATCACTTTGTTTAATAAAAATAACCTAGAAGCATCATATACTGTAAATTGCTTCCTGTAGTTTTTGTATCATCTGTGTTTCCATCCATTAGATATTGTTCTGTGCAAGTGGGAATGCTTTATCACTTGGCTGACTTTTCACAAATACAGTGCTTCAGCAAATGCATCCAGAAAGGAATTTTGCAATGTTTCTCCTTAGCTTGTCAAATTAAAAATAACTCCAGTAATTGCTGTCTGGGGTAAAACAGATAAACTTGAATACGGTGATTTCCCTTTGTGCTATTGCTTTACACAAGTCAGCTCTACCAAAGTAATGTACCCCCGTTTCCCATCTTTTTCATTTTTGGATACGGGTGCCTTTAGCTTTCTTACAATAGATGTTTAAAGGCAAGGGTGTACACCAAAGACAAAAGTCCTAAGCAGAGATAGGAAAAGTTAATTTTTGAAACTATAACTGTTAGATGTTTGCTATAGGACTTCAGCAGCTGTAGTTCAAAAGAGTATATTTTCCTATCCCTGGGCCTAAGCATTCTTCTCTGATTAAACATGAAAGAGAAATCCAGGGCTACAAGTCAGCACAGGCTCATTCAAGGCCATGAAAGAACAAATCCCAACCATTTAGTGGGATGTCAATAGTGTACAAAGGAAGTTGATACAGAACTAGAGTTCTGCTGAAATCATTCAATTCAAGGTTTCGGTTCCATTTGAATGTCCTCCTTGATGGCACCCCTACTAGATGAGAAGCTGTTTCATACATTCAGGATGGCCATTTCACTGCACAGTCCTCAGTGCCTTATACCACTTCCGTAAAGATTCTCTCTCCATAGTCCCTCTTTGTGAGGGGATGGAGGGCCACACTTCTCAAATGTTAACTGCCACCAGTTCCTCCTTCAGTCTTTCCTTTCTCTCTTTATTTCCCTTCTATACAACATGTGAAAAAAAGGGGCACTCCAGTTATAAGGAATATGTTTTCATCCCTATAACAGGAACACTGGATAAACAGCTTATACCCTTATTAGCCAGGGAGATTTCTGGGTTGCATGTATTGACCAAAGTGGTCAAAACAATAAATAAAGAAGAAGAAGGGTTGCATGTAGAGCAGAAAGAGGCACCGGGGCAGGCTGGTTATCTAAGAAGGTACTAAGTTTTATTATATATTAAAGAAAGAAGTGTACAACATATTGTTACAAAACAATTCTATTAAGGATGAAATAGTTGAGACATATTAATTTCTATGGATCACTTTTGTAGCCCTCCACCTTGTCTTTTCTTCACCAACTGTACTATGAAGGTAAACTCTAATAATGTGAATGAGTGAACTGAAACAAACGCTGCAGTCTATGCCAGTTTAGTGGGAATTGCCCTCCCTGAACATCATAGAACTTTCTAGCATTGCAGCCCCCATTTAGTTGACCTTTTTGTTAGTGGGACCTACCTGATTGCAGTAGTGTTTGATAAGGTTGAACACAAATCCACGATCCATTAGAGAAAGAAGATCATAAAGAAAAAATGCCAAGCTAATATTGATCTTCTCTGCTTGTTCACTTTCCTTTAAAATAAAACAAAAAAGATTAGTATACAAAATAGCTTTGATTTTACACATGGATGGGATGTGTACAGGAGATCTCAGGAAGGTACATTTTTCAAATCAGCTAGCTGCATTATTATTGCTTCAAATGCCTGAGTAATTCTTTCCATTGTGCATCATCAATGTGTCATGTTTATGTTAGCTGCAGGCCAGAAAAATACAGGGAAATGTTTTATTAATTCTTCTGGCGGCCAATTCTGATATTGCATCCTGAAATAATTATAAAAATACAGAAAGCAAAACCAAAGATACTTCTTTTGCCACTAGGACTGATAACAGAATCGCATAAACCTTGAAAAATTGCTGTCAAAATGCTTCTAAATATAATTTACAAATGATTAAAAATAACTTTGGAAAGTGACTAGGTTTTACTCAATACACCTGAACAGCTTATTTGTTACTCCTAAAAGGTAATGTAATAGCTACTAATTACATTACTTGTTACCTAAAAAGTAATTTGTTACGGGAAACTACCTATATAATCTGTGTCTGCCACAACAAAACCTCATATAGGCTATGGTAATACATTTTCTGACCTATTTGCAGATAGCTATTATTTTTGACCATTTCCTGTATGCACAAATCACATTTTGACTATGGAGCGAACTAGATAATACATTTGGAAGGTTTTATAAAAAATGCTCTCTCAAGTAGTGAAACGTGTTTATTTGTCATAGCACATGCTTTTCCTCAGCTATAGATCTTGAATTTAGTGTGCTTTGTTTTGTGACTGCTCTCTGGAACAAAAACATGGGCTTAACTTGCAGATCTGATTGCTCCAGTATTTATCTCTGAAGAAGCATGTTGCATCCCAACAACATTTGAAGAGCTGCCAGTTGTCCATACCTCAGTAACTAGAAGACAGAGATCTTCACTAGATGAACATTACAACCTGCAAATTACTCCACACTAAACCATTGTTAGAAGTACACCCACAAGTGTAAGATAAGCTAAGTGTAATGACATAAGCTAAGATACCAGCAACTCTAAATGCTGTTTTAATATTTCAACTAATCTTAAACATGCACCAAAATTAATAATAAATAGCTTATTTTTAAATTAATGCCATCATGGAATAAGGTGAAACTTAGAATATAAGTTTCTGGAAGTGTGTGCTGGAAGTAGATTGAATCCACATTCTGTGTCTTACAAATCTATGCCTCAGATTGCATAACGCCTGGTCAAACTAATTACAGTGCACTGTGGAATGCCCGACTGGCTCATGCATGGTGCAGAGAAGATGGAGAAAGAGAGAGAAAGAGATTTCTTCCTCTCTCACCATGTTAGAAGCTGGAGTCATCCAATGATGCAGCATGAGAGAAAATTCAAGACAACCAGAAATAAGTACTTTTTCACACAGTGTAATAGTTAAGTTGCAAAATTCACTACCACAAGATGTGGCGTTGGCCACCAACTAAGAGGAATTTTGAAGAAGACTAGGCAAATTGAGGTGAGAAAGTTTATTGAGCAGTCTTAGCGACTAATTATTGGGGAATGATGGTGTGAGAGAGTGCTACAACTCCTATGCCTCACTTGTGGCCTTCCATAGTCATTTCATGGGCCACTGTGGGAAAGCAGATGCCTAACTACCTAGGACTTTGATCTGTTCTGTATCTTCCAACTTGTGTGTAGCCTTCCCCAAACTGGTGTATTCCACATGCACAGGACCAAAAACTTCCATGATGGCCTAATATGCCTGGAAGCTGCCTAGTTCAGAAAGAGGGATTTTGCTAGATAGGAATCAAACAAACCCAGATTTTCAACAACAACAAAGCAGATAATTTGGAAACAATGTCTAGCAATAGGGTCAATGAGCAGTGTAGTGAGCTAGTAGCAATTCTATTTTTATTGAATTTTTTAAACTCTGCTATCTGGAAATTACCTTTTGTTGTTTGACTAAGAGTGCTGCAACCTCTGAGGTGACCACATTAACTATAGTGGTGATGTCATCCTTGAAGCGGTTGGAAAACCGCGTTCTTCGAGGCGTATCTTGTTTCTCCATTTTATCAACATACTGAGCCATGCTCTTGACCTTCAAAAGAATAAGCATTCTTTATTAAATGTAGGCTTTTAATCAAGGCCATACTGGGAGTTTTGAGAGAATGAACATATCTAAGACAATCGTAGCAAGCCCTCCTGATGCTTTCTGTGCATTCCATGAAACCTCAGACAAAAAAAAAGCTTTATACTCCATTCCAAAAAAACTCTGCAGCCAAACCTAAGAGTGAGAAGTACATGAATGCACATTCCAAACTTAGAATTTGAGATTATATTCCAGAATGCTTGTATATAATAATACACAAACACTCGGGCTTGATTTAAACAAGAAATTGGGTGTGGGTAAAAACAGAAACAGCAGCTTTCCAGCACAAGGGTGTCAACAGCCAGTGTTACATTTAAACTGTTTTATATTTACAGTAATATGTGTGCAACATTAGCACACTGGTATGGCACACATGCTGGGCCACAGGTTCTTGCTATACCTGTGCATACAAACATGCTCAAGAGTAACTTGGCTAAGTGTTCTACCAGCAGTGTGGCACCCCAGACAGGCAGATTTTTCAAAAATGCTTAGCTTGATCATTGTTTCTCTCAGGGCAAGTCCCCGTCCTTCATGCCCCAGTTAATGACAGAACAGCTCAGCCACATCAGTTTCTATTCCTCTATCCTTCTGTTAACACTCAAATCACTATTGGCTTATTAGTTACTTGTTGGGTCTTACACAGTGGTGCAGTGGAGCCACAGCTCACATGGTTAAGCCAAGGAGCAGTGCCAAGGCACTCTAACACCATCTATTGTGCTCCTACGGCTTCCTTCTTTAGCCAAAAACTTCACAGGAACTGGTAGAGGGGGAAAATCTTCCCTATACTGTTGTGACCAGTCTCTTGTATTATGCGAAGACTCAAATCCAATTAAGAGTCCTAACAAGGATAGACCCATTGACTCAGTGGAACTTATTTAAGTGTTGACTTATCATGTTTCTATGAATTCAGTGGGTCTGCTTTATTTGCGACAAACAACTGGATTTGGGCAACAGTCTGTGAAGATAGCTTGGTCATGAATGTGCAATTAAGACCCTTTAGCTTGGACAAGCTATAGAGTCCCAGAGCATCCCCAGGAGGGAATGGTGAACTACTTCTGAGTACTCTATATCTAGGAAATCCTGGAAGTGGTTGCCAAAAGTTGGAATTAACTTAATGGCACAGTTAATTAATTGATAAAGAGCTGGTATAGTTAAATGGATGTTAATGCCTGGTTGCAAAGCCAAAGCAGGGGAAGGTTGTTCCCAAGCACCAGCCAAGGTCACCTGAAACATGTTTGGCTGATGAGAACATGTGCCTTGCTACCTAGGCGATCTTGGGCAAGGTGCATGTCCCTGAGGGCCACTATATGAAGGGACTGGTACTTTATCCCTAGAAACCTGAGGGAAGGTCACTGAAAGTCAGAACTGATGTGATGGCCCATAATAATTATTATTTGATAAAACACCTGGTCCTAATGGACATGAAAATGACAAGAACTGTGTTGTTGATATGGTTCAACACAGCTGCCTGAATTTTCATACTTGAAAATATAGTTATGAGCGCCTTCATGATGAGCACCTGAACTCAAAATATACTATTATACCACTGGTCTTTAGGGGTACCAGTTTATCACTGGGGAAGGCTGCTAGTTTTTTGAAAGCTATTCCAGCACCTTATATCTTTTTCCTGAATTAAGCTGTTGCTTTTAAATGGTTTGTCATGATGTGTACTTGGATGTGGGAAATCATATAGAAAGGATCAAAGACTATAGCTGTCTTCAGTGTGGCTTCATCAAAACTTAGCCCTCAGAAATGGCAGTTAACTCCTCTGTTACTAAAACCAAAACACTGGTATATAATCTTACCAGCAATTCAAAGAAGAACCAGGCATACTTGAAAACAGATTCTCTCACCATGCCAGTGCTGACCACCATTTGAAGTGCTAACTCTTCATGGAAATGCTGCAAGGTATATTGAAAACCAGCATGTAAATACAACTTGACTTCTGCAAGATTTCTAATTGTAACTTTAGCCCTATTTGAAAATTACTTCCTTGGTTCTAGTCAACATGCAAGGAAAGGACTACTGAACGTCCCACCTCTCCTCGTTGCTTTCCTCATTCTGAAACAGGATTCAGAGGAGGAAAGGATCTCAATTGTGGAGGCTCTCCAAGAAAACAAGAGCTTCTCTACACATGTTGATCAGAATCAGGTAACTAAGGGCTTATGAATGCAGGAAATCCAAACTAGGTGTGTTTGGAATTAGTGCAGACAAACACACGGATCTAAATATTCAGGAAAACATAGGCAACCAGTTAAGGCAAACAGAGATAGCTGTCAACATTAGCCAATTTGGGAAGAAAAGAAGGAAAAGAGAACACAGAAAAACTAGGGTAGCAGCTATCATTGCCATGCTCTTTCCAGTGGCAGAAGCAGTACATAAAAACTTAGGCCAGATAAAATAAATTATACAAAGTATATTAAAAAGCTGATTTAAAAATAAAAAACCCACAAAAAAGTACTTTTTTTCAAACCTGAAATATTTAATATGAGCGACAATTTTAGCTGAACATTGTTTAAGCTGTTATTAATGTCTAGTAAATAAGTAGATGTTTTGTGGTCAGTCAGACTGAGGCCCTAAATGTTCTATGGAATCTAGTTACAGTTCAAATATTGTTAGTTCTATAACAGAAACTACAATTAGCTCTATACTCATTAGTTCCATGATAGTTTTATAACAGAAAACATGCAGAAAAGGAGACTGTCACATAAAACAACACAAAAGCCTTTAGTCTTTGTTAGAGCAGAATGATAACACTCATGCAGGCATCATATTTGAGGAAGAAATTTCAAATATGGCATAAAGACTTCATTCAGTGCATAATTCTGGCTGGCCTCATGCACTATTTCATTTAAGGTTAAAGAGCAAAATACCATCCTGTTCTACCTCTGCTTGGTTGCCCAGACTGGCTGTTCCACAGTTTTCTGAAACATAGGGCTTTCTGCCATTCTAAGCACCAGCAGAACATGCAAATGTTCTGCCTCATTAAAATGCTTTTAATGTCAATTTAATTGCCAAAGATCATCTGGTGATAAACCCAGACCTGGTTGAACATGACCTCCTGTCTTTTCCTGCAGTACTATAGAAAGCTGACCAATGAGGATCATTAGAAGAAACTTCAAAAAGTGATATGTTTAACTAAAACACACTGTTACATTTAACAAGTCAGTAAAGATAATTAACAGTGCAATTTTCTATGTTCTGCAGGGTTTGCCATGTAGGAAGTGTGTTGACAATGGCAGCTTGAGTGATTTTTATATTATTAGTTTATTTATATTCCAGCTTCATATACATAATAGTCAAATCTGCCAATTTAGTTTTGTCAAATATTGTTTGTCCCAAATTGCAAGGTTGTTTTGGCTTACATTCAAATCAGTTTGTGAATACAAGGAAATTTGTGGAAGAAGTTACATGAAAATGCATATACATTTTGGGTCCATATTTTTCCAAGTACAGTGATATTTGTATCATGTTTCCTAGCATGCACACTTTAAAAAAAAAGCTTTTAGTTCTGTACAATTCATTTTTGTGCATAATGTTGTTCCACTAAACTCATATTGGTACACATTTTTCCTTAATACAAATATTTTTGTACCTTGTTTCTTTAGTTGTGAGTCAAACTACAAAATGCTGAGAAGCATGGATTTCAATATGCAGGTAAGTTTCAGTTCACATTCAGGTTGGTGGGAAGTTCACATGAAATTTTCATCTAATAAATATATCCTACATATTTACCTTATACACTCCTACTCTGGCCCAAAGAGGCCCTTAAAGTAATTTTTGCAAAGGTGTCTAACCTAGATATTCAATTATCAAATTATCTAAACACCTCAGTGGGTTAGGTATTTGATTTTGAGCAAGGCCCACAGTCCCAGGATGTCCACAGAAGAAGGGAATGATAAACCACTTCTGAATATTCTCTACCTAGAATACCCCGCAAAGAGTCACCATAAGTCAGAATTGAGTTGATGGCACACAATTATTATTCTTATTACTGACAGGTTGATTTTTCTTTCCTCCTATCACTCCTCAGAGGAGTATTTGCTGTCAGAAATGGTATTTCAGCTCTGTTTTTGAGTCTGCCTATGACTGGTGTTGCATTATGTGGCAGTCTACCTTTTTATTAGATGGCCGAGGGCTCGTGCAGGAACTATCACTGCTGGGCTCACTATAGCAAGACATCCGGTTGTAGTTCCGATCTGCAACCTTGAGAAAATGACCAGAAGTCAAGTGCAAAAAGAATTACTGGATGGGCAAGTGTGTCAGCTGTAGAACGAGCAGAAGGAAGGAAGAAACTAAGCTAAAGACTTTGAGAACTGTTTCCCAGTCTCATTAACTTATGTTATATATTTGGTTGCTTAAGCGATATAAGATTTCACGAATATATTCCAATCTCAAGCTATAACAGTTACTAGAAAGAAAGTACACGTGCACGCAGCACACAAACACAATTATCTTTTATGAAGTGTGTGACGAAGTGTGTTATTTGCAATAAATTTGAAAATGTAAATACACGATTGCCCCCTTGTGGCCCAGTCTAGGGGCTATGTTTCAAGTTTTTATATACTCAGCATTGCAACAAAGGAAGGGGAGGAAGCTCTTCTCTTTTTGAAGAATTTAAAGTAATAATTAGAACCCAATTCAGTGCTCAGTGAGGTTGCCATTCCTAGACTTAATTATATCTGTATTCATTAACCATTATGCAGATATGCTCCAGTTGTGTGGATTAAAGTTCACAATGCAATTGCTGGATAACGATTTCTTTGACTTGATAATACTGCCTGTTAAAAGGGGCATATATTATTGCATTGTAATACCAAATAGGAAAGTCAGGTCATGGATGGAATTAACCAACAACATATGTTAGGTAGAGGTAACTGCATACTATCTTTGTCTGATCTTTTTATTATGAAATTGAATGAAACTTCCTGAGCTAATCTTAGGACTGGAAAGAAGAAGGAAAAGGCTGTATGGTCTTACAAAAGTGTAAGAGTGGGTGATTCCTTCTATTGGACCATTAAAAATCAAACAAACTGCAAACGTTCCACTCCTTCAGGCTTTGCACAACACATTCATGGACACTGCAGAAAAACTGTACACAAGAGTCCAAAAATTGGCGGTACATGTCTGTGAGAGTTGATGTAAGTCCTCTGAGGCTGGGTCTCAAGCCTCTCTGTAGCAAAGTTTGGGAATTTTACACCCCTCTCCTAGGACCAAAAGGATGCCAATTTCTCTGTGATTGCCCCCCCACAAAAACACACTCACACTGACTGCTTTAAAGCTCCAGTTTCTTACTGGCTGTGGGGATGGGGGAAACAGCACAAAGACATAGCAGCCTTTAGCTCAAGTTAGGGGTTATAATGTGGTTTATTCACCAGGTAGAAATAGCCAATTGTGCAAAATTACAGTAATTTTGTTTTTTAACTTGGTGAACACAGGGAGATGCTTAGGATTTAGGACTGTATTCTTGTTAGTCCGTATCCTGTGATTTTGTACCTGCTATGAGATAAAGGTATGACTGGTATGGTTCAAAACACTAGTGTCCTTTGCAATAGATGCCTTGAAATCCTATGTGAGATCAGCAAGCATTCCTAGCCCTTTGGCTACCAGACAACTGCAAAAATAAGGAATCTAATGGGTGCATAAGCTATACGTTTAGTTCATGGTATAACTCTAACTTTTGCAATCTTCTCTCCAGGGAAATAAGTTTCTGGCGTTGAAGCAATATGCTTTGCAAATCAACTGATCTGGAATGTTATTGTCTCCTCTTACCCTTGAGGACATGATGCTGCGGACTTCTTCGTCGGTAGTAGCCTGGGTCCCAGCAATATCTGGATTACTACAGCTCGTCGCTCTACTCTGCAGGAGTCGAGAGCCCACTGAGACAGCTGTGGTGCGGCCATAGGTATAATAACGAGATTCAGGCATACTAGCACTTCCTGTTGCACCTGCCAAGAGAGAAACATTATTGTAGTCCAACTGTACTACAAATAAATGATTATTTGAATTAAGTGATTCTTTTTGTCCTTCTGCTCTACAGTAGATGGCTTGGTTGAAGCCTTCGCTCCTAGGCAGGACCTTATTTTTGCTCCAGAGGAAACCTGCACACACCCCAAAAGCATTTTAGACTTCCAAATGTCCTCCAACCCAAATACATGTCTCCGTGTACACATTCATAATCTATATGTTCTTATACTCATACTTAAATACATATATCTGTTTATGTCTGACAGCAATGTATATAACCAGTCTAGGGCCAGAAAGTAGCAAATAGGACCTTGGAGTCATATCTGTTAGTCGTAATGCCACATGAGATATTCCTGAGAATATTTGCTTGCTTTGGATATCATTCAAATTATGCAGTATCTCTTATACTATGGCTGAAACCCTGTTAAGAAATAAGTTAAGAAATCTTTGTAGGTGTTATCTGTTGCATGCCAAGTCACAGGACCCAGTATGCAACAGATAATGTCTACATAAATTTCTTAACTTCCAGCAATTCGCTTCCAAAAGTTATGCCATTTGCCTAGCTGCAACAGGACTTCAGCCTATAGGTATCTCTGCATCACTTGCAACAGAGATGGGAATTCTCTGGCTCATGTACCTCATGCAGCCCTTAAGGCTGCTTTTGTTGTCCCCAAAAATAAGAGAACTGTCTTATATGCCTTGTTTTAGCTGCTTAGAAACTACCTGATCACTTATTGTTTTATTTTAAGAGATTAGTGCAACCACTGGAAGACCCAAGAATTAGAAAAATGCCCCTCAGGCACCACACCTGACTAACAGCATATGAATTTGTAAAGGAGAAGGACCATTGCACTAACTGGGCATCAGATCTGGGTAAACATCCTGGACATTAGGGTATAATGTAAGAAAGACATCAGAGAGTGCTTGGGATCTTCTACTAGAACATCTAGTTCTAGCCAACTGCCCATACCTAGTTTGACAAGCTCTCTTTGAACTTCAGGAAGACGGAAGACATAATACACATAAGATGCTAGAAGACAGTTTCTCCCGTGCTGGTCCTTGCTTAGGTCTTTGCTGTTGTGGAGGCTGTTCACTATTGCAACTACAGATTCAAAGGCAAATTGGGAGAAGTTGGCTAGAAACAGAAGGGAAAGAATTAGTTTTTCATGAAGTTCACCACAAGGCATGTGTAACACAACTCAAGTTGTCTATAGCACACATATTCCCCGCACAACAATTACATGCCACAGTTTAATCTCACCCATAGGTATTGGAGATAAGTTACATTTGGAGCTCCTAAAACACAACTGTCTTTTAGGAGCTCCAAATGTAACTTAATAATATAAAAATTCATGTTTAAAATAATATAATAGATAATTTGCTATTCAAACTATATGATCCTTATTCAAACAATTTTGAAAACAAAACATTCTAATATACATTATAAAAAGAGAAAAGATGGTTAAGTTTTAACCAAAGTGTGTGTGTGTGTGTGTGTGTGAGAGAGAGAGAGAGAGAGAGAGAGAGAGAGAGAGATATTTTATTTTTAATTTTATTTTATTTATATGCTGCCCTTCTCGTCATAGGGGACCCAAGATATACTACATATATACCATACTAAAAAAACAATTAAATATATATTGAGATTAAAAATAAGCTTAAAACATTTTTAAAACATTTAAAAATGTCTAAGTTTAATAAACACAGCATTCCTGAGACCTTATTGCTCAAAAGTTTGCCTGAAAAGGAAGGTATTTGCCTGATGACAGAAGGACAAGCAGGAGGAAGCCAACCTGGCTTCTCAGAGCAGTGCAGTCCAAAGCCTGGGAGCAACATTGAAAAGATCTTCTTTTGTGTCCTGGGACATTATATGCTCCCTGTAACCAGCGCTAGGCATGTGTCACCATGACCAGATTCAACATCTCAAGGAATGGGTGCAGGTGACACATCACTGTGCAAAGGCACTCCTGGCCACTCCTGAAACCTGTGCATCTAAGCTCAGGGTTGAGTCCAGGAACACACCGAAGCTGCAAATCTGACTTTTCAGGGGGAATGTACCCCATCCAGTACAGGCTGAATCCCTATCTTGTTATTTGCCTTTTGACTGACAGGGAGCACCTCTGTCTTTTCTGGATTAAGTTTCAGTTTGTTAGCCCTCATCCAGTCCATTACTGACAAAAGACACTGGTCTAATCACAGATCAGCTTCATTTGAATCAGATGGAAAGCAGAGATAAGAGCTGAGTATCATCAGCATACTGATGGTACCAAACCCCCAAACCTCTCCCAGAGGTTTCATATAGATGTTGAAAAACGTGGGGGATACGACTGAGTCCTGAGGAAGAAACCATTGGCCAGGGTGTTGGACTGGATTTCCCCAACACACCCTTCTGAGTTCAGTCATCCAGGAAGGGCTGGGACCACTGTAAAACAATACCTCTAAGACCCACTCCAGAAAGGCGCCCCCAAAGGATACCATGGTTGATGGTACTGAAAGTCACGGAGACATCCAGCAAAACCAACAGGAACACACTCCCCCTGTCCATTTCCCTGTGCAGGTCAGCCACCAAGGTGCTAAGGCCATCTCTCTTTTGTAACCAGGCCTGAATCCAGATTGAAATGGATCTAGATAATCCGCATCATCCAAGAAGCTCAGGAGCTGGGACACCACCACACCCTCCAATGATATCACTTGGGTATAGGCCACAATGTTTAGTGTAGCATCCACAGTTAGGTAAATAGTTATTCTAGGACAAGCTGTCTAAAGTTTTGAGTTCTAGTTTCCATGAGGAAGTTAAATCCCTTGCTTCTATTTAAATCTTGCTGACATTATAAATTACTTATTTTATTTTTTAAAAAAAGTCAGCTGCAGTTAGCTCACTATCCCTTGGGTAGCTTAATGAGTTTGTCACTAACAGCACTGTTTGTTGCAACTTTGTAATAACAAGTACCTGTCTGTCCAGCTATAACCATGGGCTGGATAAACAGCTGGAAGAGTTTATCCAACACTAAGTGTAAAAACAATACTAGGGGCTCAAGGCGGGAAGAATTCAAGCAGATAATGCTGAGTTTCAACTCATGTTCAAGAGTGGCTTCTGTGATCTTCTCATTCAACACTCGAATGGGGAAGGCAACTTGGCTCTCCAAGGCATGGCACAGGGTAAAGAATTTCTCCAGATGGTTGTCCTATAAAAACAAGCCAAAGATGTACCACTATACAAGGCATCTATTGCATATCCCGAGTTTTTGCTACTGAACATTGCTCCAAGCAGGAAATGAACAGAAAAAGGTTTCATAATTTTCTTAAGTTCCACTGGCTGAAAGTCAGCCACATAACTTACACCACATAAGGCTGGTGATGTCATCAGCCACAGCAATTTTCAGAAATAAAACATTTCCAGTTCCCCCTTTCCCTGAAAGTCACAAGACTCCCGTGGAATCTCTTTTGTCATGGAGACGCCATTGGGAGCTGTGGTACTGGGAGCGGAGGATCAAGACTCTTGAATGTCCAAACTCACTGCTGCTGGGATGAGTTTACCCACAGCAATTTTTGGACATGAAAGACTGTGGATTCCAACAGCTTCTCAATGACAAAAGGGATTCCATGGGAACCTAAGGATCTCTGGGAGGTGGGAGAGGGACTGGAAATATTTTATTTCCAAAAAATTTCCATGGCTGATGACATCATCCGGTCTTACACAGCATAGTTTATGGAACAGGATTTCAGCCATTGAATCTCAAATAATTATTTTTTTTAAAGGTTTGGCATTGTAAAAGGCAAGCTTTAATGTAGTCATTCCAAATTGTTATTTATTTATTTACAGCAGATTCTAGTTACTTTTCATTAACAATGTAAATATCACACTGTGATCCTACTCACAAACTCAAGAAACTTGCAAAATGCACATGAGTGTAATTAGTCAGGACTAATTAACCATCAAAAACTTTAGTTTTAGGTTGAAATTCTTTCAAATGTCATCTAGAAAATCAAGAAAATCAAGAAAACATTTGCAGTCCATCACTTTTCTCCTATTCTCTTGAAACAATTTTTGTTTTCTCATTTGAATTGCAAACCTACTTTGCAGTTCTGATATAAATGAAAGGAACAGGCATCTAAATTTACCTCAGGAGAGATGAAATTGCTAGAGATGGGAGGGACGATTTTCAGCACAAAAATGGCCCAAGGGCAGAGAAATTTTAAAAAGCACCTTTTCTCCACCTCCTACCATATCAACAAGTTCTGTTTTGGCTTCTTCCTCAATACAAACTCCATTTAGAATTCCTGAGGCACTCACCAACATTTTGGTGAATTTTTCACTAAAGTCAATTAAGATGGAGCTCATATACCCCACTGGTTTTTACGTCTATGGGAAAGGCATGCTACATCTTCACCAAACATTTAGTAATAAGATGCCAGGTTCATTGGGAGTTAGGGAATCCTCCTACCACAGGTATTTGTAAAGACTAGAGACAGTTTGGCTTTCAACTGGGAATTAAATTAACATAACTATTTGTACCTAAGGGACTTTCCAGACAATTTCAAAGCTCAGCAGGACTGCACACCAGTCTGTGTCAAAATGCAGCCTCAGAGTCTGCACTGCAATTGAGGCTTAAGTACTCCAAAACAAGGATCACAGAATTACTTACATAATCAATGCACACTATGAAGAAGGTTCCTTGTCTGAAGAGAAAGCTGGTGGCAGTTTTAATCAAAGTTTTAGGTAACCTCAGTTTTTCTAATTCTGACATTTTGGAAGTAAGCCACTACAGTTGTGTGATGAACAGGAAAGAGAAATATAATTCTTCCCATGCATGGTTTTGGGATGCCAGTTTCCAATTAAAACTTATACCCTTACCTCTGTGTGAACTGATGATACACCTTGCACTTCAACATTAAACACCCCTTTGTGTCCTTCAACCCATTTAATTGGAGGGGACTGTGCAGGAACTTTCTGTATTGAAGAGAAAACAACTTCTTAATCCAACTGCACACACTCCTTCTCCCCAATAGAGTTGGCAATGTTAATATATTTCAATGTATATGTACTTGGTTTGGAATATTTTAGCCCAAGCCACCTCTCACCTACCGATGCAATTACAGGAGATTTCACTCACTTGGTCCCTATTGCTCATCATTCGCCTTGTTGAGTGAGGTGGTGGTTGCTGGACGTAGTAGGTGGGGAAAGATGGATTAAAGCATGCTACTTTCTATCACCTGCTTTGATTGATTGATTGATTGATTTCTATCCCACCTTCATCCCAGAAACTGGAACCCAAAGCAACTTACAATATAACTGTTTTAAAAACCAAGTACAACAAATAAAGCATTATAAATATTAAAACATGACATATTTATGTTGCCATAATAAAACAGAATGGAATTAAAAAATACTTTAAAACCCATCAATTAAATAATTACAATTTACAATAGCAAATTGCAGCCCATCCTTAAAAGCCAAAGGTCTCCCCGAACAGGAAGGTTTTTGCAAGCTGGCAGGACATTCGGGAGGTGGCCAACATAGTTTTCCTCAGCAGAGTTCCATAGTCTGCAATATGCCTACAATATGTGATTAATTAACCTGAGTCAGAGTATACTGAAGCTCATAATGGGAAACTGACAGAAGCTTCAGCTAGGGAAGTGTCTGAGTGTATCTGTACTACATAATTATGACAATCCACCACTTTAATGGCTATGGCTCCATCCTACAGAATACTAGGATGTGCACTCTTGTGAGATACTTAGAATTCTCCACTGTAATTCCAGGCAGGCACTGAAGTTTTCCAGCAAAGAATTCTAAACACTTCACCAAATTCTAAAGTCTGGGATTCTATCAGATGGAGGCACGAATGTTAAAGGGGTATGTAACTGTTATAATTGTCCAGTACATACATGCTCTGTAAGCAGACTGTTAACAATAACAACAGTATAGCAGAAATGTCTCCCATGCCACCTAGCAGCCACGAAGGGATTTTTTGGCCCTTGTTTAAGAAAGGCAAATACATGGGGAAGAGAGTCAACCGTATTTCCTGGATCAACTGTTTCTTTTACAGGATTTGTCCATTACCTCTGCAGAGTGTATTGAATAGTTGGCAGGCAGTTTATCCAAGGCAACAGGAAGGCAATAATGGCCTGTTTGAAGACGATCATTTAACAAAATCGGCAGCCACTGAAACAGATGAATGGGAAAGTCAGAGGATTATATCATTACCACACTTGATGCTCTATATTGATCTCATTTAATTATATTCCAAAGGGAAAAAATAGAGAATGTGTTCCTCCCCATATCATAAAGACTTTTACAGTTTAATTTGTTTTAATAGCTACTTTTGATTAAAATCTTGCTGCCTGTAAGAATTATTAATTCTAAACTTAAAAAGGGCCACAACATTTTTTGAAAGTTAAACCAGATATATGTACAGTAGATGACTCTTCTTCTCACTTCAGAAGTATAAATGTTGCAGGTAAGATCTATTTCTACCCTAAGTGAGAATCCCATTGCATATGTCTAACATGCCCTTGTGAAGAAGCAGGTCAGGCCTATCTTTCATGTACTTGACAGGTGCCCTAGACAACCCAAACACTATATTACATACACAACAGATAACTGCAACAGACAGTACTGCCACAGATGGTCTTATACATGCAACACAGATGTAGGGCTTTCTGCACACAAATGGAAGACACACCCAACAGGTAATGCACAATATTCTTATACATAACTGAGACATCTACAGTCCACATATATACACACAAAGCATATTTCTATGACAAACATGCAAGACAGAACAAAATTGACGTATGATACATGTAACAAGTGCACACAAACAACACATCTGACACATCTGCCATGCAATTATAAGCAGCAGACACAATGTGAGACATATAAAACAAACAGTATGTATATGAACTACACAGTCATTACGAACAATTACCACATCTGTTGTACAAACAAGAATATCACACCATGTACCACACAATGGTTTAAATCCTGTTGCTTGGCATGGTAAGTAGCAATAGAGGAGGCCCACTGAATCAGTGAGGATGTGATGAGCCAACTCCTCCATAACTTCCACTGGTTCAAGTGGGCCTACTCTAGTTGCATCTCGCTTTAGTGTAGAGATGCCCAATTTCAATCAATGGAACATACAGAGTTTACTCACCAAATTCCCACTGATTCAATGAGCCTACTCCAGTACTACTTACTATGCTAAACAGCAGGATTTCAGCCATAGTGTTTTTCACAGTGTGTGTTGAATACATCTACCACACATCTAAAAGAACACTTTGTGTATTTGTCTCAGTTCTGAAAGGTTGTTGCATGTCTGTGAAATTAAGTATGCCTATGACACATCCTGTGTGTATCAGGTATCTTGTGTACATATTTGTCATTTTTTTTTACCATGCTGTATGTGTCTATCACATACTACATGCACATTGCATTACAGACAATACTGTATATTCCTGGTATCATCTTATCATCTGTGTGTCAGAGATAAGAGCATCATGTCTATCACAGGTACAATGGCAACAAAAAGAGTTCCACATACAGCTGGGTATCACAGAAACGTTTGCGTGCATTGCATGTACATTGCAAGCTTCCATCATACTTAGTATAAAAGTCTCACATGCCCCATAATATGACAAACTGTATTTTACCCACGTTCTTTTAAAATATTGCATCTGCATATAAGGAGGCAGAAAATGTTTGTGTTTAGTAGGCACAATCTATTACAAGTTTTTACTTAATGGAATATACTTGACAGATAAGTGGGGAAAAATGTTGCCCTTTATTTCCCCAGGAATTTAACTGATATATATAACTTACTGAATATCCCAAGAGAGTTTCTACACATCCTCCTTGTTTTGGTTGACAACTGATGTGGTAAAACGTGAAGAGCAAATGGTGTTTTCTTGTCAGTTTTGCAGGGAGCTTAATTTTCACTTCTTCATAGAAGTCTGGAGATCTGTAGTTCCATTTTTTAAATTAAACAAAGAAACATCTCATTTGGATATCTCTGAGAGTAAACCCAACATTAATCCCTTCAAAATACAAAACAGAACGGCTGCAAATACAGTAGGACCCCCGTATCCACGGGAGATCAGTTCCAAGCCCCTCACAGATGCTGAAAAACACAGATTATAGCGAATCGACATGGCATGGTCTCTCGCTCCCTCAAGGGGCCAGTTCTGGTAATGACATCATAGGAATATATTTCTCTAGCAAATACTATACATAGCATGGTCTCTGCCTCCCTCTAATGGCCAGTTCTGGTAATTTCATCATTAGAAATATATATATTTCTAAGATTTTTTGTTTAATTTTAACAAATATTTATTACAGTCAATGACCAGGAAGATAAAAATACATTATGTAGGTAAAATCAACTAATATCAGAGACATTGGACAAGAGTGGTCACCATCAATGCACCATCTGGCTCTTTTATGACATTAATAGGGGAGAGAAGATCCTTGCAGAGATCTCAATTGAAATGACCATATAAGAAGACATGCCCCACTGTTTCTACTTCACCACCATCGCAAGGACATAAACGATCAGAATAGGGTTTTAATATTTTCAGACCATAGATAAATGGATCAGCAGATACTGATCCCACAGATATGGGGGTCCTACTGTATTTAAAACAAAATCTTGACAGTCTTGAGTTGGTCCAGGTTAAAAGCAAGTTTTAAGATGATTAAAGCATCCTGACACACACTGTTCCATCACAATAGGATTAGCTAAGTTTTCAAATTCTACATTAAGTCGCAATCTTCTTTTGTGAGATATGGCCTCAGGCTTCCCTGAAAAAATGCTAGACCTTCAGACAGTGATTATGGGTGTATTTCAGTACAACAATGAGCATCACAACACAGCTCATTTCCATTCATGCACATGCTGTATCCCACTATAGAGTACTTTGAGAACCATTCAGCTGTCCACAGCTACACAAACTCCTGCCAAACAAAACTAAATGCAAGTGCTGCATGGGAAAGTCCTTGCTTTGGATGCAGAAGGTCTAAGGTGCAGCCCCTCACATCTCCAGCCAGCTCCAGGAGAGACCTCTGTCTGTATCTGGATCAGCACAAAGCAGCTTCCTACAGTCCATGAACAGAGAGAATGTTCCCATACTATGAATGTTGTCCTGAAGATTCTTCTCACAACTGCCCTCTCACTGGAAAACAGTGATTCATCAAGCCTAGCTTTGTATCTAATGACTAAGTACATCCATCCTCCTATCACCTATTTTAGTATAACAAACACAACCATCTTAATCACTGATGCTGCTACTGTCCATGAAGTGACCCAGCTCTATTTTTCCTGCTTAAAGCGAGTTCTTCTTAACATATGCTCATATAATGGTAACATTAATCTTACTTGTTATGATATGTCACAGGTGTGTAAATCTCTTGAACAAATTCTGGACCGCTAGATTTTCCAAAGATGACCTATACAACGAAACATAACATAATGTAAAAATGATTTACCTAAAATATGTCATGTAAAAAAGCAGTGACATTGATGCAAAGGTTGAATTTATGAAGTTATGCCACTGTATGTTAATATTATGCATTCATTTGAACACTGAGAATATCTAATTTATTTCCAGCTGGAGCACCGTGAGGACACATGCATCAGTCTTTAACTTTCCTGCAATAGAACAAAGAATATGATATACAATTTATGAAGCCCAAAAATGGAACTTTGCTTTAGAAGAGTTATTGTGTTTTGAACACAATAACTCTTCTAAAACAAAGTTCAATTTTGTTCAAATGTACACCTGGTACTATGTTGCTGCCAGAATCCAAAATGTTCTCAGTCAACATGCAAAGGACCTAAATGATTTTCAGAATATTTAAAAGTGTGTATTATTGTACCCATCGTTTTCTGAGTATTCCATATACTGAACTAACTGAAACTTCTGAACTACTTTTATAGGGAGTTCCATGTACGAGACATTACAATTGTCCAATGATGCACTTAGGAACATGCCCCATGTTTTTATAAATTTACAGCACAAAGGTCCTTTAATCTCTACATATTTATGTGCATATACAGAATGCAACAGAATATTGAACATTTACATAGCAGTTGATCTCAAAGGCATTAAACTGCCTTAGCCATTTGAACTTGAAACAAACAAGGTTTTCAGTTATGCTTGTGATGTGTTAACTGAACGAAATAGGAAACCACAGCTAATTTTTGCTCCCTGATCTTGCTTCATTGAATTAGGCTGTATTCGAGCCTATTTTGTCTCTCCCCCAATCAGTGTGATGTTTTTCAATAGTTCAATCTCATCCTGACCTTAAAATTGGTTTTTGTTTTGTTTTTTAAGGTATGGTATGTGATGTGCTGTTAAGTTGGAACCAACTTACAGTGATCCTAACAGGGCTTTCAGCGTAAGTGAGATATTTAAGGAGGGATTTTACCAATTCCACGCTGCAGTGAGTTTCTATGGCTGAGCAAGGATCCAAACCCAGGCCTCCGGAGTCCTAGTCTGTCACTCAATCCACTGCAGCAGACTGGGTATCCCTTTTTAAGATGGCATGTCACTAATTCTACTAATTTAACTTATATGCAGAATACATAATGCGAAAGGCCGGACTGGAGGAATCCCAAGCCGGAATTAAGATTGCCGGAAGAAATATCAACAACCTCCGATATGCAGATGATACCACTCTGATGGCAGAAAGTGAGGAGGAATTAAAGAACCTCTTAATGAGGGTGAAAGAGGAGAGTGCAAAAAACGGTCTGAAGCTCAACATCAAAAAAAAAAAAGATCATGGCCACTGGTCCCATCACCTCCTGGCAAATAGAAGGGGAAGATATGGAGGCAGTGACAGATTTTACTTTCTTGGGCTCCATGATCACTGCAGATGGTGACAGCAGCCACGAAATTAAAAGACGCCTGCTTCTGGGGAGGAAAGCAATGACAAACCTAGATAGCATCTTAAAAAGCAGAGACATCACCTTGCCAACAAAAGTCCGCATAGTCAAAGCTATGGTTTTTCCTGTAGTGATGTATGGAAGTGAGAGCTGGACCATAAAGAAAGCTGACCGCCGAAGAATTGATGCTTTTGAATTGTGGTGTTGGAGGAGACTCTTGAGAGTCCCCTGGATTGCAAGGAGAACAAACCTATCCGTTCTGAAGGAAATCAACCCTGAGTGCTCACTGGAAGGACAGATCCTGAAGCTGAGGCTCCAATACTTTGGCCATCTCATGAGAAGAGAAGACTCCCTGGAAAAGACCCTGATGTTAAGAAATTGTGAAGGCAAGAGGAGAAGGGGACGACAGAGGACAAGATGGTTGGACAGTGTCATCGAAGCTACCAACATGAAATTGACCAAACTCTGGGAGGCAGTGGAAGACAGGAGGGCCTGGCGTGCTCTGGTCCATGGGGTCACGAAGAGTCGGACATGACTAAACGACTAAACAACAACTAATTCTACCTTGGCTAGCATCTGGGTCAGAACTCCAGAGACTGTGTGGGGTGGAAGAATTTCCTGAAATGGGACCCAAAACAGCATTCTGGCATATCCTGACACAAGCCAAAAATATTTGGAAGGAAGTGTTAAACAGGGAATGGGAAATCGAGAATTGATCTGCATATGCTTCTGTACAGATTAATACGTGCCCCATGTATAAGAGGCTATCTTACCGGCATTGCACTGCCAGGGTCTTCTCCACACATAAACTGAATCTTAATAGTAATGTTTCGTCCTGAAGCCAGACGGTTTGCAAAATTCAACCGTTGTGGATACACATAAAGAAGATTCCTGGGGTGGAGGCAATAAAATAAAACCCACACAAAATATAAAGATTGTATTAGTTTTCAAATATTAACCTCTATACCATAGTTAGATTACAATCTCTTCTCTATCGTTAGCTAGCTGAATAGCTTACTTTTCTTCAGAAGACTACGACTGCGCAAGGACTCCTTCTACTGTAAGGAAAACCAAATCTATAATAAACCTTTCATTCTTTCTCCAGTGTAGAGAATCAGTTCCTTCTGACTTCAGCTATCATCATCAACTAGGGGTAGGAATTACACAGCCTGTACCCAGAGTGTTTCTGAGGCTTCTTTAAAAACCATTCTGCTGAGTTTTTGTGGCAATTCATATCCACTGAATTTCAGCAGCCGTGGAGTACCAATCCTCCTCTTAAAGCAAGCATTTTGCTTGCTTTAACTGCATTGCTGCAGTCTGCCAAACTGTCAAAACTACTGTTTGCTGTAAATAGCTATGTAAAACAACCGTAAAACTTCTTTTAAAAGCCCCCGCTAAATCTCAGAGGGATCGAAGTGGCCACTGTAAGCCACTAGACTCAGAATCTGCCATAGTTGTCCATATCTTATTATAATAAAACTGCAATAAACAAATCACGGACCTGTGACCTATCATTCGTTAAACTACATTTGCTCCAACTGGGAGTGATATACAGTGGTGCCTCGACTTACGAACGTCCCGACTTACGACCATTTCGAGTTACGACCAGCTCCGGCCGCAAAATTTTGCTTCGACTTGCGGCAGGAGCTTCCAGTTACGAACAGAAAAAGGCAGGGGAGAAAGGCGGGGAATTCAAATTGCTAACCGTTGGTAGGCGAAGAGGCTGCTTCTTTGTAGCTCTTTCGCCCCAACGGTTAGAGTGAGTGCGATCGGAGGAGGCTTGGGACTGCCTGGTAAGGTAAGGTGCTGCTTAAAAACTGTTCTGGGTGGGTTTTGCAGCGTGGTTTTGGGCTGGGTGGTGGGATTATGTTTCTATGCTGTGATGGGTCTTGCAGGGCTTGTTTGTTTTTTGGTGTTTTTTTCCCCCATTTCCGATGGGTCTTGCAGGGTTTGTTTGCTTTTTGGGTTTTTTTTTCCCCATTTCCGATGGGTCTTGCAGGGTTTGTTTGCTTTTTGGGTTTTTTTTTCCCCATTTCCGATGGGTCTTGCGGGGTTTGTTTGCTTTTTGCTTTGCTTTTTTTGCATTTCCGAAGGGTCTTGCACGGTTTGTTTGCTTTCTGCTTTGCTTTTTTTGCATTTCCGAAGGGTCTTGCAGGGTTTGTTTGCTTTCTGCTTTGCTTTTTTTGCATTTCCGATGGGTCTTGCACGGTTTGTTTGCTTTTCTTTTCTTTTTTCCCTTCGGCCGGAATGGAGAAATTGCATTTCAATGCATTCCTATGGGAAATGGTGCTTCGACTTATGACCATTTCGAGTTACGACCGGAGTTCCGGAACCAATTAAGTTCGTAAGTCGAGGCACCACTGTACTTTTTTCTTCAGAAGTTTGATTCAAACGCAAATTAAAGCAAGCTCATACTTTAATCATCTAAAATTATATAACTGATAGGTTAAGATTTATTTCATTTTGTGGCAGACCTAAGACGGGATGTATGCTAGACTTGTACTTGATCATGGGAAACATTTCACAATACAGTCAGTTTCCTGACCAGCCGTGGATGCAATCACCATCACACATCATCCTCATGATTTTCATGTTATGTCATTAAGAGTTGGTGAATCAGCCAAAAGTGCCACAGTAAACTAATAGTTTGGGGGAGGGCAGTTTTATTTTTACTTTTTGTTATGGTATGAAGAATTTGATAGAACATGTTGGGTTTTATTTAAAACAAAGAGAATTTTGTATGGAAGTACAAGCACAAATGCAAGAAAAAAAGAAAATGCTGGCAACACAACAGGCACTGTGTATATATAATATATTGACTGTTTCAAAAATTACATGCAGCTAAATTGCCAGCAGCAAGATAAGCATTGTGATGCAGAATCACATGCACATTTTGATCTGTATCACTCTAGACTGCATGAACATGCAGATTCCCTTTGACAGATCAGTGCAACAGTACTGAACACTTTTATTCAGAATAACTATCCTGCTGAAGTTAAGTAACTCAAGTAAATCAGTTTCCAGCAGATAGTTGCATTGGTTTGCAACAGCACAAGAATCTTTGTTATTTCAACTAGATAAAGTTTTACACCACTATTGTGTTCTTCCCTTATTATTCAGGAAAAATCAGGAGAAGGCTACATGGTTGTAGAAACAATACAAATGTAGGAATAGGTGATACCTTTATTCGATCATTAAGAATTCCCTTATTATGTTATGTGATTGGTGAAACACCTAGTGATGGGAACACCTAGTTGATATGGATGAGTTTGGGGGCAGCTCATGGGATCAGCAGGGGTGGCACCTCACCCTGAAACAATGAGTGAAGCAGCCGCCTTCACAGACCATGGGGGAAGTGCCACCCCTGCTGATCTCATGAGCTGCTCCTGGGTGGATGGACAGCATCCTAAAAAGAAGAACTCCAAAGTGAGTATTCAGTGGTAGGTCCTACCTGGATAAATAAAGTATCAATAAAATTACCACAGTGACAGAAGAAACCACCATGCACAAACGGAGATGTAAAAAACTATGGCTCTCCAGCTGTTGTTCATATGCAGTTCCTATCAATCCCAACCAGCATAGCCAATGGTGAGAGTTACTGGAATAGTCCCAAAACATCTGGAGGGCCACAGTTGCACAACTCAATGGAAAACAACAACAGGAAACTTTACTTCAGCTTTTGAAAGGTAAAGGAAAAACTGGCCAGAATCCTCATGGTGATTTTGTATGTGTATAAATTAAATTGCATGATTAATTAATTGCCACTAATGAGGTACCAGTCACATTACTAGGTACATGCCTGTTGTTCAAATAGTTGTGTGTCTTCTCACGTGACTGTTGCCTCATTGATGGCAATTCACCACAGTAAATTAAATAATGTAACTTCTGTGCCTGTGAATCACCAACAGCGTGCTAGCAATTGCAAAATAAAAACATATGTAAGTGCCCACTATGTCTTGCCCAGAAGAATATTCCACATTCAAGGGGCTACCATTGAAAAGGTATGGGAGAAAAAAGTAAAATGAACATCTGGATCCCAAGCTATGTAGCCATCTGGCCATCCCAAATTAAAGTGTATATGTAATAATCCTGTCCATAAATTATCAGGGCACTTGATAACCACAGCCATGCAAGATCTATCACACTTTTCTTACACTTGTTGTTCTAATCCAGCAAGGGAGATTGACTGTTGTTTTCTCTTACCTATACACAGTGTGAGGGACATAGACTTCTCGTACTGGAAATTCCAGAATTTCTTTATGAGGACGACTGCGGTTCTCAGGGAAGGGTTTCACCTGTAATAACTCTGGGTTGAGGCAACAACTGAGGCCTTCTGAAGCAGGGGAGATCTCCAATTTAAGTAATCCTTTAGAAGAAGAAAAAGGCAGAATGTTACATTATATATACAGTTCTCAGATTCCCAAAGCCAACATGTTCAGTGGCTGTAGTTCAGAAATGGGGTGACTTATTGGGTCACCTAGTTGTGGCTGGAGCAGAGTTTTCCCAGAGAGGTTGGTGACTCTCAGGGAACTCATAGTAGGCTTGCTCCCATGGAAAAAGTAAATGCTGAAAGAACTCCAGGCAATGTTCAGTCACCTTAATTTGCATGTAGGGTGGTAGCTCCAGACTGAGCTTCCTGTGCCAGACTAGCTAGGGCCATGTAAGGGGTTATGAAGCCACACCATCATATCAGTATCATAAAAGGTATGAAGAAGGACCTACTGGTATAGCTAGCCTTCCTGGCAGACTTTAAGAGAACAGCAGTCTGGAAGCAGGCATGGGAGGCGGGGGCCAGTCTTCAGATTCAGTTGGATGCAGTGGGAAGCGTGGGTTTCAAGATGTATTTCGCAGGATGGTGGTGTGCACAGAAATGGCCTCAGGAATGGGTGGAGACCAGTCTTTTTAATGATCTAACATTTCACAAGCTCTTTCCCAGTGTAGTGGCATTTACCCTTTGGCAGAAGGAATTTGGTAACAAACAAGTTAACTTCTGGTGTGACAACCAGGCAGTGGTAACAGTGGTGCGACTGCCAGCAGGTGGAGACAAAAACTCAGATTTGATGGGGCAGGTGAGCATCCAGTGGATGTGTTGCACAGACAGGTGTTGGAGCCAGCTAATGCCCCCCCTTTTTTTGTGGCACTGGCTTATCTGCAAGGGCCCACCAGATGTGCTGCTCTTACAACTAGGGGAGAACGATGCACCAGCCTTGGAAGGACTCGCCTTGACTTATTCCATCAAAGTGGACTTGGATATTATAAATACTGGCTACCCCACAATCTGGGTGTTGAGGTCTGACCTTCTGGAGAGGCTTACGTGGCAAGGTGCTGAGGGCCCCTCACAAGGTGGACATTTCTAGGCAGAAGGTGACCAGGAGTGTCATCCTGGCATAGCAGCCAGCATATTGGTACCTCCTACAAGTTGGCAGCCCTCTCCCACAAGGACGGAGCATATCAGATTGGGGACAGGATGTGTGACTAAAGGATGTTCAGGAGGCCACGGCTGATTGGTTGCAGCTGCAATTGTTTGGTGGGATTTGAGCAGTGCTGAGCTCTTACAAGTGCTTGGGGCACTGGGGTGGATCCAGGGAGTGATGGAGCAGCAGGCAAGAACCTGTCATTTCCAGGTATAAGGAATCCCCTTAAGAGAAGCTGGGGTTTTTGGTCTGGCCTAGCTCAGGGGCCAAAGGCCCGGATCCATCCCCTGGTGGCAGGGAGCCAAAGAGTGGCACACACGCACATGGTCTCCAAAGGACTGTTACTCCTGATGGTGATCCTCAGAAAACTGCTGACAGGTGGTGGCAGCATCGGGTTTCTTGATATTCTGGATCCCTTCCCAATGCTGGGCCAGATAAACTGCTGCTGTAACCATTAAAGTTGTGCCCTTTCTTCCAAAAGTGGGCTGCTTGTGATTACTGTTATTATCCTGTATGTGTTTAGATGGCCCAGGTATGCTAAGCTGTAGGCCAACAACGTATAGCCTCATCATATAGTGAGTGTGTCCCAGCCTTGAGAGTAGAAGTTTGTCACATAGTCCTTTGTAGATTATTCAGCATACATTGATCCTCATATAAGAGATAATGTCTGAACGGGATTATGCCCTACCCACCCAATTCCTGGGGCAAAAGACAGAGAGGAGCAGAAGGAGGTTGAATGCTGACCACATCAAATGACTGCCGGGAGGGAATAAGATGTCCTGGGGTCAGGCAGATGGTCTTAGTCTAGATGCAGGAGTGCAAAGAGAAGCCCCTAAGAGATATTTTTTAAGAGTCATCTAAAGACTTGGCTCTTTAGACAGGCCTTCCCAACAGTCAACACATGATTTTTTTTCAGTTTCCTTTTCTTCCATCTTGAATTTTTAAATTTGTTGATTTAAGTATGTGATTGTTTTTATGATATATCCGTTAGTTATAATGAAGATTTTATATTGTTACATTTTATGATGTTTTATAACTGATTGTAAGCCGCCCCGAGTAGACTTTGTCTAGAGGGACGGAGTAAAAGTCAAATAATAAATAAATAAAAATAAATATTGGGGACCAATTTCCCAAGGAAATGTTCCAGCATGGATATTTGGCAAACAGGGGAAACTTCTTGCCCAGTCAATATATGATACAGACCCTGAAGCACCACAGCCTGTGAAGCCAGGAAGAAATATTGTTGCCAAGCTCTCCCCTATCACATGCACCCGTTGGGCATCATCTGTGGCACTTCATTTCAGGCTTGCATTAAAGCCAAAGTTCCCCATCATATTTTAACCAAGGGATTTGGCCTTAATATCAGTTAACAAACTAGAAGCAGCAGCTATGTAACATCTGAACTCTGGCTGGACATGGACAGGCTTGCCTGGACCTATTTTATGTATTATAAATACCTGGTATAGGTTTCAATCTTCTCTGCAAGGAAGATGATCTCTTGAAATCCGTTAGGAACTTCAATAAATCTTCATCACTAAGCCTATCTCCTTCCTGTAAAGGCCAAACAACTTTGTAATACTTACTCTCTTTTTTACAACTAATGATACAAAGAAGACATAAGAAATAAATGTGGTGATTTATGCCCTGTAGGCATTCATGTTCCCTATTAAAGCTTATCATAACAAAGAGGTCTGTGGCACCTCACAGACGAAGTGACTGAGTCCAGCATGAGCTCTTGTGGAAGTTTTAAGGTACTACAGGACTTCTTCTGCTTTTGCTGCAGCCATCTAACATGGCTGCCCCTTTCAAAAACATCTGTCACACACAGCAATAACCAGTGCAACGCAGGGCCAACTACAAATGGATAGTGTGCAGGTTAAAGCTAATTTCCTTTTCACTTACAAGGTCGTATATTGCCCTCCTGAACATAATTAAGAAAGATCATCTTTAAAAAGAACAGAAAACGTTAATTGTTATAATGGTTAAGGTAGCAAGATGAATATTTGCAAAGAATTGGAAAAACCGACAAACAAATTAATATTGAAGACTGGTATAAAGAAATGTGGAGCTTAGCAATTAATGATAAGTTAACATGTGAAATGAAAACAAGAAGAGGAATTGTAAAGTCTAACGATTTTAAAGATGTATGGAATTTATATTTGGAGCATGTCTTTTTGAAGGGGAAAGGCTATATGCCAGCAAAAGAATCAATGTATTTTTGGAGAGGTATGGGGTGAAAAGGGATATAAATTGATACTACTGGTCACCTAGTCCCAAGGGTGAAGGTGGCACAGGTGGGCATAGTTTTTTTTTTAAAAAAACAACTTACAAGGTGGTATAACAGGGCTTTATCCAGATCAAGTCTGCCACACACTTATAGAGGTTAAAACTTTCCTCACAGCTATTTTTTAAAAACTAAATCCCTCCCTGCCACCACACACAGAAAGCTAATAAAATGTGTGAAGGGAACTTTACTGGTGCCATTTAAGCTCTTCTCCTTTCTTTAGATCCACGATGGGGGAGCTGAATTTAACCAGGGAGAAAATTAAGCCTCCCATACTATTTATGGCGGGGATAGGATGCTAGTGCACTTACTTGTAAGAAAAAAAGAAATTAACTTTAAGAAGGTTACTACACTTTTAAGGCAGCCTGAAGTTTTACCCTGAGGTTATGCCTTGTGCTCACTGACAAAAACATAATACTCCACAAACAATAAAACACAACAACAAAAAGTACATGAAATACAATTAAGGCAAAAATTGTTCACTATAAAAACTATAGAAATTGCAAAAGCAAGTTCAAGTGTGTTATAATATTATCAACCACTAAACAATGATAAAAATCTTATTGCTTGCCATGCATGTGGAAGGCAAATGGCATAATATTCCCTCACTTCAAGGTGGCAATTTACAAGTCACCACTGGGATTCTCATGGGGCGTGTTATGCCCACTGGCTTCATGCTTGCTCAAGAATGTCAGAAGGGACTCTTTAACTGCGAGCAAGAAGGCACTAAAAGTTACACTATTTGCCTCTCATGTGCGTAACAAAACAACAGGATTTCTCCCAACGTTCTCTAACTCTGCCTGAAGTACATGCAATAAAACCTTGTACTCTGTTTACGATGCTAAAAAATTGTTTTCAGTATTTATTAGACAATGATGCTACTATTTAGGAATTTTCACTTGTGGTTTTTAATTTGTGATGTAAAATGTCAAAATTATGCTGGCAAAGGTACTCCTCCACTTTAATATATCTTGGTGCTATTTTGTGCCTCTCAGGGCTCTTTCAGATGGCATATTTGTGTTTCTTTAAGTTGTCTGTCAAGAACTGATAGTAACAGAAATTCCCCCAACATCCATTCCTCTCATCCCACTTTGTTCCACCTTAAAAAAATTCATTCCAGGGGCCTTTCTGGTTCCCCTAAAGCCCTTGGGGTTTTTGTTGTTGTTGTTGTTTTTACATTGCTTTGTTTTAGGGTGGAATTTAGCACTACAGCGCTTTCCATTTGCACTGGAGATCCCCAGTGGGAGCCATCCCAGTTGAAAGCTTTTAGTTTCAAAAGCTTCAATTTTTGATTACTGTTTGACATATAAAGTTCACCGATGTTGGCGTGGGATGAACAGAAGTAGGGCAGCACTCCAGGTAGGCACAAAACCCTGGATTAAAGTTTACTGGTTTGCATATTATCAGTATCCCACCTCCAGCCCTGCAGACAATGGCTTGGATGTAAATAATGGTAAGCCCCTCACCAAACAACAGAAGAGGGGGCGGGGAACAAGGCAGTGCAAATACATGATCTGAAAGAGACCTAAGGCAAAGTAAGCTGTAAGGAAAAAAGAATTTGTGTGTTGCTAAGATGAAAGCTAAATCCTATGAAAACAAGTCTAGGATAACATACTGTACCTGCTTAAAAAACGTGTTGAGAGTCAGAGTGGTGGCTTTAAAGGTCACCGTTCCAGAAAAATCCTCTACACCAAGGCTTCTTTCAGATAATCTCCTGCCTTGCACTGCCATCATTTTTCTGTCACCAGTGGATCCTTTTCCTTTAGGAATGAAATTTCAAATGCATCTTATTTTGTTTCAACAAAACATGAAATATGACTATAGCTAGGTTATAAAATTTCAAGACCAGAATGTTTGATAGGCTTATATATTGCTTACATTTTCCATTATCTCAGCATTTAACCCCCTAAATCCGAAAGCGATACAGATCAAAATTAGGAAAGGATACAAATTATTATACGTACGTTATAATTTTGAATGCTGAAGAAAAGCCATGTCCTCAAACACTTTGTCATTAAAATGTCATATTATATTAAACTAATGCATACATGTACAGAGATACTTCTGTACTTAAACTTACCATTTAAAACATCTACTTCTGCTATATCTCTTTCAAGTGTTGAAATATTAAAAAAATTTGCTAAACTTATTGGAACCCAAGCAAAAGGCATGCGGTACTTTCCCAAACGTTGACAAAAGGACTCTGCTTGTGCTTTTAATTTTTCAACTTTTTCTTTGGTCTAAAAAGTAAGCAGAAAAAAGATTAGCTAGAGTATAAGATATAATAAGTGCTCGAAGTAGATGAAATGTGTTTGTTTGTTTGTTTCCCAGAATTGGGACTCAAGGCAGCCAAAGGATAATTTAAAACAATGCAGATGAAAATGCATCAAAATGACAAACATTAAAATAGAACAGGCCCAATTACATCATTAAAATACATTAAAATTATAGTTGTACTTTTCAGAGTTGTAGCTGCGTTAGTCTATGCAAGCATTTCAGCAAGAAACTCAAAAGAAAAGAAAAAACTGTTGTGGCACTCATCCAGCATGAATGTTTTACTGTGTAATCTCTGTATTCTAAACCATTTGTCTGAAGAAGTGAATGATATTCCACAAAGGCTTATACTAAAATATCACAATTAATCTTTAAAGTGCCACAACGTTGTTTTGTTTTGTGTTAATGCTAAAATTAAAATTAGAGCTCTTTAAAATCAATTTGAAATAGCAGTAATAATTTAACTCTCTGCTCCCATTTCAACATGGAGCTCCCTGAAGTGCCCAATGACCTCAGCATCAAGCAAACCATCTCTCTTTGTTCTGTGATTTGCCCGTGGGATTTCTCAGCTACCCAACTTATTTTTCCCACTGAGACCACGAATGAGGTGGATAGAAATTCCCACCCTCTCACCTTCCTACTTTTTGAAATACAAGAACACAGATTGCTCTCTAGTCTGAGATCACTGATAACAAAAACTTTCTCTACACAAAAAGGCATGGAACCCGACATTTGGCAGAAAGGCACATTGATGTTCTAGAGAAGGTAACTCTAGATGTAAGGGACTTAGATAGACTTGGGGAAAGAGTTTTATCACTACCATGATAAAACCCAGCCTGGAAGCTTGGAACCCTGTTGCATAGGAACACTCCAAGGCTCTATCTTTGTTCATAATTAAGCCATCCCAAAAGCATTGAAGAGTTTCAGAAAGGAGAACCCAGACTTCTTTCCATTGTTCTGATTTGGAATTATCCTCTATCTAAAACAGTTCTTGAACTTTGGCATTCTAGCAAAGCCTCAATGTGAGCTGGCAAACACTAGTCCTTATTTATAGAGGCCCTTTAATTTCCATTTTTTTCTTCTCATAACACTGCTTACCTACATTGATTCCAAAGAAATCCTACTGAATTCAATGGGATGTGCTCACAAGTCAGAGTATGTTTTACTCACAACAGCCCTGTGGTATGAGTTTAGGCTGAAATAGGAATACTTACTACTATATGTACTCTCAGTTAAAAAAATCTTATTATGTCATACCTACCTTACCACCATCACTTTCTTTTAGAACCATGTAAGGTTCTGAACAATCTCCAATTTCTCCCTGCTGGAGGACTTTTTCAATCTGTCACCCCAAAAGACAAATAAATAAAAAGAAATCTAAGTGACAGAAAATAACATATTTAATAATCTGCTTTGTTTCAACTTCTATGTAGCGCAGTAACCTCTGCAATATAATATAACTACAACGTTTTTCAATTCAGCAAATGAGATTTTAAAAAGAAGAGGAAAGGAAAAAAGGGAGAAGACAAGCTTCGACAGGTTACCACTGCAGTTTTGTCCAGAATAAGACAGAAGAAATAAGTTGTATATGACAAAACCTTCAACTGAACAGGTTTGAGCTACACATTTCAAACTGATATACTTATTTGATGCCAAATGCTAGAAATATGCATTGGGTAAAACCCTTAAATGAAAAAAAAATAATGTTATGCTGAAATTGGGAGTTTAAGAAAGAACATTAAAATGGCAGATGGTGGGCTTGTAGAATAAGGTATTGGTGAATTTCTTCTGTCCTTCTGTGCCTTTGAATGATTTTCTTGTGTTTTTCTAAAGTTTTGCCACTGTCATCCAAATTCAGCACATTCTAGCTTAGAGAAGGCAGTATAAGTCCCATAGGCAGTATCATCATGTCTATGTACAGTAGGACCCCCCCTTATCTGTGGGATCAATATCTGCTGTTTCACTATTAAAAATATTAAAAGAAAAAAGTCAAAAAAATATATTTTCACATGCATTACCAGAACTGGCCACTAGAGGGTGCCAGAGGTCATGCCAGGAATTATTGTCATTCACAGCATGGTCTCTGGCACCCTCTAGTGATCAGGTCTGGTAACGCACTTGAAAAAAAATTCTGGATTTTTTTTCCCTTTTCCTATATATAGTGATTGTTATTATCTGAGGTTTTGAGCGTCCGCAGAGGGGAGTTGGAACCAATCCCCCGTGGATATGGAGAGCTTACTGTAATAACCTATTGCCATAGTGCAGAACATCTGTTAGTTTGTCATTACAGGAGAAAAGGAATATTAGTTGGAGGGAGCCTTGATCAGCCAATGTACTTCTTTAGCAGTGCAGCTGGGTTACTGTACACCCATGGCTTTCTAGTCTTAAAAGGTCTGCCATTTAAACAGCCATGTGCATTACTTCAGCTGTGAAACATCTAAGTAACATTCCTATGCTCTCTGCCCTGTCCTTACACTTATCATTTGCTTTACAACTGCTTCTATACTGACTGGGTGCTGGAAAAGAAAACTGTTCACCAGTTTACAAACTGATTGGAACTAACCAAAAAGAGAATGGACAATTTGTTATTTTATTTATTCTAAATTATTACCACAATGAAGAGAGGAAGAAAACAGAGTCTGCTACCGCTGCCCTGATGCTGAAGTCATTTACATGGGGACAAGGAGAATCACCTGCCTCTCTCTGGGACTCCTTGGGTTGTGGGTCCTTGGAGTTCAGTTTGGAATCCAGTCCTAGTTGTACCACTGCACACAATATATACAGTGACATCTAAAGAATGTACCACCTTTCCATAAAGTTGATGTACACCATCTTACTTCACCTCTATTATAATCAGTTGTGTTTAAAGTCAGGACATATGAATAAGAAAGAAACCATGATTAGGATACAAACTGACTTACCTTCACAACTAAGTAAATATCTGGTGAGGGATATGTTACAGAAAATACTGCAGACCTCGATAGAGAAGAAGAGTCAACACTCGGTGTATGGGATCGCAAAAATCCTTTGAATTGTTCAGAGTTCAAATCACAATGAAAGCTTTCTGAGATCTTAAGAAAAACAAGAGTTTATAATCCATGCAGGCATTGGCATGCAAACTATAATTTATTTTTAGTTTGTGTTGTAGTATTGTCAGCTGCACTGAATGTAAGTTTTGTATAAAAGGTGTGATACATACTAGAGATGTGCTTCAGATTTGGAAGTTATTCAGAATCTGAAGCAAAGCAGGGATATTTGTCAGTTTCCAAACAATATGAAGTGAAAAGCTGGAAGCAGCACTTGAACTGAACTGGATTTCTCCAAAGTGACAAATATTGTTCAACACTTTAGGGATTTAAAAAGAAGAAGGAGAAATGAAAGTAATGCTGTAACAGAAGAAACAGGAAGGCTAAAATAGAAGGAGACTGGTAGCTCAAACACCAATGAGAAGCACAAACTCTCCTGAAACTCCAATCACAGTACTCCTAGGAAGGAATTCCCCTTTCCTGTCATCAGCAGTCATTTTGAGAAGGAAGCAGAGAGGATAGAAAAAGATTGCTATTTGCTTTGCTTTAATTTTCAGTAGGTTGGGTGATAATGCATTGGAGAACCTTTTCTTTTAGGCAGCTGCAGATCTCAATCCAACCAACTGAGCACCTGTATATGTGAAATTTGTGCCATCATGTGGGATTTGAGTGGGGTAAACCATAATAGGACTGGGAACAGGACCTAAGCTATCCCCTCTTCAATTTTTGCAGTTTACTTTCTTTATGCCGGCTGCTGGCTTTCATTTTTGCAGCACTTTGTTGTTGTTTTTTGCTGTGCATGCCTATGTTCTAGATGGAGCAGGTAGTAAAGAATACACACAAGGTAGCAATCAGGTACTTTAACCAACTGGGGCAGCATAGCTACTAACTGAGGATAATCCTTCCCCCTTCAACAAACATTTTGGTTGAATAAATTGCACAGCTCTAGGTGGGGTTGCAGGAAGGAAGGAATGATGCTGCTGGGAGCTTTGCCTGCTCACTGAAGGTGGAATAGTAGCTGATCGCACTGAGTTTCAACACCTTATCCTAGGTCAGAACCCTGTATTTTCCAAATTTTCATGTTCTTTTCATTATCTGGTCAAATGCAAATATGGACAAATACTTTAAGATATACAGATACAAATCAAATCATATGGGCTACAAATCAGCTTGAAGAGAATCAGTTGTGATTTGTAAGAAAAATAATTTGGACCAAAATGTGGTGGTTTTAACACACACACACACACGTTTATATTAAATAGAGAAATAAATAAGGATAACGTAATGCAGACAGCTGTCAAAATATCAAGCCACATGGATTTAAGACAGGATATGTTTGGATGATCATTTATCAGGTGGGCAGCCCTTAGTATACATACTGCAGAGTGCATCCACCCACTTGGAAATTAACCATTAGCACTAGCATCTGGCTAAATTGTGAAGCAGACTGTATGCTATTACTACTACTTCACATTTTAAGTTGAAGACAGATCACTGATAAAGTTTGCCAGAACATTTGGCTAGGTAATAAGATGTGGTTTGACGTATCCTACAAATACCTGTCACTCTCCACAAGGGTACAATCCTCACTGTGAATCACATAAATTAGATGTGAATGACATTAATTTGCAATGAAAAATGCTGTTGTTAACCAATGTGCTACTGAAATAAGAATTTTTAAATTCTACGTACTGCAGTTTTGTTCAGCTACCCTCTTACCTTTTTCCTTTCTTTGATATCGTAGAGGGCAAAGCTTGCAAATAATGGCTCAATTTCTATCTCAAATCTATAAAAAAGAAGATTGCGAACAGGCTAATAATTAAACAACAATTGTTTAATATATGAAAGTAAAATAGAATGCAACAGTACTGTGAAGACGTTTTGGTGGAACCTCTGTGAAAAGCCAGACTCCCCAAGGCCTATGAGTTTTCTCCCAGGATGATCTGCCTGAGCTGCCTAATCTGAGTCTGGATCAAGGCAGGTCTCAAATTTTCCTTGCTGAAACAGACTGGCAGCGTAAAAGGAGTCAGCAATTCCAAAGAACTTCACCATGGAGCTAAAACCAGCCCTAAAGGGTAGAACCCCCACCCCCGCTAAGTAACTTTTTAGGGGGGAAAGAAGCAAGCAGTGGTGGCAGCAAAAATGGAGGCTGTGTCTCTCTTGAACATTCTCTCTGAGAGGCCCAACATCATTTCGCATACCCAGCCACCCAAGGAGAATGCAAATGACTAGGCAGGGACACGAACATCATAATGTGCACCAGATGGAAGGAGGTTTCCCTCCCTTCTACTACTGTACCATAAAAACACTGCAGGTCAACATGCTGTGTTCAGTTGGCTTTCAAGCTTCCCTACTCAACTTCTTTCCAGGCACAATTCAAAGTGCTGGTTCTAACGTATAAAGCCCTAAACAGCTGGGATCCAAACTATCTCAAGGACTTTTATGAGCATGTTTGGGTGTTAAGATCATCAGGAGAGGCTTTTCTCTTGGTCCCTCCACCTTCACAGGTACGTACGGCAAGGACACGGGAGAGGGCTTTCTCTGTAAATGCTCCCAGACTTTGGAACAGGAGGCCAAGCTGGCTCCATCTTTGCTGTTCTTCCACAAGCAGACAAAGACCTTTTTCTTCAGGCAGGCTTTCCCTTAATGACTGGCTGCCTGAGTGGAGTTTTTAAATGGATTGTTGTGCCTTACTGCTTTTAATGTGTTTTTTTTGTTTACCAGCTTTTAGTGTGGTATTTGTCTGATCCATTTTAGTATTTGTATATTTATAATGTCTCTTAATGATGTAAGCCGCCTTGGGCCCTTCTTAAGGAGAAAGGCAGGGTAAAAATATTTTAAATAAATAAATAAATAAACTTTCCCTTTGTGCATGGATGTTGGGTACTCGTGGTTTTATAAATAGTAGATGGTGAGGGTGTGTGTGTCAAAGTTTGCATTCCGCTAAGCTACTGCATTTATATCACAAATTTATTTGGGGTGGTGCTTTGGGGTTTTTGGCCAGATGTGTGGGGGGATGAATGGGATCTGCATGACCATATTCCAATGCAGTTGGGGTGAAAGCAGTCATGGACCACTCTGGCTTGGGAACCGGCTGCTCTTGCCTTCACCCCAGATGAGAGGGGATCCACTGATTGTCCAAGTACCCTGGTGGCATTCAGGGTCCCACAGTCCTATTGGGTTTCTCAACAGCTAGGTTGGAGTAGTGCACTGCTTGGCAACTAAGTCAGCTAACGCCTGAATCTGTCGCCCTGTGCTATGCCAAGGTGATTCATTTTTAACCAAAGAAGTTATGGCCATTTATATGCACCAAATATGGTGTGGAGCCCATTCTTTCTGAGAACGTTCTGTGACTGGGCTTGCCCCCTGGTCTAGCAAATGAATAATTGACAAGGCTGTTCCTCTCCCACCCACCTTGCTTCTTCATGCCCTTCACAATCTAAAAAAAAACACCAGTAAGACTCAGAAGAAGGATGGACTCAATTTACAATCAATTGGAAGAACAATTTGTAAAGCAATACAATACATACACAAGTCTGGCAAATGGCAGGAAACCACATTTTAGCAAATTTCTACAACAGACAATTTTGCTGACTGCAAGAATATCAGGCTGGATTGTATACATATATCTGTAGGAGGTGGAGATGAATAGCTGGAGTCCAAAGGCAGTAGCGTGTTTTGTACCAATTCATATACACACATGGGTTTTTTAAAGAGTGCTTCCCAACCACACACAGTAAAATATTCACAGTAAAAATTAAGTAGAACATTATAGAAGAAAGTTCTACACCTGTCCTTTGCTTGCTCTGTTAGTTTGCTAACTGTGTGGGTTTTTCTACATAGACAGCCATTAATAGATTGTATCCCACCTCTGCAATCAGAAAGCATATGGTCCATTCTACTATCTCAGCAAACTCCCACTTCATTTTGCCATATATGTATATCTAGTCTTAATCACTAACAATCATAGGATGGAGCTCTGTCTAAACCAGTCAAGGAAGGTATCAGGAGAAAACAGAGAGACTTACTTCAGAGTTTGTACTTTCACCAGTATCCTATTGCCCAGATATTCCTTGGGGCACTCAGGCACTGGCCGTATTTCCACTGCATCCTCCTATTATTAAGCATATTATGAATCAGTTAGTTCTTTTAGTTGAAGAATTTAGAGTGTCACTGTTTTATTACTACAACACAAATAATAATAAACTAAACTGCACATTAAAAAAACCTGTGATATATTCTCTCCTTCAGGATATTTAACCAAAAAGCCTGCCATGAACAAGTGGGATGAGTATCAGTAGTTATTACTTATTGAATTTATAGTCCACATATTAAATTTCCCATTCTTATTTGATTTTTATCACATAAAATAATATAAAACCATGTCTTACAGTATTTATATAAAAACAAAATGATAGGCCAACCAAGAAACAAATATATGTAGCATAGGGCCAGAAGTCATCAAAATTAATTTAATCACTAAAATTTAACTTAGTTAATTGAATAAGTCTTTCTGCAAGTTTTTATGGGCTGCGGGTTGAGAGGAGGACACAATTTGTAGTCACAAAAATCAGTAAATTAATACCAAATGTTAAAGAACAGAGTACCATTCCTTGATCTTCACAAAACTCACATGAATGGTTAATTTCAGCATGAATGCAGTATTCCAGACTTTTGCATGCTAATAAGACAGGAAATGTCCTGAAGAGTCTTCTAGTTCATTACTATAACAAATCTGGCTGCTAGGCAATGCATGAATATATTAAAAGCTTTATGCAATAAGTTTGAGTTGTCCACATGGAACCTAATAGTGAAAAATTTGCAGATAAAGCATATAATAATCATGTGCCATCAAGTCAATTCTGACTTACGGCAACCCTTTCCAGGATTTTCCAGGAACAGAATACTCAGAAGTGGTTGGCAAAAGAACAGCTGACCAACATTCCCTCTAAGCCGCACAGCTGCACAGCGCTGCATTGGGGCCACACAGCTGAGCCAGTGTTGCTGTCCATTTGCTTCTGTTCGTAGCTGGAATCCCGCACGCATGGGGCGGATCTCCCGCCCTGCGCTAGTGGAAAATTAGAGGGAATGTTGCAGCTGACCTACAAAGCCACAGCAGGCTATTCTTTTCAGTTTGGGACAAATCAGTTTTCATAAGTACTGATTGAATCAGATTGGATTTGGCCACATGATTATCTCAGCTCTCCACAAAAACTTAGATGACAATTCTCCGCATGGCAAAAAGTCACACTGCATTTTTATTTTCAATAACTTGTGGGGGGTTCTTCATTTCCATACATGAGTTCTATACAGTCCTGGTCAGATGCAAGGAGCAGCCAGAATTGTGGTCAACTAGACTTGATTCCTCTAAAATACAATTTGGCATTTTGTTATACTGTTGTGCCAGTTTGGGCAAAATAGAAACATAAGCAGTGCTAGCAGGATGGACATGTTGTAAGAAAATTGTGCCTTGCAAGAGGGAAGCCAATTTGGAAAAAGCTGGAATAGAACACAGTGGTAAAGCCTTTTGGGTTTACTCTTCTGGCATAAGTTCAAAAAGAGAGATTTACTAGAGCTTTATGGGATAGGTCCTTTTAAAACAGAGGTGGAACATTAGTGCCATGAGGAAATGCAATATCCCCCATAGCCCACGGCTACTGCAGCCCACCCTCTGCCGCAGGTGGCAATACACCACTGGCAAGAAAGGGCTGGTTTTCCCATTTAAATCAAGGCACACAGAGTAAATGTGCCTCATTTGCAAGTCACAACACATTTTAAAACAAAGGCATGTGTGCGGCGTTCCCTGTGCTATTAAAAAAACACTATGAAAATAATACTTTTTGTTGCCACGACACTACCGTATTTTAGCAGTGAAATGTAAAATTCAGTAGCAGAAGTGTTTGCCCTCCAAATAGACTTGGGCGCTACATGTGGGCCAAGTATCTTCCTCCCCCCCATTTTAAAGCATACAGTATGTGATTGCGGTGGTGATTGCCACAAGATTTACAACTCGCCTCATCTATACTGGGATATAAGGCTAGCAGTTCTGTAGGTCTGCTGTGTCGTCGAGCCTCCTCATTCTGCCTTCGAAGGTCTTCCGCACTAATGTGCTGTAGCAGGTTTGTCAGACGCGGATCAGGTTGTAAGCTGCGCAGGTCGAAATCGCCAGATGTCAGCGTGGCTCTACTAGATTCATCACAGAGGACCTTCAGAAGCCTGGGACCTGCCTGCTCCAGAGGAAATGAAACAGAGAACAGAACTAAGCACTTGAATTCACAGATGTTAAAACACACTCAAACCTTTTCTGCAGCAACAATGCCTATAAACATTTCCCAGCACAGACTAATAGATATCAGATGTTCAAGCCAAATAATCTTCCTCTTTACTACTGCTTTCATGCAGCCATCTATCCCATGAGAACTATTTACCTCACAGGAGGAGGGAGAATATCATCATCTTTGCAGAGATGCAAAGTTCATTATATGAACTTTGGGGGATGGTGGGGGAGAATAGGTTTGACATTAAAGCTGAGGTGGTCAAGGCTTAACAAAGAAAAAAGGTTGTATCATTTTATTCAGCAGCTACACACAGCCCTCAGCATTCCAGCCTCATATCCTTCTAAAATGGGACTGAATTCCCCAATGGGAACAGAACTCCGCTAGTATTCAGCCACACTTTCCTCGGAAGCATTCCTGGAGTGAAAGAGGGCTGCCCCCACTAGCCAACGTTTTGGGAGATTTTTGGATCTCATCCAGAAAATGCAAATCAATTTAAAAAATAAAGGTTGAGCACTTTAATTCAGCACTCTTGTAGAAAGAACCTGAAAACTGGGGGAGGGGGAGTACTGGGAGCATGCGGGAAGCCACTCACATTAAGGCCTTGACATATGGAATTGCCTCCACCACATACATAACATAAAGATTACAAATTAATTGAATATTTGAGAAGAATGCATATTAAATATTGGGTAAGCAACATGCATCGTAGCAAACAAGAACTGAGCAAATGCCAACCCTCTCCCCTGTTCAACTCCAGGGGTTTGCAGAGATCTGTCAAAATAATTCCAAAGAATACCTGATAACTTGAATCACAGTAATCCAAAATTTCAGATTCAAATGTTTGCTTTTGAAGAGTCTTGTGGAAATCTCTTCTGGATCCCCTTTTCGTAAACGTATATGTCTCATTATTTCCTTGATTCCTTCAATTTCAAAACAAGCTAGTTATTTTACAGTAAAAATTACACAAGATCAAATTAAAAACGAACTGCCACCCAATAAGATAGTCTGACTGAACTATTATGGCATGCATATAATGACACCAACCTAACAAATTAATATGCGTTAGGATATGCTTAACATGAGTATGAATTTATGGTAATACCATTACTACTATGTCTATATGGCATTACATGCCATTAAGTCGCCTCCGCCTTATGGTGACCCTATGAATGAGAGATCTCTAGAATGTCCTGTCCTCAACAGCCCTGCTCAGATCTTGCAAACTCAAGACTGTGGCTTCCTTTAGGGAGTCAATTCATCTCATATTTGTTCTCTCTTTTTTTTTTTTTGCTGCCTTCAACCTTTCCCAACATTATTTATTTTTTCCAGATAATCCTGTCTTCTCATAATGTGTCCAAAGTAGAATAGCCTCAGTTGTATCATTTTTTGCCTCCAGATCAGGTTTGATTTGCTCTAGGACCGACTTCTTCATCTTTCTGACAGTCCAGGTTATCTGCAAAGTTCTCCTCTAGCACCATATTTCAAACAAATCATATTTTTTCCCTGTCAACTTTTTTTCCCCTGTCCAGCGTTTACACCTGTGTACTGTATAGTGATTGAGAATATAATAGTGTGGATGATCTTGGAAAAATTACCAGGAAGCTGCTGCTGCTACACAGTTTATGTAACATCCAGCTTCCCTGAAGGTTTACTTCCCTGATTAACACAGCCAGGATCTGCTAAGCATACATCAAAGCACTCTCATCCCTCCCTGGGCTATAGCACCCTCTCGAAACTTCATACATTTCCCACACTTGCAACAGATCAATCACTGAATACCACCGGCTTTGCCCTTTCGTGAATTCTTCACCAACCAGATATTAATGGAGGCATGGATGTGTCCCCAGTGCCATCAGCAGATCTGCTTCCATTCTGATGCCCTGGGAATATGACTTTGCTTAGAAACAACCAGTCTAATGTCTCTTTAAAGATTCATACTTTATTTGACCTAAACTTTTGGGACTACAGCCAATGTCATGAGATACACACTTTTTAAAAGTCCAAATAAAAGCCTAGAGCAAAATAACACTTGTTAGCCTTTAAGGTGTTGATTTTTGTTCTTTCTGCTGCAACAGACCAACATAGAAGCACACCACCTCCAGAGCCCACTGTAATTTATGTGGTGTTCTTTCCAAAGAAGTAGCCTAGATACCTGAATGCTTTGTTGTCTTGCATAACAAATAGCCACAGTAAGTTATTATTGATCACGGAAACACTTTTTATTACATTTTTGGGAGTGGATGAATTATAGACCCTTTGTATTTTAATTGTTGGAATTTTAATTGTTTCCTGGTTGACTGAGAATGAAATATGAAGCCATAAAGCTGACATCATCTTCCTTGGCATCCCTGCTCCCTTTGAGTGTGACCTTGTCCTGAAAACTTTCTTAATTACACTGAAGGAAAGACAAGAGCTCTGGGTGGTTTTATTGAGAAGTTATAACATCCATGAGCTTTTGCTCCTGTTGCAGGACTAAAACAATACATTTGTGAACTGTGAATATTTTGCTACTCTCAGGTTCCAAAATATACCAGGATACAGAGGATGCCTATAAGCCAATGAATTAAGCCAGCTATACCATTAAGCTATCCTCGGGCACCAGTGTCCTGAAAACACAGCAAATTGCTCTTTAGTTGTTTGTTACAATTTTACAGCAAGGAAGCAGGAGTGGTGCTTGGAATATCAGCCTTGAGTGCCAAAATGACCTGCCTGGTTTTAGATGCTGTGCAGCTGGACTTTCCAGTGCCTCCTCTGTCCCAGGTGCCCAGCCAGGGAAGCGAGGCCTTAACCAAGTGCCATTTTCCCCAGATGCTACAGTGCATTTCCATTAATTGATACCTCTTCATTAGCCCTGACACTTGCTATTTTTACAAACTGGTACAACACAGGAAGAACATAGCATGTTAGCCCTACCCCCTCCATCTCTGGTTTCATCACTGTCCTACATGTGGACAACAACGCTCTGGACTCAAGAGCTTCTCCTATTTGTAAAGGCCTGCCAGATGTGTTGGAATTCTGGAAAATCAGGGCCCAACTCGTATAAAAAGCCGCTACAGATAATGGGGTTTCTGTCCGTCAGACCTGTCATCATTTGTCTGTTGGAGGCTGACAGAAATGATGAGGGAGAGGGCAGGCCTCATATCCTCCCTCTTCATGTGTTGTATTCAACATGTAAAAATAGCAATGAATATGGCTTGAAATAAAACTACTGGCATTACAGAAATCATGGTGACTATAATGACAGCACCCATTTTACACCAAGAGAGCCTTCACACGGACACTTCTTGGGCAAGCTTCTGCCAGCTCTGTCACTTCTACAGCTTTCGTGTTCCAATTAATATCCTTGTGACACTGAAAGTAATGGATTCATAACATAACAACCAATCATTCAAGCAGCTGCTTTAACTGATGCACAATCTGAAACAGGCAATGTGATCAGCAAGTATATGTTCACTTTTTAGTCAGTGGCTGGAAGAAAATACATGTACTGTACGTCAGTGTTGCTTACAGTGCATCTGCTACCTGCATTATGGCTATCTGCAATAAGATCCAAGTTTGAGTCTACCCCAGTCAAATTAAGGCATAACATGCAAATTGTCAATACAGCCTGCAGAATGCAGTTATCAGAGAATAAGCATTGTACCTCCCAATTATTTACATATTGGCTGAAATCCTGTTGCTTAGTATAGTAAATCACAACTAAAGTAGGCCTCTTGAATCAATGGAATTTACAGAAGAATTACTAAATCTTCACCGATTCTATAGGCCTATTCCTGTTGTGAATTCACTATGTAAAACTGCATGATTTCAGCCAATGAGTCAGAATGCCACATCTTAATATTCTTCTACCAAGAAAACTAAATATGAAAACAATGCCTTCATTCTTCAGTTACAAATATCAAACTTACCTTCGATTAACGATCAGCCACTCACGAATATAGGTCCGAACACAATCCCGAACATGTGGATCCAACTCAGCTCTACAGTGGGAAACACACATTTAAATACACATAACCAACTCACAATGTATAAGCCTTTTCTGAAAATCAATAGCAAAAGAGCTACTCCTACTGTCTATGAAAAATGGTTGATACTCATTGGTTGCAATTTGTATTTCTATATCGCATTTCCTATCCAAAGATTTTCTAAGATTTTATTATACATATCTTTTTTATAACAAGAAAAATCATAAGAATAACTATTTAAAAATACTTTTCCAGATGTGTAATATTGCCAAATAGCAGTGAGGAATACCACCCTATCCAATTTGTGTCTAAATATTTGTCATACAAATTGGGATAGCTCCATCCCGAGCTGTTATGCAAGTAGCTTGAACTGATTTGTTCTCAGGTTTCTGCAGACATATATATGCATTTTTATGTTTATGGACAGGGAGGGGGGGGAAGAACATCTGGAAAATTAAGGGCTCTGACCTAGAATGGAGGCCACTACACAGCACCATCACTTTTGGGAATGTGGAAGTGTAGGCAAAGCTCCAACCAGTTTCCTCTCCGCACCCCTGAGAGTGACGTTCAAGAAAAACATGTGTTGGGGTTGTGCGGGGTTTCCCCTTAGTGTCTCCAATTAATAGCTTGGTTTGCTTGAATGTGCCCACTCACTGTGTAAACTGTCAAAGTGCTGCATGTTTGGCACCTATCCATTTTTTAATATTCACAGACACCACAACAAGATGAAAAAAGGGTTCTGCAAATAAATGCCAGCAGCATACACTAAAAAAATAAAACAAAGTAGAAAAATGCAGGAGACAGGGACATGGTCATGCTATTTTGATGATTAAATCAGAGCCTGCAGAACAGAATGTCATGCATCCCATGTTCACATACACACTTGATCTTAAGTTAAACAAAGAATCAATGTAGCTATACAAAAGAAAGAGCAGAAAGTTTCTAGAACGTTGTCCATGATGCACCACTCTCCTTTAGCCACGCTTTACTTGTGACACAACTGCTTAGTCAAGTGGACGGGGAATAGAGCCCAATGAGCTTGATCTGAGCCCTCCCTGGGGCTCAGCTATTCGAGTTTCCAAGAGAGGTTTTGGTTTTCATTTGAACTTCAACTGTTGTGTTGTATGTTGTGTGGATACTATGAGCTTTAGGCGGGGTTCTGCGATTTAGGGATTGTTACGAGGGTGTGTGTGTGTGTTTGGTCTGGTCTGGTCTCTGAGTGTTCTTTGTGAATTTCATTGTATGTGTATACGGTGTATATACGTTCAATGACAATAAATTGAAATTGAATTGAAATTGAATTGAATTGAAATTGAAAAATTGAACTATCTGTCAATAATTCCAAAAAATTGAGTTTATGGGGTGCCGAGTGTTGCACTAAGAATGAAAATTGCTTTTTAAAACATGTCTCGGAGGTTGCTGAGAAAAGTGAAAGTACAATTGGAAAAGTGCTCCATGAAGAAAGTTTATATTATAAAACCAAAACACCTTACTAGTTTTTGATCAAAGCTACTGATAAGATAACAAGGCAGAAGTAGCTCATTCAGTTTTGTGCCAGTTTTCGTGAGAAAAACAACAAAACAATGATCTAACGTGAGCAAGAAAACAAGAGCAAAAAAGTGAAGTGCACTTTGAAATGCCACTTGTGTTGTGTTTTACCTATAATGTTAATTAACAAAGAGATGACATAAAATATACATGGACAGCTGTGTTAGCCAAATGGGAAGAGCTATAGAACCTTTAACAGATTATTATAAAAGGAGAAAAAAAGGCAAATGTTATTTTAAGCTGTTTAAAGTACAGTGGTGCCTCGCTAGACGATGTTAATCCGTTCCGCGAAGATCGCTGTCTAGCGAAAACATCGTCTAGCGAAGCACGTTTTCCCATTGGAATGCATTGAAATCTCTTCAATGCGTTCCAAGGGAAAACGCAGTCGTCTAGCGAAAATCTCCCATAGGGAAACATCGTCTAGCGAGTGCGGGTCCCCATCGGAATGCACTGACAGCTGCACTGACAGCTTTTCACCACTAGTCGGCGCACTCCTATGGGGAAACCTCATCGTCTAGCGAAAATCGCCATAGGGAAACATCGTTTTGCGAAGCGCAGTAGCGATCGCAAAAAGGCATCGTCTAGCAATTTCCTCGTCCTGCGAGGCAATCGTCTAGCGAGGCACCACTGTAGTAGTAGTGAAGAGTAGTGAAGAGAAAGAAATGTGTCATTTGTTTTATAGGGCTTTAGCCTCATAATTAATAATAATTAAGTGCTTTGAAAAGAGGTAAAATGATATGTTATCCTATAACACCATCTATCAGCATTAATGTGACCTACATCACCGGGCATTACCCACGGACAGGTCCCCCTGAAGTTTGCAGGGATATAGATTAACTGTACCATTGGAACACACTCCCAGTGATAAGCTCTAACGTAAGATTGCTTTCATAGCAATGTGCTTTACCACAGTGATGTGCTGGCCTTGGTGATAAGACAGGTTGTTTTGGTTTAGTTAAAGTATAAATACGGGATGAAATCACATAGAGTGTCATGAAGGCACAACGGGAGACCCACACTGTTGTTGAATGGAGATCCATCTTTCCAAAGAGAATGTGAGAGAGTGAGATAGAGAATGGAAATGAAGCCAGGCAGACATCCTTAGAGCAACAAAGAGATAATAATGCTGCATCAGACTACGGACATCACATAGTCATAGATTCTAACTGGCCAAGGCTGGGTGAGATTTTCTCTTTTTAGAAATAGGTTTTTGTTAACAGTTAACAAAGGATGATTTTAAATTTTGGCAAGGAATGATTAATAAATATTGTAATGAAGGGAAGAGAGCCACAATAAATAAAAAGTATTGGTATAAAACAACAACAAAAGGTGGTATAGGTTTACCAAATATAAAGAATTATTATTTGGCTAATCAGTTGAGGTTTATTGGGGAAATTATATATAACCCAGAAAGGTTAATTTGGTGGAAAATGGAATCATCAGAATTACAGGTAGATATTGAAAAATATCTATTTGGTATGGTCAAGAAATATAAAATAAGTGAAATTAATAACCCGTTTTTAAAGATAATGTTAAACATATGGTATAAGTATAGAAAGAACTAGAGGAAAAGGGAGAACTCCAAATCAAGAATCAATGCAGTTCTGGAGAAGAGGACAATAAAAGAAGAAGAAGAATATAGATGGAGGAAGAAGATTATTGCAAGAGGTCCCGTCTATGGTGGTGGGGAACACAGTTAATTTGTATTTTGGTTTATGTATTTTATGTTTGTTATAGTTGAAATAAAAAATAATAATAAAAAAAAGAAAAAGGTTTTTGTGTGTGTAGATACGCTTAGAGGCTCAATAATATTTTTCATTTTATATTTTCTTATAAGTACTCTGATGTTCTTTCATGTATCTTTAAGAAAGCTTTTCAAGCTTTTGGAGTTATACTGCTTTCTACTTTTAAACGAAGTGCTATGGAAAGGTATTTTCTTAAACATGCTTTTTAAAATATGTCCTTTAAATAAGCTCCTTTCTTTTTGATTCAAACTAAAGTTCTTATCTGGACTTTGTATACCTACAAGCTTACAACTGAACTGTATATTCTGACTTAAGTATTTGTCGAAAGCTTAAGTTCCATTTTTATAGGTTTTCAAGCATCTATGCCTGCAGTTTTTTCCTCACAACTATCTTTGTAACTGTCTTTGATATTTTTTGGATTTGCTACTTCTAAGTATGGAACCAAGAAATAATGTAAATAAATAAAACTTGCAAAAATAGACAAGTTTTGAAGAATACTAGAATTATTGCAACAATGAAGACACTTATAATGAGATACCCAGATGAATTTGGAACTGCTTGTCACTGATTGTCTGGTCTCATTCTGGGATTAACCCTTTCCTGGGATAATGTCAGTTACAACGATTCATAGGCTTCTGTTCTTTTCCTGGGAGGTCTATAAATCTATGTAGGACTCCTGGGGGAGTGAGGCATCTTTATAAGGTTCTGACATATCAGCCTCCTTCAGCTCTGGCATTTATTGGTACTTCTTCAGCAATTGGTGCCAAGTACTTTTTTAAAATCTCAGCATTTTCACAAGAATGCAAAAGGAAACTCAGTGATTTGTAGGGGCACACAAATGGCACAGTTTCTGATTGGCTAAGAGGGAGGGGAACCTAGACTTATAAACCAGTGAGTGACTGAGGAATGCCTGGGCATAGGGTGAGGGTTAGGATTACCTCCCTGTTGGATTTTCATTGATGTTCAACCATATACGCCCAACTCACAACAGTAGGCCCAGGTCTTCATTTACCACACTCCACTGGATGAACTCTTAAACTCTAACCTAACCCTACCCATAACTAATCACTTACGCGTTAAAATCAGATAGGCAGGAGCCTGGATGGGGCTAAAGCATTTTGTCTGATGATGCCATCCCCCATGGGGAACAGTGTTAGGCTGTGGTTAAATGGTTGTGTTGGCCTTTTCTCTCAGATGTGAGAGATGGTCCTCTCACGAAAAGGTTCATTGCCTGAGGGAATAAGTGAAACATGGACTGTGCTTGAGAGCTAAGTAGTCTCATTGTATGTGGTTCAGCTGTTGAACCTCTATATTTTATAAATTTTGGGAATCCAGAGGCCAATGAGAGTGAAATGGTGACTTAAAGCCTGATGGAGCTCATGGCCTCTGGCATCCACTCTCTTTTTAAAACAGCATTGTTTTCACCATGAACTCTTACAGGTCCAGAACAAGTCTTAGACAGAAAGAGGTATTTTAATGTTTATGATGCTGATGTATACACTGTACATGTTAGTATAATGGGAGTTTTCTGAGTGTCTAAAAACTATGTTGGGGGAAGGGACAGCTCAATTTTTTCTAATTGTGTATCTTCTATGTGATATCTGTCTTCATTGGCCAATTCTTCTGTATACTCTTCTCTGTGTATTTCAGTAACTGCTTTTAGTAACATGCAGGATGATTTTATTTTAAATAAAATACTACTTTCTAAAAACAAACAAACAAACAAAAAACGCCCTCATAGTCTACCGTACACCAGTCTGTTGTACATGTTATGTCTACATAAGGAATAAAAGATAGGTGTAGCGGCAGGAAAAAGCCACATGGTGTCAGCAAATAGTCAAACTTTTATTGAAAGAAATTTTTAAAAGTGTTCTAATTTGCTTTAAATTCTGCCTCCTTTTGAAATCTATTCAGGGAATGGGATCTAAGTCCAGCTGTCATCATAATCCTCAATGGAACTTTTCTCCACAAAGTGCTCTGCAGATGTAGACTGTAACTCCCACCATGCCCCACCATTTGCTACTGTCAGATATGGTTGAAGAAGATGCCCTTCAAAGATCTGGAGAGCACTGTATGAGAGAAGCTTTAGGAATGTGTAACCCACTGGGCTGGATCTCTTAGCAGATGTGGGAAGTATCAAGTTGAGATCTTTCTAGGCAGGTATCCCTTTTTTCAGCTGGTTGGATAGCTCAGTGGTTTAGCTATCTAGTTGCAGAGCCAGAGGTTGGGAGTTCTACTCCCCACTGTGCCTCCGGCAAGAAGAGCCAGCCTGTGTGACCTTGGGCCAGCTGCACAGTCCCAGGATGTCCCCAGAAGAAGGGGATGGCAAACCACTTCTGAGTATTCTCTTCGTGGAAGACCCTGAAAAGGATAGCCATAAGTCAGAATTGACTTGATGGTATATTATTATTATTATTATTATTATTATTATTATTATTATTATTATTATTATTATTATTATTATTATTATTATTATTATTATTATAGCCTCGTGGCGCAGTGGTTAAACTGCTGTACTACAGCTAAAACTGTGCTCACGACCTGGGGTTCAATCCCAGGTAGCCGGCTCAAGGTTGACTCAGCCTTCTATCCTTCCGAGGTCGGTAAAATGAGTACCCAGCTCTCTGGGGGGGCAATGTGTAGCCTGCATAATTAACTTGTAAACCGCCCAGAGAGTGCTTGAAGCGCTATGGGGCTGTATATAAGCAGCACGCTTTGCTTTTTTGCTTTGCTTTATTATTATTATTATTGATTAAAAACTCACTGTTAAAAATAGTGGTGGGCAAAGTACACCCCTCCAGATGTTGTAGGATTACAACTCTCAGCATTCCTCACCACCAGCTATGCTGTCTAGGGCTAATGGGAGTGGCAGTACAATTTCCTTCTTTCTTTATTCGTACCAGAGCATTGCACAATTTAAAATCATGGATGTATATGAAATATAGAAAAAATTAAAAACAAATTAAAATTTAAAGATAATTAGATTATTTTTGACTAAAAGTGGGCTACTCCAATAGTGTTATCTCTACCATTTGTTAGATCTATTGTACACATGACAGGGCATAAATTGCATGCACATAAGTGCTACGTTGATTGAATTTCTCCACAGTCACAGAAAATTTGTCCACTTCAACAATCACCAGAGAATTTTACTTTGTCTATCCCTAGTTTTAAAAGAAAGATATACGAATAACAGCTGCTGGCTACTCCATTCCCCTCCCCCCACAGCTGTCCCCAGATGTGAACACCAATAGATAGGGGTTAATCATCAGTGTGAGTATAGAGATGTTGTCAAGGGGAAAGTGTCAATCTACTTTCCTACAAGCTGAAAGCAACTCTGATGACCCCCTCCTCATGCATCACCCATGTTTATTATTTTCAGAGGGCAGGGAGCTTGAAAGAAAAAAGTTCACATTTCAAATACCTTCTCAAAGTCTGCCAGCATTATCACAATCATCTATCATCATTCCTAATTCATCTAGGCCGCTTCCCCAGAAAATGGACCACAGAAGGGGAATCATGTTCAGGCTGTACACATGCTGACTTACAGCAACAAAGATGCACACAGGTCTTGAATTTAACACATCCTCTCCCTTCCAAGTGCTCAGACCTGAGACATATTTTTATTATCATGGCAAATCCGTAGAATATGAATACCAAAAACAGCATATTCCCCAGGGAACTAAGTAGTGGTTTGGGGAATAATGGAAAGTTCTTACAGAAGGTATATACTCCAGTGAGCTTCAAATTATGTCTTTATTTCTGTGTTTACATTTATATCTTCCACAGAGCTCAAGACACCATGCATGGCTCTTTCTCCCCACTTTCTGCTTGCAGTAGCCCTGTCAGCTAGTTCAGAAAGGGCGATTGGCTCCAGTGTACTTAGCGGGTTTACTAGATAAATGAGGATTTGGCTCTGAGTCTCCCCAGTCCTAGTCATCATCGTAAGCATAATACTTGGGGTTTTAAAAAGAACTTTCCATTTCTTTACCCTTCCTCTGGCAAGGATGGCTGCAAGGTCCTGTGTTCCTTTGGTGTGAAGATCACCTCCAAATCATCTTCAGGAAAATCACCAAGTTCTTGAAGGAATTCTGAATCTAGGTGATTCAGCTTCATCATCAGGAAACCCTCAAAATCAACTGGCTCTACTGCATCATAGAACTGAGGCTGAAAGTTACAAAAGGAAAAAAGGCGATCCATAACCACTTCTGTTTTGACAAGGATTCTGCAAAAGCATTCAACGATTATGCCTCCATCACCTGCCCCAGGGAAGCTAAGGAGACCCTTTGATTGACCATGGGCATCAATCAGATGTGCCATCAGTGCAATCACTCTCATAAAACAAAGTTCATTGAGTCAGCCCTCAATCCAGTATACAGCATCCCATCATGCCACTGTATAGACTTGACAGAGCCAGGACAGGAAACTGAGAAAAATTGGGAAAAGACTACAAATACTTAAGCGGTACAAAACTATATAGGACGGAAGTTCGTAATAATAATAAAAAAAAAAAACCTCATGTGCATCTTCAGCCACAAAGCTGAGAAGAAATATACTCTTCATTTTTCAGGTCTCCATAATACAATCTTACAAAGAAGGCAGGAGCTTAAAAATCCCATTGACTTATTTTACTATAGTAAAAAGATGGTTACTGTGGGGATACTACATTGTCGGCCAGTTTTTTCCATTACATATACCTTCTTAAAATGTTTCTAGAATAATCAAAGGAAGCTACTTAAATAGTTTTTTGCATATATAAAAATTGATTGCAAATAATGCACTGATGGAATAGACCATGCCTATGAAAATGTGCACCATAATAAATCTGTTAAAGTGCCACAGGACCCTTTGCTGTTTTTGTTGCAAATCTCATGATTAAGAGTCCTCAGACTTAAAGCCCTTTAGATCAATAAAACCTGTTTATGAGAAGAGTCAGAATTTGCATGCATTTCCATGAATGAAATGCCACGTGCTAAAAAAATGTATTAATAACAGAGCTCTGTGGCACTGCAAAAACTAACAAATACATCAGGGCATCAGCTTTGGGGACCACTTTTATTTCCCCACTGTGTTGGGTATCATATTCATCTGAATTTTTTTTAAATCAACGAACAGATCAATGCACCCTGTACTTTATTTCTTTGCCAATAAAGTTGCATGACATTTTGCAAGTAAAATAATCTTTCCTCTTTTTTTAAAAAAAGAGGGAGTTTTGACATAAAGTGAACTCTGCATAGACTGTACTTTGAAATATTGCCCCTGTCATTTCTACAGTTTTGTAAATGTCCTAAAGAAGAACGACAACCTTGTGCAAGAGCGTTTGCAAAGAACAGTAAAAGGAAGATCCGTGCAGCTAGTGAAGAACTGCTGCACAGAACCAGCATGGTTGAACCTGTGAAAAGCAAATCAAATATCACAGAGAAAATGTTACAGCAACATACCTTTTTAGTACAGCGAGATCAACAGTATAAAATAATTGGCAGCAATCAAAATGGCGCAGAGAGGAAACAAGACGCAAGCTTCTTGGCAAAATGTTTTTTGTTTTTTTTTAAGGGCAAATGACAGACTCCCCCTCACCCTCTAGTGACTAACCAACAGAGCAAGTTAAGCACCACTGCTTTTCAGATTGAGGAAGTTGGTAAAATAATGGTGGTTAACTGACAGACAGGAAATGTAAGTTTAACACAGTTTCAAAAACTGCGGCTCTCTAAATAACTTCACATACGTATGAGAACGTAGTAAAAGCTCTGAAAATCTCATAATATTCAACAAAATTCTGTAATTACAAAATGTTCTATGCCTGTAGCAGGCACCAAAAGCAGGAAAAGGATAATTACCTACAAAACTTGAGATTAGAATTGATTTATTTTTAGAGAACAGCTATTCTGAGAAATTATACCTTAGTTCAGTGGTTTCCAACCTTAGGCAACCCAAGTGTTCTTGGACGGCAACTCCCAGAAACCCCGGCCAGCAAAGCTGGTGGTGAAGGCTTCTGCCTTAAGTTCAACAATTTTCAAAGATCTGGTGTGAGCAGGTGGGCACTTGCCCGCAGGTGGGTCAACTTCAGCTTCTTCCTGGCACTGCAGGGGCCCAGTCAAGAGTCGATGGAAGGCTAAGAATGGTGTCCTTCCCTAGGTCACTGCCAGGGAGGAGTGTTATTTGCCTGAGCCGTTGGCTCAAAGGATAAGGAAGGCAGGAGAATGAAAAGGGTAGGAAAAATCCTACGCAAGGAGCTTCCCAGCCCAGCAAGAACAATAAAAGAGGAAATTATAAGACAGCAAGGGAAGCCTGGATATCCAGTGTGGTGTAGTGGATAGAGTGATGGACTAGGACTCAGGAGGCCTGGTTTCAAATCCCTGCTCAATCATGGAAATTCTGTATGTGCATGTGTATGTGTGGAACTGGTAAGACCGCTCCTTACTTATCTCACATACCCTGAAAGCCCTAGTAGGGTCACTATAGGTTGGTTCTAACCTGATGGCACATAGCAGAGCAGATCATAACATAACAGGAAGCCTGCAAGGAAGATTGAGAGGGAACTGGATAGAGAATGAGTGGGAAGGCTGAAGCAGAGATTGAGAGCTCAACAGAGACAGAAAAAGAGGAATGAAGCCAAGGAATGAGCTGATGGTCCTGTGGGAGCAAGTGGGGGTCACAATCCACCAGCCTATACCTGCTTTGCCAGGCTCTTTCTAACTGGTAAGCCTTCCCTCTCTGAACCCAGCATTCTCCAAGGCAGCAATAGGTTGACTGCTTTGATTCATGTCTGAAGGATACAAGCCTACCATGGGTTGACAGGCAGTCCTGTCAGTGGTACCCATCGAGATCCCAGCTACAAAGGTCACACCAACCCCAATTCAACTGAGATGGTGGAGGCATCAGAGGAAGCTTTAAAAACTGTGCCAGATGGCCAAGGACTTGAAAAAAGGAAGAATTACACTGTGAACTATTCACTCCCCTTTCTGTTTGTGCTTGAGTCTTAGTACCACATCAATATCCCACACAAGAATGGACTACAAACCATCAGGAATACTGTTCTGAATTATGGTCTGGCACATCTAACCGCAAAACTGCATCCACCGTTAACTATTTCCTCTTAAGTAACTATTTATTTATTTAAAATATTTTAACCCCACCTTTCTCCTTGAAAAGAACCTAAGGCAGATTACATCATTAAAAGCCAAGATTTAAAGCTAAAAACAGTAAGTGTACAAACACAATAAAGGATCAAACTAATACCACACTAAAAAAACAGTAAACAAAAGCAACACCAAAAACACATGTAAAAAGGCTGACTGGACTGGTACCTGGTTCTTTTTCCCCCCTTTGATTATGAGACAGTATCATCCGTGGTACCCAAAAGCAGCAGGCTAGCTGAGAAGATGCAGGGCAGGTCATGCAGCACATTGAATTCTGTCTTCCAAATTTTTGTTTTTGCCTCATAGCATTTTCTCCTCTCATTCTGCTTTAGGATAGGCCCAGCCTCACCTTTACCATCTATGCAGCACACACCATATAATGTATTGCCCAATCCTGTGCATCACTTCAATGCTCGCAATGAGACAAAGTCCTTAAAAAATACTGGGGGGCAGAAGGCTGTTCAAGAGCAATGCAAAAGAAGACACAACAACGCACACACCTGCTGTCCAATACCATGCCAGCCTTCTCACTCCTCTGTCATCTGATGCCTGAGGTAGGCATGTACATAATGAAAGGGCCAGCGCTGTCCCATACACTCAAACACACCTAGGATTTTCCAAAGCAGAGTTTACCCTTGTCCATGCTAACCGGGAATAACCTCACACAATTACAGAAATGTGTAAGAATCTCCACACTTACAAGATGAATAGAAGAGAACCCAGGGGTACTGATACTTCGCTGAGGGAATTGTCCAAGGTTTGGCTGATGCACAAACTGTCTTCTTATTTCTGCTGAGGAATGCCTTTAATACCAAATAAGAAAATACTGGTTATTCACAAATCAGGTATTAACAACACTTTCTCAAGTATTTTGATACATATTTAACAAGACTTACAAGGATACCCTTATATTATTTGAACCAAACATAATGCCTTCACATCATTATAAATCAAATGTTGTTTCAGTGCTTGTATATGATTTAAAAAGGCAGAGGGAAAAATGCCAATTTTCGAGTAAAGGTATTTAGGAGAAAACACTGGAGAGGAAAACACAATAGCACCATGCCTAACCTCTAATGGAAATGCAGTAGTGACTGCAAGGCAAAATTATCACTTAGGCCAAAATCGTCTTGAATAGCATAACACTAAAGCATAATTTTTGAAGCAGATTGCTGAATCATACATCTTTCCAAAATGTACCAACGTTGTCTTTCTTAAAAGACATAAACAAATTATAAAACATACAGTACAGGAAAGTAAATAAATAACAATAGTATAGATGGAAATTCAACTTAAATGTTCCAACAATCAGACACTGCCTCCAGATACTCAGGAGAGAGCAGCTACACAAAAATGCCCACAGAATTTAACTGTGTGGTTCTTACACTGTCTCTTTTTCACTTATGCAGGCTGGGAATTTTGTCAAATAAAGTAAATGAAATGAAACTGCAGAAGGTTTTTTCTGTGCAAACACTGGCCAAAATCACATCATCTAGAGGTGTAAGATCATCTTAGCCAGAACATAACCAAATCTCATCTTCAGAGGCTAAGCAGGTTCAGACCTGGTTAGTGTTTGGATAGGAGATCAGCAGGAAATATCCTGAATTTCCAGGTAGGACTAAGAAAGCATCCTGCCTGAAACCCAGAATTGGTGAGAGTCAGAGTTGACAATACTGAGTTCGATAGACCATTGGTCTGACTCAGTCAAATTATACATTACAAATACCCATCCCTGCAGCTGAAATCAGATTGTGTCTCAGAAATTATTCAGGTGAATCTTATTTTCTGAGAAATCAGACTTGCTGAATTGTGTTTAGCTCCTAAAGACCAATCACCAAAAAAAGCCAAATTAATTTGCAAACAATGTGAGGGGTGAAAACCTCTGACCATAACAATTAGATACTTTCCCACCCAGCCCCAATGCACAAAAAGGAATGAACTCAGTTAGAGAGACTTGAACTGAACCTAAGTAATTGTCTCCAGTTCACTCGCCTTTGTAAACAGATCAGTCATTCTTACTCTGTGGAAAGAGACCTTACCTCCCCTCCTACATTACATTTCTTTTATAGCTGGCAATGTTGGAGGAGTACACATTCCCACCGATGTCAGTGAACTGGATAGTTTCTAATGGCTGCAATTACATCAGAGTCACTTCAGAAATACACAAGGGCCAACAAGAGCAAATCAGCTATTACACTAATGAACAAGAGGAGCTGGAAATCCGTGCTCATACTTTTAGACTCGGTCCTCCTGTTAAGGAGTTTGCATGGGCAAAAGAGTTTGCATCTGTATATGCAAAAGGACTGCAACTTTATTTCATAAAGATAAAGATCCTGACAATATTTCTACAATTTTCTTAAACATCCAAAGTACAAAACATTTGATTTTTCTAATATGTCTGTTGGATCACCTCTATTCACACCCAAGGCCAGGGACTGACTTTCAAGAGAAAGTTAAACATGATGGCAGAAGGGGGAGAACACTTCGCATATCATATAAACCACAAAACTCAGATTGTAATGATGGTGACAAACTACAAGTCTTTTAGAATACAGGACTGAGGGTGTTAACTAAAACCCACCATGTTGGGCACAGTTTGCTATAATTATAATATATTCAAAGCCATTGTGCTTTTTCCAGACACTCTTCAAAGTTCCATTCAAACAGAGCAATGGTTCCCAACCTTATTTCACTTGTATACCCCTTGGCAGCCAATTTCCATAAGCTGTACACGTCATATTAGCAAAATGTTTGTAATTAATATGGTTGCTGTTATTTCAAATTTATATGTTGTAACTGTAAATAAATAGCCCAATAATGGGATGAAAAAGCAATGGAATAATGTGAACAGATACCGCATATATATTTACATTCAAAACTCAAAAGATACAATGAATTCAAATAAATACATCACAGGACTGATTGAGGTGCCCACTTATATATACATTGGTATTGGTGTGACAGCACTCAAATGTTCGTGAAGCGGAAGAGAGTGAAAGCTGAGCCTGTAACAGGCCTGCCGCCGAGCATATGTGCTATAATGGTGTGTGTGCAACACACTATTTAGGGAGGAACTCACTACGATTCGCCAAAGTAACAAAGTGAGGGAAGGGGGCCTTTCTCAAGGATAAATAATGAAGAAAATACACTCTGCCATTCAGCATAACATTCAATTAATTTCACAAAAATTGACTTGTATCTCGTCTTACACTGTTGACATATGTACCTTTTCCCACCATTACTCTATTTTTTTCATGTACCCTTAAATACCGTGGTTCATACCTCTGCAGGTACACACGCCCTACGTTGAGAATCAGTGAAATAGAGGATATACTTAGCACATTCTCAGATGAGATGGAACACATCTGTTTGTCATACGACATGCTTGTCCTCAACGACGTATCTTAAATTCAATATGTTTTTTAATGATGACGTTACTAGAAGATAAACATGGGCTTATGTTGCAAATCTGATTGTAGGGTCATTTGTCTCTAAAGAACTCTCAATGTAGGAGAGAAAGTGGTTTAAATTGACATAATACACACTCCCCTTAACTTCTAGTTTGACCTTCAGTGACTTGAGGATCACATTATTTGATGGACGACTTTCCATCATAAATATCTTCCTATTTATAGTCTTAGCAAATAGTCTCCTATCTATCGTTTAGACAGATACCAAATGATCGCGCTTCAACTGTACAATGTCCCTCCACAATAACATGTATGGAAGGGTGCCGTTATATTCATAGCCTGCTAGCAGACTTCCTATAGGCCATTTTGGGACAGAATGTTGGAGTAGATAGGTTTTAGTCTGGTACAGCATTCATTCATTCATTCACTCACTCACATTGCTGTGCTACCTTTCGACACAAGGCAGTTCACAAGCTACTGCGAAATAAAGTGACTAAAATCACAATAAATTGTGGCATTAAAAATCAAACATATAACAATATTAAAATAATTCGTTTAAAACAAACATCAAATAAGATTAATGTCCAGCACACATGATCAAAAGCTGCCTAGTACTGTAGTTCAAAGACTGACTTAAAAAGATGGTTTTCACCTGCTGCTGGAAAGACATGAAGGAGGGGGGCAAGCCTCCCAGAAAAGGCATTCCATAGCCTCAGAGTTGCCCCAACCTTATGGAGTGTGTGGCTTACTGACAAAGTGAGGTTAATACCTGACAATGTACCTGCTTTCCCTACTATCTCCTCCAGCCTAACTGCTTGCTTCTCTCTGCTTGTCTCCCTCTCCTTTCTTTCATTCCTCTTTCATATTTTATTACTTCTGTGCTCACCAACAATCTGGCCTTTCCTTCCCATAATCACCCTGACCTTACCCTCACAGGGTACAAATAATAATATTTGGGGTTTCAAGCAGAGTGCCTACCCAATGCTGCTATCTAAACATTATCTGCTGTCAAAGGTTTCCTCATGCGTTCCTAACATGCTCGTGGGAGACTTGCTAAAAATTGAAGCCTAGCTAGTTCTGAAATATCAGTCAAGTTCATGCTAGCCATCTGCCTGCCTATCACTTGAAAGACTTTGGAAGATGTCATGTACTCACCTTGTTACAGCCAGTGACATCAACATCCTTAAGCCACTTCCATTCTCTCTGCCTCTTCTGCTGGTAAGCGGACACAGAACATCCAGGGTAAGCAGACGTTCTACTATATCTAGGCTGTCAACCTGCTTGCGGTTTCTCTGTTATCTGCTTCAGTGAAAGAGATCATAGTGGCCACCCTGCTCTTGTAGGTTGCTCTCTACCTCCACAAGAGACTAGGAATATATACTCCAGATTGTGGCATGTCACTGCTCCAGTGTGGGACGGACACTGCTCTCTGTTTTAGTAACAAACTGACCAATGCACCTCATGTTGATGCTGCCTGGCTAAAGAACAGAAGGCTTGCCATTGTGACCTCATGCTAACATGGGTTTGAAACAGAGAATGGACCTGACAAGTTACAATTAATCCTCACAGAGAGTAATGCAAAACTGAATTCAAAGTAAACTCAAACTAAAGTGCTCATTCTCACACAATCTAATGCAAAATCTCTCCAAGCTGTCCTATATCTAGCTCAGAACTGCCTAACAGTTTTGCTCAGTGAGTAAATGTAACTCGCTTTATGTGGGGCTGCTGATACAAAGTGTCAGGAAATTTCAGCGGGTCCAAAATGCAGCAGCCAGATTGCTGACAAGGACTGGTTACAGGGATCACATGACCCCCGTTACAGGAGCTCCACTGGCTGCCGATCAGTTTCCAGGCACACTTCAAAGTGCTGGTTTTAACCTATAAAGCCCTAAATGGCCTGGGTCCAAGCTATCTCAAAAACCGTGTCTCCCACCATGAGCCACCTCAGTTGATAAGATCTTCAGGTGAGGCCTTTCTCTCGGTCCCACCACCTTCACAGATGAGTCTGATGGGGACACAGGAGAGAGCCTTCTCTGTTGTTGCTCTCAGACTTTGGAACTCCCTCCCACAGAAGGCCAGACTAGCCCCATCTTTGCTGTCCTTCTGAAAGCAGGCAAGGACCTTTCTCTTCAGTCAAGCTTTCCCTCAGTGACTGGCCACACGGCTGGCTACATGAGTAACCTTTAGATGGATTGTTATGCATTACTGCTCTGACTGGGTATCAGTACATACTTGTGTTTACCATCTGTCAGAGTGGTATTTGTTTGTTCCTTTTTAGTATTTGCATACTTATTATTTTAGCTTTAATACTGTCTTTTAATGATGTAAACTGCCTCTTTATGCTCATTGTTTTTAGCTTTAAATATTGTATTTTAATTATGTAAACCACCACTGTATACTCATTGTTTTCAGCTCTAAATATTGTCTTTCAAGGATGTAAGCTGCCTTGGGTCCTTTTTAAGGAGAAAGGCGGGGTAAAATTATTTAAAATAAGTAAATGAATAAATAATAAACCGCATAAACAGGAGCTGAGGAGAAGATGGAGGCACTCCTACTGCCACAAGGACTCTTGAATAAGAAGGCCCAAGATATTTTGTTGCCTGAAGTGAAATAACAAACGTTAACAAATGTTATGTACATGTGTGTGCAAACGCATGCATGCACAGACATACACATAGAGCCCAAACCAAGGTGTATAATATCCAAAGATAGTCATACAAGTTTAGCACTTGAGGCCGATAAGGCCTCACGTTAACGCGCCCAATAATAATAAATTACATAATAATTTGCTGTCCATTCATGACACTCCATGTTAGGTGCCTAAAGCACACACCTCCCCACACCTAATGGTATAATAAAGTCTGGAAGGCATAACAGAATCTTCCAAGAAGCAAAGTTTGGATCCATATAAATCTGGAACTGGACATTAATAACACTAGTCTGGACAAGATGTGATTGAGGACAAAAGTATCAGTTCCTCAGATCACTGCATAATGGAGATATGCTTCATCTCCCCTCCCTTTCTACTCAGTTTGTCCTGGATATAAAATACACGCCTTCATAACATAATTAGAGAACTTCATGATGGTTCATGGGGCCAGGTGGCTACTTGGTGCAATATTTTGCCACTCATACAGATTTTGTTTGAAACTGGAAACTGAGTATGTAATAGGAAATGACGTTATCACAATCCCCCACCCGAGTTCCTTGGTACACAGAAGTCATATCCCTCAAGGCATGAGCCTGTAGAATGCAGCAAACAGGAAAGTCTGGGAGTGCCCATTAAACTGCTCAAATTATCAAACTCTCCAAGATTTCCCAGCCAGAAATTGTCAGCTGACTCAACACATGCTATAAAACAAAATCTGGTGAAGCCAGCTATGTTGTTTCAGAAAATGCTGTTCCCATGGGATTTCAAATGAAACTGAAAAATTAATACAAAAAGTCATAAGGATCCTGAATAAAATTATAGTATAATTCTTTGATTACTATATAGTAATTAAGGAATCTTTTCAGAAACATGTTTTTAAAAAGTATTAAACTTTTGATTATAATATGTTCTACTGTTGTATAATTATATATTCATTGCTTCTTTCAAGCTTTATATATCCTGTCTTTCAATGATCTTTGAGACCTCTTACAACTGCTGAAATCCTGTTGCTTAGTAAGTTGCAATCAGAGTAAGGCCATTGAATTAACAGAACCTCAGATGACTCACCAAATCCCCACTATTTCAATGTGCCTACTCTGGTTGTTACTTACTATACCAAGCAAGGGAACTTCAGCAAATAGACTGCAATAGTACAAATCAATGCCCTCTACCCAATCACTTATGTCAGAGTCAGCCTGAGGTGTAGCAGAAAACTACATTGTGAAGGAGAGATAAAAGAAAGTGAGCTGTCCATAGTGATAGAAGCCATAATAGAGGAGGAAGAGGGTAGTGATTCGAAAATGCCCAAGGAAAAGAGCAGTATATTAAGGGAGACGGAGAATGTAGAAGAAGAAAAGGGGAAGGTTGAAATATGCTTGGTGGAGGAGGGAGAGAAGGGAAAAGAGGAGGAGCAAAAAGTGTCAATCTGGGAGGAGAGTATAAATGTCCGAGGAGAGCAATGGTTTGGGGAGTAAGCTAGAAGGGGAGAAGATGAGAAGGAAGGAGGAATGTATTCAGGAGAGTGGTTATGAAAAGACACGTGATCTGCTGAGAGATTTTCCAAACTTGAGCATTGGAGGACTGTTACCGGACTCAGAGCCTAAGAGAGAGAGAGAGAGAGACAGTACTGGAAACCCAGGAGTGGACCGTTATCGTGTTTCCGCGCGGACAAGGTTGAGGAAAGAAGGTGATCCGTCCAGATTCCACTTACAACCGGCCACCGAAGGAAGGGGACTGGGCGAGACACCCATGTTGCAGGACAATTTGTGCAGTGAGGAGCACGCCCCTTCGGAAGCCCACCGAAAAGGAACGTTTTGGCCCAGCACCCCAATAAGTTATTCGGACTTTAGACAAGAGTTTACGTCGCCCAGTTATGGCCTGTTGCCAGAGTTGTCTTGTTTTGACCCTATTGGAATAGTTACAGAAAAGTCTGAGACAAATAAAAACCCAATCATGTGTTCAGTGAATACGTCTCCGTCTTTATTTCCCGCCAAAAATGAGGAACTGCCAAAAGATTCAAACGAACCCGATCACATACATCCTCCATAACTTACCCTCATCAAGATGCCTGGTACCAAAAGCCAGTCCACAAAGACCTCTCATCATGTAGCAAAATACATAACCAATAATTTGCTGCATTTTCATGACGCCCCTGAAATAAATACTTCACTTTGCCTAATAAGAGGGCCAGCCCTTCCCATTCTAGTATCTATTAAATCTCTGGCCATGGGCAGCTCATGGATTAAATGGGAGTGTACTTGACCCCAAGATTACAGAAGGGCATACCCCCCACGCCTATCACAAGCTGCCTATGGTCTCTGGTCATTGGAAGGGGTTGGAATGAGCTTCACTTGCATTCTGCAATCCAAAGGCTACTGGCATTTGGAACCGAAGAGCATTCTTTCTGACAGGAGTGGGGGAGAAAGTTCTCTATCCTCCACAGCTCCTCATCCGGCCAATGGAAAATAGTGCTTGTGTACAAGAACTGGAAACAAGAGATGTTGTTTTTAATTCACTGTTCCTGTGACAGATGCATGTAACATGGTTACACAAGTGTCATCAAAAGCTATTGGACATTGTAACATGTCTAAACAATTAGTGTTGCAATGTTCCATACTATTTGGCCATACCATTTTAAGAATTTTAAAAGGGCACGTTTTATTCAAAGATTTCTTCATTGTATGGTCAGAGCATACATAGTCTCGAAACTTTTTTTAATATGTTGCATGCAAACATGAATGTCTTAAGTTACCTCTGATTCTCATCAATGTAGTTTTGTAGCCTTATTTTAGGAATTTAAGAAACGACTTGAAAGCTTTGTCCCAGATGCATTCAGCAAAAAGAGGGATCAAATGTTTGTTTGTTTGTTTGTTTGATATAGTTTTATCCCAACTTTCACCTTAAAAGGACACAAATCGGTTTACATCATTAACAAACAGTATTTAAAAGCTAAAAAAGTATACAAAATATTTAAAAAGAATTAAACAAGTAATGTTAAAAATACATTTAAAACAACAGAGCACAACAATCCATTTAAAACCGCTCTCAGACAGCCACTGATTAAGGAAAAGCCTGCCTGAAGAGAAAGGTCTTTGCCTGCTTATGGAAGGACAGCAAAGATGGGGCCAGCCTGGCCTCCTGTGGGAGGGAGTTCCAGAGTCTGGGAGCAACAACAGAGAAGGCCCTCTCCCGTGTCCCCACCAAGCACGCCTGTGAGCATGGTGGAACCAAGAAAGGCCTCTTAATGCCTGGGCAGGCTCATAGAGGGAGATGTGGTTGTTTAGAGCAGCGGTCCCCAACCTTTTTGGAACCGTGGACCGGTTGGGGGGTGGGCTCTGTGCTCGGGGGGCGGGGGCACCCCCACGCTCGCAGGCGGGCGTGTCACGCTCACAGGGTGGGCGTGTCGCAAGCGTGACACACCCGAGCGCAACACGCCCCCGCAAGCACGACACACACCCCACGAGTGCAACATCCCCACTGTGCATGCGTGCGGGGGGGGGGGCGGAGATCCATCTCCGTGGCCCAGTCCTGGGAAGCCCACGGACCGGCACCAGGCCACGGACCGGGGGTTGGGGACCCCTGGTTTAGAGAGCTTAGACCCAAACTGTTTGGGGCTCTATTGATTAAAACCAGCACTTTAAATTGTGCCCAGAAATGGATCAGCAGCCAATGGAGCTGCTGTAACAGGGGAGTAATATGTTCCCTTTAACAAGTCCCCGTTAACAATCTGGCTGTGGCAATTTGGACCCTCTGGAGTTTCCGAACACTCTCCAAAGGCAGCCCCACATAGAGTGTTTTATAGTCATCCAGAGGAGGTGGGGCAGAGAAGCCGGGACGTTGCCTCTGATTGGGCACCCACTGGAGAGGGCAGGGTACTAAACCGATTAACAACTGTTGTGGTGGTAAACAAACCAGGACAAACCGCTGAACTGACGTTTTGTGCCCATCTCTAATACTGACTAAAGTTAGAGCTAGTGTGGTGTAGTGGATAGAAAGTTGGACTAGGATGCAGCTGACCTGTGTTCAAATCTATGCTTGGAAACTCACCAGAAGGTAACAATGGTAAACCACTCCTTAATTATTTCATGTCTCTCAAAAACCCTGTTAAGTCAGAAGCAACTTGATGGCACATAGCAATAAATGACTAAACTAACCAGTTGGAAGCAGAAAAGGGGTGGAGTCTGGGGACTTGTAGCTATTCTCCCCTATGAGTCTCTGTACTTCCACTATGTAGGAAAAAAAGAAATTCAAAACTCTGCAACAACCTTCTTCGCCCACTGAGTTCCTCTTGCCATGTAGCTAGAAAGACACAAAGCCTTTGCCTTTTGAAAATGGCTACTATAATTTACTTCACCAATTTACTATGTTAAAGTAAATCACAACTAAAGCAGGCCTATTTGAATCAACAGAACTTACAGAAGAGTTGACTCACCAAATCTCCACTGATTTAATGTGCCTACTCTAGTGTGACTTACTACACTAAGCCACAGGATCTCAGCAAGTATATATTTATTACATTTATATACTGCTCATCTAGTGGCAAGCCACTACTCCGGGTGGTTTACAACAATTAAAACACACACTCTCCCTTCATGCCCAAAACACAGAAATAATCTAAACCAAAAAACCTCTGGATAACCCAGAGTTTCATAGGGGGAAGATATTCTTAAGGGTCTCCTTAAAATGCTTGACTTTTACCCACTTCCTGAAGGTCAAGAGAGAAGGAGCCTGGTGCAGGTCCACAGGCACCATGTTCTATAGCATCACCAAAAAGGCCCAGTTTCTGGCAGTCATTTTCCGGGCCTCTCTTTGAGTGGCCACCCGCAACAGCAAAGCTTGGGAAGAATGGGTGGTCCAGGTAGACAAACTTAAGGAAAGACAGTCCAACAGGCAGTGAGATCCCAAATTGTTAAGGCCCAGTACTAACACTTTCAATTTGGCACGGAAACCAACACAGAAGATACCTTTATCTTGACAAGTGAACTTTTAAATAAAATTGAAACAGCATTTATGCGCTGTCTTTTTATTCATGAGATCTGGTAAGATCATGAGAACTCAGAGACAAATGTTTAAAAATGACTGTCATATGCAAATTTTATCTATACTATTCCCCGCAATGCTCTATAAGCATACATAAAATTGCCTGTACAGAACACTAAATATGCATTATTCTGGAATTTATAAATCGTAGAAATGAAGCCCAGAATTTCACATTTTGGGGTGGGGGGAGCTGATGTAGTGGTTTTTGGTGCAAAATATTTTGGCAAAAGAAATGGAGTCTTAGGGTTTGTGTATGCCTTTATTAGACCAAAAAACATTCAGTTTGACATTTAGTTTGTGTGGTGAACAGTCTGATCTCCTATGCCAGTCATTTCCTTTAATTTAGCCCAAGAACCTGATAATCAGTGCTTCTGTTTTTAAGATAGCACAAGTATTTGTTCACAACATAGTGTTGACAATACAGTACAATACCATCTAAGAGTTCATTTATACAGTCTGCAGAAGCTCTTGGCTTTACCCAACAATCAGATTCGATGTAAGTGTTTCGGATTGCACAGTAGCCAGACACAGTTTACAACATTCTCCAACTAACTGGTTTGTAATTAGTCTCAGGTTACTACCAGTTAAACCGCAGAAGCCTCTGTGCTGCAAGGTCAGAAGACCAGCAGTCGTAAGATCGAATCCACATGACAGAGTGAGCTCCCGTTGCTTGTCCCAGCTCCTGCCAACCTAGCAGTTCGAAAGCATGTAAAATGCGAGTAGATAAATAGGTACCACCTCAGTGGGAAGGTAACGGCATTCCGTGTCTAGTCGCGCTGGCCACGTGACCACGGAAACTGTCTTCGGACAAACGCTGGCTCTGTGGCTTGGAAACGGGGATGAGCACCGCGCTCTAAAGTCGGACACAACTGGACTAAATGTCAAGAGGAACCTTTACCTTACTACAAGTTTTAAAGAGAGGCATCCAAAGATGCTGAACTATCAGAGACACTGAAATTGAGAAACAAGCTTTGAAAGTTCTCTGTGCTCTTTCTTTTAAAAATGAAATGAAATGAAAACCTTATTTTCTATTGCTGCTTCTCCAAGGGTTTTTAAAAGCCCATGATTCCTTTCAGCATCAGATAAATTTCAAGACTATTTAACTACAAATTATTCTGGCCAAAATCCTACCAGCTGATCCAATGCATTCTGAGCAGGCAACTAGATAAAAAAAATTCTTCCTGTACTGCCAGGCAGCCATCAGGTTCCTCAGCTTTCCCACTTCAGGGAAACAGTCACATACCTGTTTGCAAGCCATTGCTTTGTGATTGCCCTTAGGTGCACAATACAATTTCCCCCTTTGTACAACAAATACAGTCCTCCTTGCAGTATAATCCCATGCAACCTTGTTCTGAATTAAATCATTTTTCTTGGTAAATGGCGGGAGGGGGGTACTAAATACATATGCCATCTTTTGGTCCATAAGAAGACTGATACAGGCTGGCATTTAGTAGTAATCTGCAACCTGAGTAGACCCACTGACTCAATGGCACATAGAGAATTTGACTCACCAAATCTCCACTGATCCAATGGGCCTACTTTAGTTGCAACTTACTACTGGATTTCAGTCAATATTTGTTTTTTTATTTTATTTATTTGTTTAAACTTGTACCCCGCCCATTAAGTGGACAAGCCACTACTCTGGGCGGCTTCCAGGAAATAACAAAAATATACTTTACTACTAATTTTTAGAAATTGAGCATATAAAAACAAAAATCCGTTTGACAAATCATGGGCTGGCATAAACTCAGTATAAAATTAATATTACAAAGGGGTGAAGTTTGTCAAGGCCTAGGTAAAAAGCCAGGTTTTCACTTGCTTACGAAAGCTTAGGAGGGTGGGGGCCAATTGCACCTCCACAGGGAGGGAGTCCCAGAGTGGGGCAGCCACTACCAAGAAGACCTGGCTTCCGGTTGACACCTTCCGGGTCTCTCTCAGAGTAGCCACCTGCAGTATCAAAGATTGGGAGGTGCAGTTGGGACAGGAGGATGACCTGAGAGAGAGGCACTTTGACAGGCAGTGAAGTCCTAAACTGTAAAGAGCTTTAGAAGTTAACACCAGTACCTTGAATTTGCCTGGATGCACACTGGGAGTCAGTGCAGGCAGGCCAGGATGGGTGAAATATGGTCAAACTTAGATGTATCAGTGACCAGCCTGGTTGCCGCATTTTGCACTTGCTGCAGCTTCCAAACTGCCTTCAAGGGCAGATTACCACATGTGAACCAGTGTTATTAAAGACTTCCTATGGAGAAGGGGGCGGAGATGCGCAATCTGCCACAGATGGAAAAAAGTTACAACAAACTCTTATTTACATACAAAAATACATAACCCCAGCACCCAACCATAGAATAATTCTACAAACCATCTCCAAAAAGCTGGGCTTCCTTTGTTCTCTTGTTGGCATTGTCAATTCAAGTTCTCCGCTTGAGAGCGCCCCCTAGAGATCAGCTTATATATCCTCCCTCTTGCAAGTACTAAGACAAGTTCTTAAAGCAATCTCACAAGTCTGGTCTCAACACAGCAAGCCTAGATGTATGATGATAGATCCCAGTCAGTCTTTAAACCTGTTGGGCTACATAAGCATAATTTGAAAATCCAAAAGGACTCCTTTTGTTGCAGGGATCTCTGTATATCCACACGATATGACTGATTTGCATTGTGTTTGTACATTACACAAAATTTAAAGTCATCCAAGGAGTGATTTGGGGAGAGAAAATGTTCAACTAGAAGAGCCTCTTTCACTCTGTTTTTAATGCGGGAGTGATGTTCCAGAATTCTAACTTTAATGGGCCTAAAACTCATGTCCACATAACTTTAGGACAGGGGCATACAATCACATATACTACATTATTTGAATTACACAAACTGAAATGGTTGAGCTTGATGGTATATATGCTCTCTGGATGTATAAATTCCTTAGTGTTCAAGGACAGGGCACAAGTCTGGCAATGGTCACACTTAAAGTGACCTCTCAAGGTTAGTGCTAAAGGTCTCTCTATAATAAAATCTAGCATATAAGGAAATCGTTTTAGGCAATATGAGTGGGTGTACCAAAATGTTCTAAGTAAACTTACATGAGGAAACCTCCCTAACAGAATAATCAGTACATTCTCTTCCTCCTCTATACTAGTTCAGCTTTAGACAAACCAATTCAAGTAGTACTAGTATTAACAATCCCTTGGGAAATAGCAGTTCCAAGTTTGACCACACAAGGATAGTTGAGAAGTTTTCCACAGATCTGAATGAGACCCAGAAGCACCACTCTAGAATCTCTGGTTTATGAACTGGATCTGTAATTTCTCACAAGTGCTGTTAAACAAATACCATATTTTCCATATTTTTATGCAAGCTATTTCTGAGTAGTATTTGTAAAACAAAATGTCATTAGAATGACATAGATAAAGCAACAGCAAGGATGTATTCAAATACTAAATTAGTATATCCACAAATAAACAGTATTATTAATACATACAGTGGAACAGAGTACTTGCTCTAGTCTGTTTCCAGCCACAATTCAAAATGCGGGGTTTAACCTATAAAGCCCTAAATGGCTTGGGTTCAAGCTATCCCAAAGAGCGTATCTCCCTTTAGGAACCTGCCCGGTTTTTAAGATTATCAGGGGAGACCAATCTATGAGGGTTTTTTTAAAATGGAACTGTTGTGTTTTTATTGTTATTTAATGTGTTTTACTACTGTTTTCACCCACAAATTTTAATATTATAATTATTTAATTCTTTTTAATATAGTAATAATTTATTGTTTAGTTTTTAACATTTTTGCTTTTTATACTGTAAAATGCCTTGGATCCTTTTTAGGAGAAAGGTGGCATATAAATATTTTAATGATGTAAGCCGCCTTGGATTCTTTTAAGGAGAAAGGTGGGGTAAAAAAAATGTAAATAAACAAATAATATGTGTTTTTATTCCATACTTTCATTCCTCTTAAGAAAAAAGCTGCGGATTGTGGTATTAGACATCCAGTAAAAGCTAATCTGTCAGAACTGTCAGGAAGCTTTTACTTTCCTGCTAGCCATTTCTTGAACTTTAACTATAAAATGTAGCCAGATAATGGGAAAGTGGTAAATTATGAACTTCAAGCACTAATCATTTTTACAGTTGCTATTACTTTGTCCCTAATCTAATCTGTGAATCTAAACAAGCAGGCTGCTCTGCTAACATCATAGCTCTAGCAGCTTTCCTCTCTACCACAAACAGATATTTTGTAATATTAATGGGTCTTAAATGCCCAGTCAAGATCAAGCCACCCCAAAATACTTTAATTTATAGGGATTGCTCAAAACTATACATTGTTGCTGACAGTGGCAGCTGACACTGTCCAACCACAGTAAAGTAAGCCTCATTCCAGTCCAGTGTGGGCTCCTTCTAAGTCTCCTTCTCCCCTCCCACTAGGATAGCAATTAAGAGCACATCAAATGAGGAATCTTGAAAGAGGAGGAGAGATTATGTCATTATTCTTTCCTCACCAGAAAGTGCCAGCAAGTTAACCCTGTAAGCCTGGGCTCCACTTCAGTGAAGCCAGACATTTAGTAGACCTGCCTTACCTACCACTGCATCTTTAAATCCAGGAATAAATCAAAATTATCCTGAATATCCACCTGCAGTGCAGCTATTAAACATGATACATTTAAACCATAAATCATGTACACAGCCCTGCTTGCACTTATTTAAACTGAATACTATTGTTTTCACAGGGATTTTAAAATAATGTAAGTATGCCAGTTTTGCAGACTGCAGATTCTGGCTACAAATAAGATCATAAGTATACTCCAGCCCAGTTACTGGAGAACTCCAGTTAAGATTACACCAGAGTACATTGTTTATACCTTCAAACCTTGGTAAAGTAAATGGGAAATTTTGTTAAAAAGGTGTGATCATAAACATGCTCAGAACAAATTCTGACCAAGCACCTGCTACTTCCTACTTGTCAAAGTTATTAAAAAAATGCCTTCTACAAAGTGAATGCCTTCCTATATATATATATATATCCTGCGTTTATATGGCCACTTCTTTTTTTATCTCCAGGTGGTAAGGTTTCTAAACTGCACAAAAGAACCAGCTGTATCTAAACTCTGCGCCAAAACGATACCAAGTCTGCGATAAGAAAGGCATATCCTTCCCCGCAAGCGTGTGCACGGGTACACAAGCGCACGTGCACACGCAGGGCGGAATATCTCACAAAGGGTATGATGCCGAGCTGTTATCAAAGAGCTGCAGCTGGCTCCCAGCCCCAAAGGGCAAGCCGTTTGGTCGCCAGCCATCTTCAACCACTGAACTAGCCGTTTACAGGCAAGGCAGCACAGGCTTGCCCCAAGCAGCGCTGACAGGAAACAGCTGGAGGAAAACAACATTATATATATATTTAAAACTTCCTTACCTATTGATTTTGAGAGCAAATGCCCTCCTGTCAGAACTGGGCAAAGTAGCCATGCGGGCGACGGCGACCCTCCTCAATTTCCAAACTCCGCGACGGAAGAGTTGGCGGATTTCCACAAAAGGTGGCGGGTTTTTAATTAAATCATCCCAAGCGAGCCTGAGCCGTCAGTTCAGGCTTGGGGTAGAAACTTCCGCATTTCTAACCTTCTTCGCTGAAATGAAGCAGACAAAGGGGAGGGACCAGCTACTGGAAGTTACTCCTGGTCGCCTTCTCCGTTGATAACGGAGGATGAATTCAGAGGCTTTGCCTTAACCCCATTCCGAGGCTAGGTCTCCACCGGCAGCGAACTGAGGCACTAATTAGAGAGGATCAAGATGAGGGAATTAGAGCCTTGACGTGGTTGGCCAGGCGGTCCCGATCAGAACGCAAGTGGGGGGGATATACACAGACTTCAATATCCGAAAAAACACTGCTAGAATAGGGAGAGATCTACGTAGCTTAGAATTAGAGTCTCTCCGAAATCTGGTTTGTTTGTTTAATTAGGGAAGTATTTGAAAAATGGCGGCACTTAAAAGACGAGCCGCCTTCTGAAGTAGTCAATTCTAGCACCCAGTTCTGCAGCAAGTCTCTCTCCCGCGCAAGCGACACATTCCGACTGGCAACGAGCACCCACGTAAGGTTTATTCGTGTGCTGAAGAACGTGGGCTGAGCTCTCGCCCTCCTCTCTGCGTACATATTTAGCTCTGAAGCATGCAAATATTGCTCTGTACTGGACTGCTCACTATAATAAATTGTAAAAAAAAGAAAAGAAAGAAAAGAAAGCAATGGATCTATAGTGTTTCGCTGGCAATCTAAACTATGCCCAAGCATTAGTTTCCAAATCATTCGGAAATCTGCACTAGTTGCAGTTTTGTGAAACCCTCCAGTTCAGGCGCGGAGCGCGCTTACTAGATGTCACTCTTGCTGCCTTTAAATCAAGCGCCAGCAAGTCTTGGCGCCGGCGGGGAAACCAAATTGCTCAGCGAAACGCGGGCGGGCGGACCAGAGTTTGAGGGGATCTCTCAGGAAAAACATTGCAGCCGAAGAAGAAACCGGCTCGTCTTCTGCAATGGCCGCACGAAGGCGGAGGTTCGTTGGGACAGCGAGGAGGGCTCGGCTTTGGGAAGGCATTTTGCGCCATGCTTTTAGTCAACGGAAATCCACTGCGCGCACGTGGCTTGGAAAGACTTCGCATCTGTGCCTCGCGGGGAAGTCAGAGGAACCGCCCTGGTGAAGGATTGAACAAACAAATGAAAACAAATTACTGTGAGAACACAAACCTAGACAGGTTGTGAGCCAGTTATGTACACCATCCAGTTTGGTATTTGGAGAGCAACCATAGAATTTCATTAAGGTGTCATTTACATAACGGGAAGAAAAGCATTAAAATAAACCGATCCAAAATGATACCATGCTTCACATAACTTTTATTAACACAATATTGCCTTAGCAGCAACTTTAGAAACTTCAGTTTTGGAGAGACCGCTGAAGATCCCAGTACCTGATGAAGCTCAACAGTAATGTCTTCGTTTACTTCCCCCTTCCATTTTAGGGCTGTAACCGAATAGAGATAGCTTGAACGTCAGCCACCGTCCAGCACCAAAAACCCATACTTCTGCTCTTTTAAACCATTGTCTGATTTAGGGAATCCAAAATCCTGCACTGTATTTTGTGTATTTTGTGATATTTGAATTGATCTAATACAATTTTGGAATTTTTCCCCTTTGCCTTTGTGCTGGCTCTCTCTTTACTCCACTTTATGACTCATTTTATGCTTCCTACAGTGAGACTTCTGTAGTGAAGAAATAGTTTTTTAAAATAAGATCTGTGTGTTGTCCGCCACACAACTGATCTCATGCTTGAAAATACAGATGAATAAATAGATCACAAGAAACAACAATAATTTAATCAAGCAGAAAGCACATAAACCCTTGGCCTCCTGTGCAGGCTTTTCCAGCATTCCAGAACGTTCCTTGCAGCCTCCCAGGTGTTGCCACTGGAGCAAAACAGGTGCTTGAGCCAAAATGTCAGGGCAATGGCAAATATACAGCACACAAAACACAAGTCAGAGTGTGCTTGAGGCTTCTCTGACAGCTATGACAGATATATCCATTTTAAGACTGTAAATAGGTTGTAATTGAGAAATCTTGCAACACTGATTCTAAATTCTCAGTACGGAAACAGAATTATCCCACTGATTTTTATTAGAAAATATTTGACAGCCCAAATATTTATTCAGAAGTAAAGAAGTTCATGGAATTAATCCCAAATAAGTGTGTTTATGGTTGCAGCTTCAGTCACTAGAAATTAAAGATGTATTCATAATCAAATACACTGAGTGAGAAGTTTAAGAGCCCAAATAATCAAGTTGGATAATCTATACTAGTGTTGAAAATTATATTAAAACTGAAGTGCCACCTAGTGGATTCTTAGAGAATAATACAAGTTTTAGCTCTAATATTGTTAAATGCCTTAGTATCCTACGAATTGGCTCATCTTTATGAATAGTTACATATTTGGCATTTTAAACAATAATATTTTACCTGAATGTACCTCATCTAGCAAAGTGAAATGTGTTCTTATCCCACTAATTTCTAACAAGTCAGTATCAATCCTCAATATGTAATTTTTGTCCTATATGTAGAATGGTGACAGGTGGGACAGAATATTTCAACTAAATAATACATCTTGATCTAACATGTTTACTCAGACATACATACAGCATCCTTAAACGGTAGTACTCTCAATGAGTAACAGGAGCCTTTATAGCTCAGTGAGTTAGGTGACTTTGGGACTTTGATTCCCCACTGTGCCTCCCAGGAGAAAAGCCAGCCTTGCATAGCCTTGGACAAGCTGCAATATCCCAGAGCCCTCCACCAGAAGAAGGAAATGGTAAATGGCTTCTGAGTACACTCTACCTAGAAAAACCTGGAAAAGGTCACCCTAAGTCAGAACTGAGTTGATGGCACACAATTGTTAAAATTCTGATATGAAGGTTGCATCCCATTGAACAGAGAGTTATTTGTTTCTAAATAACAGATCAAATGGCATCTTCTCAATATATTGTTTCTCCAAGCCACAGTGCAATGAATAAAAATATTAAAAGAATAAAAGTTATCTAACAATAAAACAGTCTGTGAGGAATGCCTAAAATACTTGCTTATCATCTATATGCTCTTTATATCCGGGTGGGGAATATGTGGGCCATTAGATGTTTTTGAATTACCATTCCCTTCATCTTCACAGCTGGCCAAACTGGCAAGAGCTGATAGGGACTGGAGGCCACCAAGACTGGAAAGAAATCAGCTGGAAGCAAGTGGAATCTGCAGCACAATGTTGCACTGTATGGAGTGCTGCATTCCCATGACTCCAGCACTGCATTGCCAATCAGCTAGTGAGAGCGACAGCCACTGAGAGTGGCCAGCATTCCTTGGGTTGTTACAGAAGAGAGGCTCCCCCTTTTCCCTTAACTATATTTTATGTACTGCCTGGAAACCCTGGAGTTCCTAAAATGTGCTTTTACCTCCCTCTTGGATGTGATTGGCCCTCTTTGGCTACATAAGCAACAGCACTCACAGCCTTAACCGTGGAAATAGAGGGCCCCTAATATCTGTGTTTCCTTTCTTTCTGGAATCCTCGTATGGTACTTAAATAAGTAAAACCACAGACTGAAGCCTCAAAAACTACTACCCTGTTTCTCTGAAAATAAGACCTAACCTGAAAATAAGCCCTAGTGTGATTTTTCAGGATGCTCATAATATAAGCCCTACCCCAAAAATGAGCCCTAGTTAAGTGAAACCCCGCCCTCCACCCTTGTGCAGCAACCAGAAGAAGATGACATGACTGTATTTGAATAAATGTAGATGGTTGTACATGAAAAAAAATAAAACAACCCCTGCAAATAAGCCCTAATGCATTTTTTTTGGAGCAAAAGTTAAGAGCCTGTCTTATTTTCGGGAAACACGGTAATTCTAAAGTAACTCTACTGCCGGCTGAAGAAGTATTTGAAAAAATTTTAAACATCTACCATGGTTTCTCCTCTGACCTAAATCTTGATCAAGAGTAACCTCCCTTTTGAAATCCATCCAGAGTTCAGCTCAGTAGTGAAAACACTTGTGCATTTAACATGTATAACCTCAAACCTTTAATATGGTTTCAAAATATATCCATAGTATAAAGTAAAAAAAAAAAAGAGGAACTAAGTTGATTTTGCAGTTCTCTCATTTCCTTCCTTATTTGTATGCAGACATTGTGGAGGGTTGGACTAACCATTTTATCTGTTCCTGAAGACAACTGGAAAAAAAGTTGCAGATGCTAATGTCTCGTGCATTTTTAGAAGCCACTACTGCAAAAAAGAAACGTAAAAAAAGAAGTACAGTAAATTATTTTCATATTCATTTTAAAGAGAAACACGAAACCTATGAGTTCATCTCAAGTCAAGATCTAACAGTAATCACCAGCATTAGAATACTGCACTGTAACACTTACACAGTGACTAGCAGTGTCTTCATGCGAGGCTGTTTTGCACCATAGAGTGAGAAGGCAAAATTGTTTATGAGAGTGACATTACGCACATGGGCCACTTTTATGTGGGTCTTCAGTAGGATTTAAGAGAATGTGTTTTAACATAAATTTTTAAAATGTGCAGGAAACACATTTTCAAATTATGCTGTTTGGACAAGTGGTGTTTACACAAATTCTTTTTGAACATTGTACCAGAATTTGTTTTGTTTTAAGTGCCACGATGGTTGTGACGGCATGGTCAAGTACTTGCTTTGTTTATAGAATTGTTGAATTTGAAGTATTTTTTGCATGACGAAAAGGCTGATTAAATTGGTCCAGCCCTTTTTGTTCTCAAAGTGGCTTTTTTTCTCTGCACTGGGGGCCTTCTACTTTTTCAAGCCAGAGCAGTTCAAATTTTTCCTGTGTAGTTAATTGTAATATGTTCTTGTAAAGATAGGGGCACGTCTGTAGATGGTGTTTTGGAGATGTAGGCAATTGGGGGCATGATGTTCAGGACCAGAGAACGTGACCATCATTTGATTTTTTTTTAATTCTTACATACTGTATATGAGATTAGCATTAGATTGCCCTATTACCTTATTGTTGGGGCATCATTATTTGTCGTATTTATGCCCCCATCAGTTCACCATCAGATCAGCAGAGATGGGACAAAAGGAAGGAAAGAATGAAGGGGGGAATGAAGAATGAATGCAAATTGCATCGCATGTAATATGAATGGCGAACTCTTTAATCAGTGTGCAGCCCCTGTATGAGCACTGACTGATTTCAAATGTAATACAGCCTGCGAATCAAATCACAGTGCAGTCACACCCTGTGTGGAGATAATAACAATGACATTTCTATGCTGCTTTTCTTCCCAAATATTTTACATTACCATATAAGTGCTGCAAATAATTTCCAATATTACAATATCCGTATACAAAATTGAGAAGAATAGAGACGGGTAATTTATGTTAAGGTGTTTTAACACACATTAAGTGACAGTTTCTGTTTTTGCTTTTTGCTGTGTGCACAGTATATTTTAGCTCTTAGTATGTACCTACAGAATTGTGCTAACTAGAATAATAGTGACACTGTGCCAAACTTGGTAATGCAGTGATAGTTTCATCCCAATACTTCACCACACACATCAAAATCACACCCAACAGGAAAAAAAATCAGAACAGTAGCACTAAGAACAATCCATGTTCGTTTGTTTAATTATTTCTTTATATTGCACTGTACACCAGAGTGTATTCCAATAAAATCAATAATGTACAAACATGCAACACAACATTTAACCACAACCTTAATATGTGTCTATACAGTATATGAATCTGTACATCAACATGAACTCCTCAAAATAAACAGTAATCAAAAAGAATTAACCAACTGCTAAAAACCAGCTAAAAAGCTAAAATGAAAAACACTAGTTGCCGACCTGTCCCTATACCCTACACACATGGCTCCAAGTGGAACAGATAGGTTTTTAAACCTTGTTTAAATTTGCCCAACTCTGATTTTATATGAAGGTTCTGGGGAGAAAATTACACATCTTTGGAGTCAAGTGGGAAAATATCCAGAGTTTGGAATTTGCCACCTTAGTCCAAGGGACCAACGAATTTTCAGAATCTGTAGACCAAGTCCTCTTAAGAGGAATATGCCATGATGCCACCTCTGCCACATACTTAGGACAGGAAGAATGTAGGGCTTTAAACATCAGGGCAGCCAATGCAATTCCCTACAATAATGGGAAATATGGAAATAACATGGTAAGTTTAAAAACACTCACACTGCACTATTCTGTACCAGGGTAAAAGGATGAAGTGAAGAAAAAGGAAGACCTGCCAAAAGGCTGTTATAGTAATCCAGACGTGAAACCACCAGGGCATGGACAAAGAATTTTGTAGTCTCAGGAGTCAGGAAGCAATGGATTGGCGGATATTAGCAAGATGGAAATTGCATACTTTGGCTGTCGCATTCACAAATGAATGGAGCAACAGCCAATCATCCACTAGAATGCTGAGAACCATGGTCTCCAAGATCGAGGTCACTCAACAGCCTTGGAGGGAGAAAGGAGGGAAAGTCAATGAATGGGCAAGACAATCAGGGTGAAAGACCAAGACTTCAGTCTTATCCATGTTCAGTTTCAGATGAGAGGACATCCATAATGAGATGCCCAATAGGCAGCCCATCAAGGAAGTCCAGACCTCATCACTAAGCTCAAGATAAGACCAGTACACTTGGGTATCATCAGCATAAATGTGATAATGAAAACCCAAACTAGAAATTAAGGCACCCAAGGAAAGTGTATATAGAGAAAAAAGAAATGGGCACAATACTGAGCCCTGTGGAACACCAACACTGCAGAGGAAGGACTGGCAGGTTTTAGTACCCATAGAAACTGGGGGGAAAACAATTTAACAAAGAAGAAAACCAAGAACTAACATTTCCAGAGACACCCAAAGCGTCCAGTCTTGCTAGAAGAATCTGGTGGTCAAGTGTATCAAATACTGCTGACAAGTCAAACAGCACCAACACTGACAAATGATGTTGAGTCTTGGCCACTAAGATACCATTCAAAACTTGAGAGAGTGCTGTCCCGGTTGAATGTCCAGCCTGAAATTCAGATTGAAATGGATCAATTATATTTTTATGAACTAAATAAGGGGCCAGTTGAGAAAGGGCTACTCTCTCCAAAACCTTAGACACAAAAGGAAGAAGAGAAAGAGGCTGATATTAAGCACAAACTCAAGGATCAAGGGAAGGTTTCCCCCCCAACAAAGGATGGACAAAAGCATGCTTGAAGGAACTTGGGAATTTGCCAAGTAGTAAGCAAACAGTTAGGGACGTGGTGGCGCTGCGGGTTAAACCGCAGAAGCCTCTGTGCTGCAAGGTCAGAAGACCAACAGTTGTAAGATCGAATCCACGCGACGGAGTGAGCTCCCGTCGCTTGTCCCAGCTCCTGCCAACCTAGCAGTGCGAAAGCATGTAAATGTGAGTAGATAAATAGGTACCACCTCGGTGGGAAGGTAACGGTGTTCTGTGTCTAGTCGCGCTGGCCACGTGACCACGGAAACTATCTTCGGACAAACGCTGGCTCTATGGCTTGGAAACGGGGATGAGCACCGCGCCCTAGAGTCGGACATGACTGGACTAAATGTCAAGGGGAACCTTTACCTTTACCTTTAAGCAAACGGTTTACCAGACTGGTTTAAAAAGGCAAAAGAAAAGAAACCTATAGTAGAATAAAGAAAAGAAAGGAAAGGACCACTAGGAGCAGTAGTTAGAGGAGAGGCAGGCAGAATTGCAGAAACCTGTTCCTCCAACATCTGGGAAAATTCAAACTTGTCCTCCAGGAATTGTGAAGGAAAGGAACAAGGAAGATTCACACCTGATTTTAAAAAATGAAGTAATTTTTAAGAGTTTTCTGAAAAACATAATGAAGACCACTAATTTTTAAGCTCCTTAGTCAGCCAAGGGCAAGCAGGGCAAACAATTATCTTCTGATAAACAGGAGGAGTCAATTGCTCCCGAGCAGCAAAGACCAGGCCCTAAATAGCATTGGTTGTAGTTTTAAGTATTGTCTTTTAATGATGTTAACCACCACTGTATATTGTATATTGTCTTCCATTGTTATAAGTCACCTTGAGTCCTTTTCAACAAGAAAGGTGGGGTAAAAATATTTTAAATAAGTAAATAAATAATAAATAGTTGCTGTTTGAAATGCAGTGGGCAATTAATCCACTGATCTGATCTGATTCAGAACTAATGTAAAGTTTATAGATTAAATTCCTCATAGTAAACATCTGAACAGACAGAGCAGGAGGAAGGGAACAACAACTATACAAGGAAAAATTATTAGAAAGGCTACTGTCTAAATAAGTAACTGGAGAACATTGTAACCCCTTATAAATAAACAAATCCAAGGGTCTAACCTCAACATGAGTGAGAGATGACAATACAGTCAGTTTTTGCATATGCAATACAGTAGAGAAGTCCTCCCTCCATACCTACCATTATTGTGCTACCATCACTTTTTTTGCAATCATAAACAATTGGATTTTCTGTAGCATGAGAAAAGATGGAAGGAGCATGTGGCACACAGAACAGCAGTGTGGTTATGATATCATGAAAATAGCAGGAAAAAATGGGAGAGTAAATTGTGGCAATTTTGAGTAATCACTAATGGACAAGGATAGCTCATTGGTTTAGGCATCTGGCTGCAGAGCCAAAGGTTGGGAGTACAATTCTCCACTGTGCCACCTTAATGGGGTCTGGACTTAATGATCCTTAGAGTCCCTTCCAGCTCTGCAATTCTAAGATGTTGATGATGATTTCTTATTTTTTTGACAGAGAACCTATGAATGAATATCAGGCAGGATTTGATGAAGACTAATATAAAATGTGGAGAACCAACACTTAAATATAGTGTACTATAAGAAACTGGGGACTAACTGAAGATATATGATTGATGGGAAATTAGAAGAAAAAAGACAAATGTAGATCTTTAGTGGCAATTGCATAAAGGTTAAAATCCTGTTTCTTCATGTAGTATCCAGGACTGGCTGGATAGTTCAGTGGTTTAGGTATGTGGCTGCTGAGCCAGAGGTTGATTCCCCATTGTGCTCCCTAGGAAAAGATGCAGCCTGCATAGCCATGGGCAAGCTGCACAGTTCCAAGGTGCCCCCAGAAGAAGGGAATGGTAAACTACTTCTGAGCACTCACTACCATGAAAACCATGGAAAGGACTGCCATAAATTGGGATCAGTGAGTCAACTGCTTCATAAATGCCATTGATTCAAATGGGCCTACTCTAACTGCAACTTCTTTAGCATAAATTGAAATTAAAGTAGGCCCATTTGAATCAATGGCATTTATGGAGCAGTTGACTCACCAAATCCCCATTGATTCAATGAGCCTAACTCTAGTGCAATTTACTATGCTAAAGAACAGGATTTTGGCCTGTTCCTGGGACTTTTTTAAAAAACAAACAGAATAAGGCACAGAGGGTGAAATTTTTCAGATATGTATTGATCACAGAGGCAGTCCATCCTGACTGCACTGTATTGAATGAAATGTGAATCTAATTCACCCTGTAGGCCCTGCACTAACAAGTGAAAATTAAATTATTACTGGAAGTCTAAGTGTATCTTCTATTTAGGATGCATGATTCCCTGCATCACATTCCAGAAACTATCACAGCATCACCACTGCTTGAGCAAGAAAGCATCAGATTCAACAGAAAGTGAAGATTTCCCCAGGGACTCAGAAAAGAGCTATCCTGCTTTTAAGCCAATTTTCCCACACAATCTTTTAAACCTGAGGAAGGAGTTAAAGAGATGCCTCCCTGCCTTGCCCTCTCCTTGCCCCACTCATAACCAAGTTTAAACACCAAAGTTTAAACATATGATTCTAACTGCTCAGTTACTCGCAATATATCTGTGAACACTTTCTCTCCGCCTCTCTGAATTTTAATTTCCTTCCTGTAGCACGCTTGCTACAGTTGATTTTAGACCTTAAGCAGAAAATCCGAGGAAACGGGGCAAGTTTGTTTATGCAATCCTGCGGTTCTCCAGCTGATGTATTAATAGTGGAGACACAGATTAGGACAGTTACTGTTTGGGACGAAAAAATCCCAAAATCTTTCTTCCCTAATAAACTCCGCTCCCGTTCCTGCTTATGAAACAAACAAGTTCCTCGCCTCTCAAGGGGCTGAGACTACTTCGAGGCACCGCCTTTCGGTGTCCTCACTCTGACGTCACTCGTGACGCGCAAGAAGGCGCCGGGGCGCTCCGGAGGAAAGCGCTTTTTCGGGCTCCGAAGCCGAGCAATAGTTTGCTAAATACGGCAAATAGGCGGGGAGGATGAAGCAGGCACTCTCTTCGCTCCTTTGAAACGAAAGCTGAGGAGCGCCTCCGCGTTGCCTTAAGAGATTGCAGGAGGTGGGGTAGGTGCTGGAATGGAGGCTCGGAGTTGGCAGGACTGAGTACTGCTGACAAGTAGGTGCTCGGGGGACGGGCGGGGAGGGGCGGACTGGTGTTACGGAGGGGCGGGAAGGTACTGCTGGGGCTCGCTAGCAGCCCCACAGCTCGTGCCTGCACCACTGCAGTCTGCCACTTTGTCTGTTCGGTTGGAAAGCTCTTCCTGCCCCAGCTGGTTCTGTAGGCCTCCGTTCGCAATTTTTTTATATAAATAATATTGACGTGCCATGAAGTCGAGTTAGACGTATGGCTACTCTTTGCAAGGTTCCCGAGATATAGAGTAGGCAGAAGTCGTTGGTCGGTCCCTTCTTCTGCAGGGCTCTCGGGCTAGCCCAAAACCACGTGGAATAGCTCTTCTGCAAGGTTGTGGGAAACTGAACTCCCGACCCAGCTGCTCCAGGGTCGGGAGCTTGCCAGCCAACTGCTTAACCGTCCTACAAGGCTGCAGTTCTGGAAGGACACTTGTTCTAGATCCTCCCATTACTTTTAGGAATCTTCCCCGGATCCAAAACGATCTTTTTGGATCAGCTTCTGACACACAAGGAAATTGGGGTGAGGAACCAGCCCACTCACACACACCCCTCACACCCCGTGACATAGCTATGGTACTTGAAAGCAGTGGTGAAGATTTCTCCAGGGACTCAGAAAAAGTCTGTTCCTCTGCTTTGAAGCCAATTTCCCCCCACAATAATTTAAACCTGAGGAAGGGCTTAAAGGGATGCCTCCCTCTGCCCCTGAACTAGCTACCTGAAAGCCTCCCATAGTGATTTGGTTACAGTTACCTCTACCATTTGAACCCCAAACTCCTAGTCCTAAATCTTGAAGCTTTGTTGTGTTTCTGCTTTTTGGAGCAACTTCTTGAGAAGGCTGGCCGTGGTAATGTAATTTCTTATGCAGCTGTTAATGTGAAAGGCCATGTATTGGAAAATTACAAACCCTCTTTTGGCCCTCCTGTTTCTTTCCATTCTTGCAGAGCAGGCTTTGAACCTTCTGGGAATATTCCATGAGTTGGAAATCTGAATAACTAGTAAAATGCCTGTTGCTGACAATGTGTAGCCTGCATAATTAAATTGTAAACAGTCCAGACAGTGCTTGAAGCATAATTGGACAGTATATAAGCAGCACACTTTATGTTGTTCTTGTTTCAACTTACATACTGCCCCATAGTGCTTGGAGCATTCTTTGGGAGGTTTACAACATAATTATGCAAGCCACCACTTGCCCCCTGCAAGCTGGGTACTCATTTTACTTAATTTGGAAGGCTGGGTGGTGAACCTTGATCCACCTACCTGAATCTGTCAGGATCAAACTCAGGTTGTGAGCAGAAGTTTGACTGTATTTATTTAATTTATTTAAAATATTTTACCCGGCTTTTCTCCTTAAAAAGGACCGAAGGTGGCTTTTACATCATTGAAAAACAACACTTAAAGCTGAAAACAATGAGTGTACAGCGGTGGTTTACGTCATTAAAAGAAAATATTTAAAGCTAAGAACAATGTCTCTTCGTACTCATTGTTCTTTGTTGTTGTTTAGTCGTAGAGTCGGACACGATTTAACGACTAAACAACAACAACAAAGAACAATGAGTACGAAGAGACAGCTTACATCATTAAAAGACACATTGAAGCTAAAACAATAAGTATACAAATATTAAAAAGAAACAAATACCACTCTGAGAGATGGTAAACACAAGTAGTACTTAAGACCCAGTCAGAGCAGTGATGCATAACAATCCATCTAAAAGTCACAGTCATATAGGCAGTCACTGAGGGAAAGCCTGAAGAGAAAGGTCTTCGCCTGCTTGTGGAAGGTCAGCAAAGATGGAACCAGTCTGGCCTCCTGTGGGAGGGAGTTCCAAAGTCTGAGAGCAACAACACCTGTGTCCCCAGATCAGATGCTCCTGTGAAGGTGGTGGGACTGAGAGGAAAGCCTGTCCTGTGACCTTAACACCCGAGCCGGCTCACAGTGAGAGACACGGTCTTTGAGATAGCTTGGACCCAGACCATTTAGGGACCCAGCACTTTGAATTGTCCCCAGAAACAGATCTGCTGTAACGGGGGTGGGTGGGTGTTATATGATCCCTGTAACCACTTCTGGTCAGCAATCTGGCTGCTGCACTTTGGACCTAATGAAGTTTCCTGACACTTTCCATCAGCAGCCCCACATAGAGCTGTGAGGGTTCGAGTCTAGCCTCCTTCTCTTTCTCAAATACAGGAGACGTTTTCAAGTTCCAATCCAAACTGGGATTTATTGTTCCATTCAAACGCAAAACTTCATTTAACTGTTCATCGTGTAACTTCTCTCGCGGCACCAACGGGTGCCGCAAGGGCAACCATACATCAGGTTCAAAGGGGTTCGAAGACTTTGTATCCCACGGACCGGGTAGGAAGGGGTCACCAGTCTTAGTAGGGGTTTCTTCTTCATCGTCCCCTAGTAGTGGTATGGTCTCATCGTCTCCATTCTCTCCCCATAGAGGTTCCCTCTCCCTCTCAAAGGAACCCCACGGTCCTGGAGGTATTCCATCCTCCGTGCTTCCGCCACACGCCATGCCCGGCGTTCTTCAGCCTCCCGGGCAACCGCCTCTTTCTCTTCCCTCAGTCTCCTTCTCCACTCTCGTGCCTCGGACTCACCCCAGTACGATGGCTGCTGGGGTAACCCGTTTCTCCGGCGATAATCAGCCTCCTCTCTTGGCACCTTCACCTTTTCCCATTTCCTGGTCCATGGGTCCTCAACCCAGATCAGTTCCCAACCCCCTGGCATGCAGTCTCTCTCCCTTTTTATATCTCCCATTCCCGCCTCAACTACGGACCTCCCCCTTTTTTCCCTTCCCGCCAATTCCTCTTCTGTCTGTGTAGCCACTGTAAAACCCCGTAGGCTCTCCTCCAGTTCCCGGGTGTCTATTCCTCGATGTATAGTTTCTCGAGGGGATGACGGAGGGGTGGTCTGAACCTCTTTAGTCACCCTACAGATGGACGGCACTCCGATGAGAGCCTCTATGCTCTCATCCTGTCTTTCACAAGAGCACATTACAGTAATCCAGCCAGTAAGTAACTAGGGCGTGTGTCACAGTGGCCAGATCAGATTTCTCCAGAAACAGATATAGCTGACACACTAGTTTTAATTGTGCAAATGCACTCCTGCCCACTGCTGAAGCCTGGGCATCCAGGCTCAGAGATGAATCCAGGAGCAGGAGCACCCACAAGCTGCACAAGCTGTTTTCAGGGGGAGTGTAACCCCATCCAGTACAGGCTGTATCCCTATTCTTTGATCTGCCTTTCCTCTGTAATACTGCAGTTTAACCACTGCATCATGAGGCTCCTCTATGTGTTGAACAAAAAGCCAAGCAACAATAAAGGCAGCAGTGTTGTGGCACCTTAAAGACTAACAGATTTGTTTCAGTGTGAATTTTTGTAGATTACAATCCATTTCCTCAGACACATAGAGGAGAATATTTAGCTGCAGGTTTTTATATAAATATAACTGTGAGGACGGAGACTGGCACAGACAATGATACTTCAAAGTGTGCATTGTTAACACACATAATAGGCTCTCAGAGGTTATGTTCCTGCTGTGTTTATGTTGTGTATGTCTGAGTTGTGTATACGTGGGAATGTATTGCACACAGTAGACTTTGGGTACAACCAGATGAGGAAATTCAAGTGCTTGTGGTGCTGTCCAGTGCGAGGTAGCAAATTGACCCTTTCTGCTGCAATCAAATGCAATGCTTTCTTGCTGTCTGGTCACACTCTTTGTCCATGAGTGTGGGGATGGATGGGACAGTTTTGTCCTTATAGTAGTGTGTTTGTGTGCTGGACCTCTCACAAGTGTGAACAACAGTCATTTAAATTGTGAGGGAAAGTAGAGCACTTGTGAGCACCAAGTTCTGCTCCTGGTGACCTGGCTGTTGAAAACTAAGGGTGCGTTCAGACTCGGGGCTCTTAGGACCCCCAAAAAGAAACAGCATTGAGCATCTATTCCATCTTTTCCTCTGATTTTTTTCCATTTATAATCTTCTTGTGATAAGAAATAAGGTGGAAAGAAAAGCATTGCAGAATCACAGGAGGATTACAAATAGAAGGCACTGCTATTGGGACTTCTTGTAAAATTCTGTGAACATGGCAAGGCAATTGCAGCAGAAAAACCTCTAAAAGCATATTTTGCCCCTGATAAACAACCCCACTCTTATCCGCATGGTCTCATCCTGTATTCTTTTCCCCCCCACCCCCCCATCCTGCTGGATTTTCAGGACTGGCCTTTATATGACATGAGAAAAGAGGAGACTGGATAGTGGGGAATATGTGAAGAACAAAAATGGGGCAGAGTATAAATGTTTATGCAGACCTGTGAAGTATATATGCTCGTGAAAGATCTCTCTGGTTTTCTAGGAGCCACCTGGTTTCCTGTATTTAATGTTATAAGTCCAGTTTTATGTAATACTACGTATTCTTGTCTCTCTCTCTCTTTTTTTTTTTTTGACAGGTGATTGTAGTGACTAGAAGATGGAAGATGCTTTGGTAGAGGAAGAAGAGGATTGCCCTGAGTTGATTCCAATAAGAGAACCAGAGATAAAAGAAAGTGATATTCAATCTAGCAAGGCTCGTAAGATTCCCGTTACTATTATCACAGGATACTTAGGTAATAAGCAGTATACTTAATACTGAAATATTGCAGAGCATTAAGCTTTTCTGTTGTTATATGCAGTTTTCCTTTGTTTTACTGCAAGGAATCTTGTGTTTTCTGTTTTGCATGTAGAATACACAACATGTCTAAAACAGCAGATTTCAAATATATATATAACAGCACAGTTCAAATATGAGTTTGAGGCTAAATTAAAGTCCATGAAAGTATTCTTTGCTAAGACCTCAATCTCTAGGCACTGTTAGTAGATGAGGTATGGTAAGAGAGCATGATTAGCCCATGCTGATTGTTAGAGCATCATGTCTACCTGGGATGTTTTTTAAAAAGTAATTATTTTATGCAGATGCTCAAATCCTTTGTGAGATGAGATGTCACAATTGTACTAGCCTATCCAGGAAACAGAACATTTAACACATTGGAATTCATTTTTATACAGGGGACTCTATGCACACAGTCTTACTTGTACTGAGCAGTACATTAGTAAGCCCCATTGTGGATATGTCCCCGATGCAGGTCCCCAGCAAGTTTCGCATCATTCTGATTCTCTGCTGTGTGGGATTCTAATATCTGCATAGTTCAAAGTACTATTACGAAGACAGTCTTCAAGAGTGCTGTGATAAGAAGGTGCTGATGCTGTTTGGGACCTGAGATATTTAATCACCATGTGGTCATAGTGCAGGCTCATTATGCCTACCCCTGTTTCAATGGAAAAAGAAAGTTCTTAGCAAAGTTCCCTCCTTCCAAATGGTGTCATATTTAATAACTTCTGCAAGGCTTTTTTATTTATATGATTTTCTTGGGATACATTTGATCATTGAACTGGATTAATACCATCAGTCTGTTGGTGGGTGACTACTAAGAATATTTGAAGAGGAATTGAAAATTAAAGATAACCTTTATAACCATGAGTTTAAAAAAATCATTGAAAGCATGTTTTATCTCTGTGTTCAAGAAAAGCGGGGGGAGCTAAATCCAGAATTATCTCCCACAAAAATAGGCCAGTAGAAGTCCATGGAACTTAAGTAAATTGAGATTAAGAAACCCGCTCTTCTAGTGGGTTTACTATAGGTAGAACTATTGTTCAATTTATTCTAAAATTCCTCCTTCATCTTCGATAATGTCAAATTCATCCTGTTTTTTAGGTTCTGGGAAAACTACTCTTCTTAATTATATTTTGACTGAACAGCACAAAAAAAGAATAGCAGTTATTCTAAATGAATTTGGTGAAGGTATGTAAAAATGCAAGCATGTTCTGTGTGTCAAAGTCTAAATGTGTGGTTCTAGAATTTTAAATTTGTCATTGAAACAACACTCACTTCTACATTCTTGACAGAACAAAAGACATTTGCTCTTAAACAGCAGAAGACCCAATGGTGGGCTTAGAAACACAATATCTGCTCTGGTATTTTATATGTTTATGGCATTCATTTTTCTTATCTCTTTAAGTTGAATATGTAGTATTTTTCAAGCAGCAGGAAGGAGAATCATCTGAGTTTGTTTTACTCTTTCTGTCAAGAATAAGAGCATAAATATTGTCAGCTAACCTTTAAAATGAGAACTCTATCCTTCCTAAGTAGAATAATATCATTCTTGGATCAAGAGAACATATCTTGGTTGGCCATACAATCTGGCAGTCTTTTGCGAGGTAGTTTGAAATAGCCTGATGCAACCACATGAGAGGCTAGTGTTTCACTCAAACTCCTGCCACTTAGAGGTAGGGAGCCAGAATATACAATTTTTCCTCCCACTCTTCTGGGATAAGGAAAGGAGAAACCATTACTGCTGCGTCACAGAGGCGAAAAAGGGTCTATCTTCTTGCCTTTTGGGGGGCAGAGGGCTCATACCCATTCTTCTCAGCCTTCCCTGCAAGAGTATCAGACCTAAATATACTACTTGCCAAAGCTGCTGTTATGCCTTATTAGATGCAGGGGCACAATTTTTTACTGCCCTGGTACAGGTCAAAGGAGATACTAGTGATTGGAGATTGCGTCTTGAGTCTCCAGAAAAGCATTTAGTCTTTGTTTATGGCAAAGGGTATTGTGGTTTGGGCAGAAAGTATATGGTCTAACACCTGAAACTGCTACACAGGAGAGGCGATTACTCCTTTTTGGCTCTGCAAAAACTGCTACTTAAATTTGGAATTACTGTGATCCATGCCATCCCCTCTTGAGCCTGGGGCCACATCCTCCACCATGATCTCCATTGATTCAGCAGGCTGGTTAACAGCTACAACTGGCTTTGTTGAGATATTAAACAGGCCACACAAGGTCTCTTCCATAATCCCTTCCACAGTTCCTGTTAGTCCTTCATCTTGTGTCCTGGTTAGGTTCACTAGACCCAGGTCCCTCACAGTCCAAAGCATGGGCTGAGTTGAAGCAAGTGGGTCTTTGTTAATGACAGCCAATAAGCAGGTTGAAAACTGAAACTCCTGCCCTAGCTGTTCCTCTCCTGAGCCAGCTGCACCAACTACTGGTGTTGATGGCATCACCTCAGTGTCGCTTTCAGTGGGTGTGGGATGCCCCTGTTGCAGTGCAGAGGGGTGACCAGGTTGGTCCTAGCATTTTGGGGGATACGATGCCTAGCTCACCAGCTCTTGGCCCTGAGTGAAGCCATACAAGGATTCCAGACTATGAAGGGTTCGTCCACCTTCTCCTCCCCTAGGGCAAAGACTGCTTCTGAACAGTCCCCCTCCTCTTCTCCTCCTTTATTCCTCCCCCAACTGGTTCCACCTACTCCCTCCAGCCCATCAGCTGCCTGGATAACCTCTTTGTGGGCCTGTTGTACTTCTTCCTCCATGACCTTGTTTCCCACTCCTACCCCTGTGGGCATCTCTTGTCTCCTTCTTCAGGCAGGAACGTCTTCCAGTGGGCCAATGTATAAGGCAGACATCCCACTTTGGACAGCAGAGCTGTCCCTCTTACAAGTACATAGACTGAACAGTGGTGGGACAATTGCAAATCAACACACATTGTGTCTTCTGAAGAGTACAAGCTATATAGTATGTGCAAGTTGGATCATGATTGTATTGCTATATTAACAAGGAACATTCAAGTATTCTCCAGCAGAAATATTCCGAAAAGACTGCTCTCCTGTCTAAGGCTGTCAGTATGGATATAGCCCACATAGAGGCATAGGAGTAATTTCAAAACAAAGCCTTCAGTCTGTAGATCAGTGGTTCCCAACCTTGTCTCCTCAGATGTTTTTGGGCTACAGCTCCCAGAAATCCTGGCCAGCACAGCTAGTAATGAAGGCTTCTGGGAGTTTTAGTCCAAAAACATCTAGGGATCCAAGGTTGGGAACCATTGCTCATGACAAACTGCTTTTCTTCACTCCTAATTAAGCCAGCATATTGGCATCTGTTAGAGTAATTGATAAAGTTAATGCCACTTTCAAAATTCCATATTTTCTGCTCTTACAGGAGAATATGTACCCCACTAAATTATTTGGTTTAGTCTTATTTTGCAGCTTACTTTGAAACAAAAGTCTACAGAGAATCAACACTTCTTGCTTGCTAGCAAATCTAGTCCAAAAGACTAATGGTCATAGTCAGTTACAGCAAATCCCCTACCCTTGCAATCTAATTGGTTCCCTGACAATAGTTCTAAACTCAGCTGTTGTAAGTCAAACCTAATTTCCCCCTTAGGCTCCATGTTATAACCGGGATTTAGTTCCTGGAGAATTTTCACGACTTGTAAGTGAAACCTCTCCTTTTCCACTCATTTTTCCCCTCACACCTCCTGTTTTCAGTTTTCTCTCTTGTCAGCCTCACTTCTCTCTAAGCTTGCTTTTGGGCATCCCCCCTCCAGCCTCTGCTGTTTTCTTGCTTCTCTGCTCCATCTCCCTTCTCTTGCTTCCTTGATAGGCCTTCCCCTCTTGACTCTGCTGTCTTCTTCCTCCCACCTACACTTTCTTACTTGGTGATGTAAACACAGCAGTTTATAGCACCTGTCACTGTAAACTGCTGTGTTTACATCACTAAGTCATAAATGAGAATTTTGGATAGGGGCAGTAACTCATGTTGTGATGATTGTGAAAGCAGAGGGTTGCAAAGTGAGCTGCCATAAATGGAAGGTTTTCTGTATCCTCTTCTCCAAGAACTCTTCACAAATGCTGAATAGCTCAGTGGTTTAGGTATCTGCCTGCGGAGCCAGAGGTTAGAAGTTCAGTTCTCCACTGTGCCTCCCTGGCAGGGGCTGGACCCGATGATCCATAGGGTCCCTTCTAAGATGATGATACTATTCACGGAGAATATTATTAGCAGTAGTTGATTTAAAAGTGCTAAGCTAAGCTCAGAACTTCCAAGTATGAATGAAGCAAATCATCGTTTGCAGCTACCTTGCCAGACCGTGTGTGTTACCTTTTGTACATGCATTGGAAATATAGCCCATGCCCTATTCAGAAAATTTCTGACACACATAATGATGTAGTTTTTTTTCTCCCCCATCTGTTTGCTCAGATGGAATGACCTTTGATATTGGTTACTCTAAGCCAGACTGAACTTTATGAGAAGGTGTGAAGCAAAACTGGATTATATCTGTATGAAAGCATGGTCTTCCTTTATTTTAAAGGAGAGATTGAGCAATGGGGAGGATTTTAAAGATTTTTCACTTTTCTATTCTTTCTCTGTTTCATCCCTTACTATTAAGGTATAAGTTAATTTGAGAAGTGACTGGAAGTTCTTAGCACAGGTAAAATGCAGCTTGATTTGGATTCAGGTGGAGAAAATGTAGGCACAGTCTTAGTGTGAGAATAATGATTTTCTTTTGAGTGTAAGCTGACATATTTTGGACTCTGCCTTGTGAATACTGTGGCTGAACAGACTGATCTAGACATCTGGTTCTCTTTCACCGAAGATTTGCGTTTTATTCAGGAGAGGGCACAATTTGATTGTTTTTTTCCTGTATTGTCAGGAAGTGCCTTGGAGAAATCCTTGGCTGTGAGTCAAGGTGGAGAACTCTATGAGGAATGGCTGGAGCTTAGAAATGGTTGTCTCTGCTGTTCTGTAAAGTAAGGAACTTTTTATTTTAAAAAGGTTCAGAAATTGGTCATGTTTTGGTGTTCCTTTGTGTGTATAGCCTTCTGCCTAATTATTTTGTAGGTTTCCTGTAGCAGAATTAAAAAATTCAAGAATTCTAAAATCAAGGACCTTGTCTTTTATCATGTTTCTTCATTAATATTGGTTTTGTTTTTGTTTTGTTTTGTTTTGTACCAGAATATTTAGGAAAATGCATCATGGCCTGATTTCATAATGAACATTTTTGCAAGGTCGTGAGGGATAAAGCCAACTTGTGTGACATCTGTTTCAACAGGACCAATATTGAAAAATAACTTATTTTGATAATTTCCTGTTGAAGCTGATGTCTCTAGCAAGTCCCAAGACAGCAGAATGTATACTGATCCCTGGGCATAAGAAAGCAAACTTTGGTTTGTCTGAGTTGTTTAATGTGCATACAAACACAGGGTGGGATGGGCTGCCATTCATAAAAGTTCTGGAAAATATTTATGAATATGCAAATACTACTATGTATGTCTCTGACCAGGAGACTGACTAAGCATGAGAATAGCATTAAGTTCAGAATAGCCCATAGATATAAATAAATAGAAATGAATATTCTTGTTGCATTAAAATTGTCATTTTTTTTTAAAATATAGGGACAATGGGTTGAAAGCTATTGAGAATTTGATGCAGAAGAAAGGCAAGTTTGATTACATCTTGCTAGAGACAACAGGATTGGCAGACCCAGGTAAATACAATTTGGGTTCTAGAGCAAATCGAGCCTCCACTGTCTCTGCAGACAAAAATGACAAACTGAGGCTGTCATACATTGCACACATAATCATGAGAAGATTTGCAGGGGGAAAAGAACAATGCTGAGAAAAGTTAAAGGCAGCAGGAAAAGAGGAAGACCAAATATGAGATGGATTGATTCCCTAAAGGAAGCCACAGACTTGAGTTTGCAAAAGCTGAGCAGGGCTTTTGAGGACAGGACATTTTGGAGATCATAAGATTGCCACAAGCTGGACGTCACTTGACACCACATTAGAACAACCACTTGGAATTACTCCTGAGAAAGCATAATTAACCAGTGTAAGTTATTCTTCGGGAAAGATGTTTAGCCAGTATTATATGTCCTTTTTGCATGAAGAGTCATTATGTGTAGGCCAATTACACATTAGAGCGACAGAATATTCAAAATTTAAGTCTATCCATCCCCACACTTTAATGAAATAAAATGCATGCTAGTGTAGTATTTTTAACGTTTTTTTAAATCATGTGTGCTTTTTGCTACATGAATTTATTTTTCCAGCCTGACAATAGATATTTATTGTTTTTAAAAAGGCTATAACAAATACAGGCTGTCTAAAATATTTTCTAGATCCATTTAATTAAGAATTCTTTTTGGCAATTCAGTTGTTTTCTGTTAGGGAGACTGACACTCTCCAGTTCAAAGCTAAATAATTGTCATGGTAAAGTAATTTTCTTAAAAGAAAGGACATTGATTCAGCTCCTGTTGTACACAAATCCTATTTCAGTTACATTGAAAAACTATTAAGGCATTTGAGGAAAAAATCAATAGATACCTGGAAACCATTAGATGTTGTGGCCCTTGCTGTATCTTGCATGAGTAATCACTGTAAACAGCTGACAGGTATTCGAGGCCTGACACCCAGTGATGCTTGTGAGACCTCATCTTGTCAGTTCAGGTAGACAGCTTCAGACATTGAAATGGCTTTAGCTATCATTGTTTTTGCCTGTGGGCTTCATTTTTTAAGACAGCTGCGACATCAACTAGATTTGTGAGCTTTCTTAGAATAAAATACTTTCATTGCTGTCAGTTTCTTGCATCCTTCAGGTTGTGGCAAATTGGCATGTTGAATCAGCTCATGTCAAAAGAAATCTTCATTTTTTTGTTTTTCAAATAATATCATTTGTAAGCATCACTGTTTTCAATACTTTTCATGAAGGGTACTACTGAGTCCCATTTAATGGGTTTTCACCACCATTTTTTATAGGGCTGTATGTAAAAACTTATAAAGCATTGCTACAGTGGACCCTCGACTTACGGAATTAATCCGTATTGGAACAGTGGCTGCAGGTCGAAAAGTCTGTAGGTCGAGGGTCCATTTCCCATAGGAATGCATTGAAAACCTATTAATCCATTCCGGCAGAAGGAAAAAATACCCCCCTCCAAAAAAATTAAAATAACAGCAACAGTGGAGCAAGTCCCACGCTGGGACTGCAAAAAAAAAACAAAAAAAAAAAACATAGAAACATACCCCCCAGCCCAAATCTACCCTCCAAAACCCACCCAGAACAACTTTTTAAAAAGAAAAAACAGCAGCACCTTACCAGTCTGAAGCCTCCGAAGCCTCCCGCGCTTGCAAAGCCGTGCTTACTGGCGAGTAGACCTGAGCCTTTGGTGGTGCTTACTCACGAGTAGACCCGCGCCTTTGGCGGCGCTTACTCGCAAGTAGACCCGCGCCTTCGTGTTCAAAGGTTCTCATCAGTTGAGAGAGCAGGAGCAATCTCAACTGCGACACACCCTACACACAGTAATGGCCGACAGACCTACAGCACAAAGAAGCAGCCTCGGGGCCACCTATAGTTAGAAAGTTGATTTGCCCGCCTTTCCCCCCTGCCTATTTCTGTTCTTATGTCGATTCTCCGGCCGGAAGTCGAAGTGAAATTTTGCGGCTGGAGAAGTCCGTAACTCGAAAAGTCCGTAAGTGGAGCCGTGCGTAAGTTGAGGGTCCACTGTAGTTTCAAAAAAAAAGAGAGAGTTTTAAACAGTACAGTTATCAACTTCTTTATGTGCTTGAAAATGCTTCCAAATACATGTATTCATTTCACACTGATGGGAGGAATTTAATTCTTTTTAGAATTGTTAATTCTTGTTGTTGTTTAGTCGTTTAGTCGTGTCCGACTCTTCGTGACCCCATGGACCAGAGCACGCCAGGCCCTCCTGTCTTCCACTGCCTCCCGAAGTTTGGTCAAATTCATGTTGGTCGCTTCGATGACACTGTCCAACCATCTCGTCCTCTGTCGTCCCCTTCTCCTCTTGCCTTCACACTTTCCCAGCATCAGGGTCTTTTCCAGGGAGTCTTCTCTTCTCATGAGATGGCCAAAGTATTGGAGCCTCAGCTTCAGGATCTGTCCTTCCAGTGAACACTCAGGGTTGATTTCCTTCAAAATGGATAGGTTTGTTCTCCTTGCAGTCCAGGGGACTCTCAAGAGTCTCCTCCAGCACCACAATTCAAAAGCATCAATTCTTCGGCGGTCAGCCTTCTTTATGGTCCAGCTCTCACTTCCATACATCGCTACTGGAAAAACCATAGCTTTGACTATGCGGACCTTTGTCGGCAAGGTGATGTCTCTGCTTTTTAATGTTAATTCTAGTAAAAGATAAAAATGATTTATTTTAGACTTCTGTGAAAGGGTTCGGTGTCGACTTGAGGCGACTCCTCATTTTGCGCGGGAAAGACCACAGGAAACGTCGTCTTAACTTTAACAACATCTTCTTTATTGGGAACTGGTGGATCAACATTACTCATGATTGGATCAAAGAAACTCAACTCAGGCAACATGCCATAACTGTCCAAAGCATAGTCTCGATACCCGTCCATCCCATTCACAGGGGTGCTGGGCCAAACTTCTCTGCATCTGTTGCCTTCCGAAGGGGCGCACTCCGAACTGCGCAAATGGTGCCGCAGCATGGATGCCTAGCCCAATCTCCCTCAAGAGGAGGGGTATTATACCTTCAGTCCGGCCTGATCACCTTCCGACCACGTCCCTGACTCTTTGGGAAGACTATTACCGACCATTCCAAGAACTCAGGATCTGTCTCTTTTCTTCCCTTCGCCTCCGGATCGGGTAGCAGCCCACCTAGCTTCAAGTTGGGAAAGTCCCGCAATAACTCTTGCGTCTTTACCCTCTCATATGCCCGTAACCTCTCCAACTCCCTCTTGCGTTTCCACATCTCCAATTCCACCTCAAACCGACGCTCTCCCTGGCTACTTATACTTTCCTCCCAAACTGCCAGATCTTGCTCCTCCCCTCTCTCATTCCTGCGCTCTTCTACCAAGTTCACTTCGAATTTCCCGCCTCGTTTTGCCTTCTCCTCCTTCTCCGTCGCGTTCTCCCTCTGGTCCGCCCGTTCTCTTCCACTCTCTGTTTTCTCCCCTCTCTTCTCTCCTTTGATCTCTGGGGACGGCACACTCTCCTTCGAGCCACCTTCACAACTTCTTAATTATTTAGTTAATCCATAATGTCTAAAAGACTATCAGATGAAACCATGTATCTGCTTTAATTTGTGGCTCATTGATGTATGTGGATCTAATATAAAAGGAACTCCATATAGATTTGTTTTTCTAAATGTAGGGGAAAGGAGCCAAAAGTGAGGTAGCGCACACATTCAGCAAACTTAGGTCATAAACTACTGTTCTCTATTTATGAGATAAGGTAGAGTAAGACAATAAAAAAACATATTATGAGCATGAAACCTATGATATATACCCATGGAAAAATATGCCGTACATATCTTAACATATCATAGTTTTATAGTCAGTGGTATAGATGGTAAGTTGGACCGTACAGGGAAGAAAGATCTGCAGAAATAGGTATGTTTTTAAAACTAAAATTTGTATGCCATGACAGATGGGGATGAAAATGCATTATATACAGTGAGTGCCACAACACTAAATCATGTTGATTACCATTCCGAGTAGCTTCATGTAGAGTTAAAAGAACAGTGGAGATAACCTGGTGCCCTGAGGCACCTTATGAACTGAGACATTGTGCCATTCTCTGCCGCCTGGCCTGCAGGAGGCGCAGAATCATTAAACGACAACGCTCCCAATTCCCAGCCCAGGGACCCAATGCTAAAGGATACCATGGTCTGTGATATCAAGAAGTTGAGAGATCAGAGAAGATCAACAAGGCTGCAATCATCTGTCTCCTTCTGTCAAAAGTCACCCATTAGGACAAACAGCCTAGTGGCATTGCACTTGGTGACATACTGAGAGAGGTAGGAGCTAATAGTGAAAGCTCAAAGCCTCTACCTCAGATACTCATCCATTCTGCAGCTAACATCCCTCCCCTCCCCAATGGAAATCAAAGCATCTGTAAATCTTGAAGGAACCGCAGAGAATGCCAGGACTTATAATGTGGAAAGAAAGAACTACCCAGCTCTTAAAATGAGGAAAATCTAGCCCCCGGCCACACACAGAAGTGGGTGACTTGGAAGGTGCTTAATAAGCTATGGACTGGAAGTGGCAGAAAGTGAACCTAAGGACATTCGGGAGAGGATTGCACCAAAACAGGCTGAGACTATACTATGGTCAAATACTGCAGGATATGCTGCACTTATTAATGGGTGAATTTTAAATATTTTTTTACTGATGACATGACACAAAGGCTAATTCTAAATGGTCCAGCCCTTTTTGCTCCCAAAGCAGCTTTTTTTCTCTGCCACTAGTAGGGCTTCTACTTTTTGAAGCTGGAACAATTTGAATAGACATTTTTCCCACATGGTTAGTTGTGATAGGTTCTTTTAAAGAGGGGAGGCATGTCTGTAAGGGGTGTTTCAGTAATTTAGGCATTTGGGGTATAATTTTCAGGACTAGGGGAACATGCCCCCCCACATTCTTTTCTCTCTCCTGATTGCCCTCTGAATTTTTTTTAATTTATCAAAATTTTCTTACATATATGAGATTAGTGCTAAATCATGTTATTGTTATGCCTTATTTCTGTGTCTTCATTATTATTTTTCACATTTACACCAATAAAAGGGTTGGCAGAAGCTGGACCAGAGAAAGGAAGGAAAAAAGGGGGGCTGTGCACTGGAATATGAATTGCATCACATCCAGTATGAATAGTGAACTCCTGAATCAATCTGCAGCCCCTGTGAGCACTGACTGTGGTTTCAGATGTAATAATACAGGATGCAAATTAAGTCACTGCAAAGCTGAATGACTCAGATTTGGCTTTCCAGTGTAGTATTTATTGCACTATGGTACTTCTGACAAGAATAAAGGAAGTAAGTCCATACAAGGCCAGTTCAGTCCTCAATTTCAGCCTGAATCCAGAGTGAGATGACCCAAGATCAGTGGCTCCCAGTTTTGTGTCGCCAGATGTTCTTGGACTAAAACTCCCAGAAGCCTTCACCATTAGCTGTGCTGGCCGGGGTTTCTGGGAGTTGTAGTCCAAGAACATCTGGGGACCCAAGGTTGGGAACCACTGGTCTAGATAATCTACATGATAGTTGTAATATCTAAGTGAAAATTCGTGTCTAGTTTAAAAACCTGAATGGCTTGTATATGTTTTATTTGCTAGGTGCAGTTGCCTCCATGTTTTGGGTTGATGCTGAATTAGGAAGTGATATTTATCTTGATGGTAAGAAAATGCATATTTATATTATATATGTGTGTTTCTGTAATGAGTTTAATAAATGTTGAGTGTAATATGTGCTACTGCTTCCAAATTATATTAGTGAACGTGAGTAAGGTTACTAACTTATTTTCATTTAGAAAGTCCTGCAGAAATCTGCAGAGCTGCTGTGAATTATTTTAGTAATTGGTTCTCTTCAGATTTAAATTCATATGGGCAAATTTGTTTTTACAGGTATTGTATCTGTTGTTGATGCAAAGTATGGACTACAGGTAAAATGACATGCCTACTATCATTAAGCAGCAAACAAGAGAAAAGTATGATACTTGTTCCTATTCTGGTGTTTTAATTACACTTCTCTCTTCAACAACACTGGGGTTAGGGGTGGCAGACCCCCATATAGTTCAAAATCGGTTATAACTTTTATGTCCCCAAAAATGTAACTACAAAGCATAAACAGCTGATTCACTCACACACAGAGAGAGAGAGAAAGAGAGAGAGAGAGAACAGTTCTTTCTGTTGGGGTTCTCTGCCATAGTATTGACAATTTTTTCCATTCAGTACCATGTGTGATGAACCTTAAAGGTCCTCATGGCCCCCTGATCTAGAGGCTGAATTAGAGATGTTGTGTTTGGGGGCAAGTAGACCACTTTGAAGCTTTCAATATTGAACTCATGGGGTTCTAGGTGGGCCGGGGCAGTTTTTATTGGGTATTTATTTATTGAATATTTATTTATTTATTTATTGAAAAAAAATCTATGCATAACCAAAACCATGCTCTTCAGACCCATGCAATTCAAGGGAGAAGTGTATATATGTTTCTAATTATCTTTTAAGTAATTTTGAGATCTGTCTTGTTATGACTTCTACCTTGTTGTCAATTTTTGCCTTCTGAGTTGATTGCCTTCAAGACCTTTCCAAGTGGCATAAAATACTTTTACTCTTAACTCTTTTGCACACAGAATATTCAGATTACATTGTCTAGTGGTAACTGTTGCATTTTTGTGATTTTCCAGAAAGAGACAATCTAGCTGGAGAAAAGTTGCTTGAATCCCAAACAGCTCATTAGCAACTTGTTTGCTGTGTAACTAACAAAATGCCTGTCATTACGGAAGATGGGCTGTGTATAAAAATTGAGTCTATATATTGCTAGGTCTGCAGTGCAGGACAAATAAGTTCAGTGATCCAGGAATCATCTATACATCCATTCTTTTGTCTCCAAAAATAGCACTCTACTTTTCTCCATGAGAGTAAATAGCAATCCATTCTGAATATTTATTTATTTATTTTTAAATTTGATAAGCTGTGCTTCATACACAAGGGATCCCTGAGCAATCTACGAAACATTTTGAAAAGACACACCCAGTATAAAAAAACATAGAACTGAAAACAGGGAAATACAGAAATTGCAATTGTTATAACCAGAAAAAAAATAAATTTAAAATGTTGAGCTAAATCCAATTTTTAGCCCTTGTTCAGCCAGACTCACTGAAGCAATTGGACTTTGGTAAGTCCTGTTGATTCATCAGATCTACTTTAGTTGGACTAACAGTTAGATTTAGCCATTCAAATTTTAAACATTTTAAACTCTATGCCTACAATTCTTTCCCATGGAAGAAAGTAAAGGAGGGCATCTTTGGGTTGAGGAGCTATCCATCCTTCAAGGGTAGCAGCAGCCCTTGAGAATCAAAGCGATGCTTAGCTGCTTCTTAATTCTGCTTCTTGACAATGCTGGAGGAGGATGAAATGCTGGGAACTGATTTTTAGTAGGTATGCATGTGTGAAACAATTCGCTGGGAAACACCAAACTGTAGCTAGGGGGGGGGGAGTTCTTTTGGAATCTTATGCAAAATAGCATGTAAATGATGATTGGCTTGACCAGCAAATTGGTAGCAGGAGATTGGAGGTCAGGAAACACTGATCATCTTGTTTCCTTGATCTTAACTCACTATCCCAAACTATAACTGTGAAGCTGATCAATGAGCCCAGGCACTGCTGGGTTGGGGGTCATTTGTTCCTGTACATACAGAATTCATAGGAAACTCTAACCTTGAAATAGGCAACAAAAAGCTTTTGCAATGTTAGATCATATAAGCTTATTTCACTGTAAGGATTGCTTAATGAAGAATGTCATATTTAACACGATTTAAACCCTTCTTACTCTTTGCTGCACTTTGACCAATGCGAAATTGCTCCTTTGTCATGATTTTGCTCCTTTTTTCTGTCTTAGCGGCATGATATATTTTATGAGTAGTTACTTAAGGTTCCTATATGAGTTATTGTGGAATATCATTTACACTTATATCATTACTTGCCCTACTGCTTCCTTGATTTTTTTGCAGCCAGTTAGCTCTGAAAGCTGTTCCACATGTTGATTTTTGCGAGCCACCATAGGAAGAAAAGTAATTATGTTAAATGAAGTTAGAATTACATTTGCATGTATTTTCTTATTAATATGTTGGTACATTTTTTTCTGTTAGCAAATTGGTAAGGAAAGCCTGCAAAAAATGTTATTGAAATAATAAATTTATAATGTTTAATATCTTTGCGATTTAATACAACCTCTTACATTATTGAATCGGTAAACATGTACAAAGCTTGACATGCTGTCACAAGCGTGTAGGAGTTTTGAATTTTCTCAGCCATCTGCCTGATAAATAACTTTTGCTTTGTATAGAGAATTGGTGAACTTGTCCAATTCCTCTGGTTTCAAAGCTTGACCTCTGCCTTGGCTTGTGATTTAAAGAATCCTGGAGGCAATACAAGCAATGACACGGAGATAATAGGGAGCAATTTAGGGGTGTCACACTTCAGGGATCCAACCTAGTCCATGTAAAGTGGAGAAACTACCCTGTGGCTAGAAAGCCAAATTGAAACTGAAGTGATAATTGATATCATGGACTGTCACTCTAATGGGATTGTCACCCAGCAATCTAAAATATTCATGTTTCAATCAAAAGGCAAACGATTGGACAACTTGAACTGGCAGGTCACAACTCTGAGGATCTAAATTGACATCACTGGCGTTGCTTTTTACGAATCCACAAAGCCTGGCAGTGTTTCATGTAAAAGAATCAATGAATGTGGAATTACAGAGAAAAGGTCAAAGAAGAGGTCCTGTTCTCCAAGGTCTTCAGGCTGTTTAGTCAGAAAAAAAATTTTTGACTGGAGAAGTCAGGGAAATGTATAGATATTATACAATGGGATGTTTCTTTTCAAAGATGTCATCATGTATAAATATATTAGAAACTATTACTTAGTTGGGGGTAAAATGTTTTGTTGTCCCATTTACATGTTGAGAAATACTGAAAAATATGTCAGTAAAAGGCTGTGTGGTCCTTCCAAATAGACAATACAAATGCAGAAGCAGGCAGTACCTTTATTGGACCATGGAGGAAGATGGGTTACCATGGAAAGCTCGCAATGTATTTGTTTCAGTGGTTCAAGAAAGGTATTGACAGCTTCTGCACTTGTATTGTCTGAAATAATATATGTTTATATTAGAACAATTTCTATATCCAAATTTAGTCTTGAAACACTCATAATGAACTGTCAAGTCAATTCTGACTTAATGGCAACCCTTTTCAAGGTTTCCGATGGTAGATAGTACTCAGCCTGTGGCATGAGTGGAAGAGGGCAATAAGATTCTAACCCAAATTTTAAACTTGCCAATGGATCAAATCTCATCCACTTTGATGGATGAGATTTGTTGCCTGAGCGGTGGGCTGTTTCCAGAGCATGCATACAGCAAACCCTGCTGAAAACAACAGGGGGTGATCTGTGACCTGCTCAACAGCCTGCCACAGACTGTAAAACACTACAGGTTAGCCGTTAACACTCTAGACATTCTCAACAGGATACTGGGCTTGGCCAATATCGGGCCTTTTCCTTTTAATTCATTGTTCAATTCTCAGTTTAAGTTAAATGATATCCTGATTATTGCTTGTATAAGGTGGCTTCACTATTTGTCAATGATGTAATTTGTAAAATTAATCAGTAATTTTAAATTTTGATTGTCTTTTTAAAAAATCTTGTTTTAGCATCTGAGAGAAGAAAAACCCAGCGGCCTCATCAATGAAGCAGCTAGGTATCAGTACTATGGCAGTTTTCTATCTAACTAAAAACCTTGACTGACATGTGACATTGCCAAGTGTGGTGCCCAAGCCTCCCTAAGGAGCGCTTAGCACTCGGTCAGAGAGTTCGACAGGCCACTTACCTACCACCTTTGCACTGAGTTAAGTCCCAAGACCTCAGCAGTGCGTAGCGTAAGCCCCTTGAACAAGTCTGACCTTAAAAGAACACTTTACTTTTACCCAGTTCTTTGCAAGTCCAGACACATAAGCTTTGTGATTCCTTAGAATTCACAACAGCTCAGTTAGGTAGGACTCTCAAAGATAGCTAGTTTGTGGCCCTCTCCACTCCCTGGATTTAGCCAGACCCTACTGTTCAAGAGACCAATCCTTTTGTAAGAATTTTTATAATTATTTTTTATTAGAAAAAATAGAGTTTCATAGACTCAGTTTATATTGCTCAAGCTTTAGCATAAAGAACATATTCAAAGATTATTACAGTTAAATAAAATAGCTAATCCCCATTAAAATAAAAAAACACTACTAAGCTGGGCTAAGGTGGGCTAGCCCCACCTCCTTCTTTCTCTTTACTTACATTCTCTCCTTCAAGCCACATGCTCAAACCATCAAGTTCTTTTTCTCTCCCATCATCATGGAATCGAACTTCTCCCACATAACCCATTGTCCATTTTCTACATTCTCTAACTCCTCCCTTCTTGACATTTCATGGCTGTTAACCAATTAGTCTCAAGGGGCTGTAACACCTTCCTCCGCCCTCATTTCCCATGAAGATCCAGGTGTTTTATCTCTTCTCCAATTAGCTCGGAATGTTGAGTCTTTCACGGGCCTCTTTGTCCGACCTTCAGCTTTATCTCAAACCACACTGTACTGGTCTTCAGAAAAACACTCTCATAGCACTTAGAAAAACACATTCCAATGTATCTCAAATCATCTTCACACAGAACCTGTCTGACTCAATCTTGCATTTCTCTGACTACATAGCCCACACTGCTTCAACTCCATCACACCAAGTTTGGGTTTAGTTTATAGACTTTACTGACTTCTGTTTGTGTACTGTGGATTGCTTCATAGTGGCCATCCCTCCTGGATTTTTAAACGTTAGCTCTGTTTCTGTTCTAATACTCCATTTTGTATGGTGTGGGCAACAGTACTGTTTTAACAATGTATGATATAGTGTAATAGTGAAGTGTAGTGAACTAAATAATCCTTGTCTAAAATCTTATATGAACTCATATAATTTTACTTTACTTGTGCCACAATCTCTTAAATTCACTGCGTATTGGGGGCAGATGTGTAACTGTACTGAATTTTCATAAAGATTTTCCTGGACAGATATACTGTACATAAAGAGTTCTGAACATTCTAAAGCACGATAATGATACTAACTAGTACCTAAAGCAATACCCAGTGTGATGTAGTGGATAGAGTGATGGACCTGGGTTCGAATTCCCCATTCAGACTAAAATGTATTTTGATTAGACAACTCTCCAAATCAATATTCCAAGCCAAGATCAAACTATAGTTTATAGTCCCTCAGTTTGGAGGGCTTATCTAAGTCCCAGTTAGTTGATACAGGTAAAGCAAACTAATATTTGATAAAATCAGATGTTCTATTGATATTAAGCAGAGTTCAGTCTAATCTTCTGAGCCATGATTTTGTTGATCAAGGACATGACATCTGAATGCAACTGCATGGGTCATAGAATTAGCTCTGTACACACTAAGAAGCTTTACATTTATAATTTTTTGAATAATAGCTTCTCTGTATTTATGCTATGTAGTAAACCAAGTTTGATACTATGGATTTCAAGGCAGATAACTATATTTGTACAGCAGTTGGCACTCCTGCTGAAGGTTAAAAAATAAACCCAATTTACTTAAATATTGGGTGTTCTTAAAATAGCATTCTGAGTCACTGCTTTGGTATAGTGTATCAGAATCAGAGAATAGGTCTGTACTAATTTATTTAAGAGTTTCCTCTTTTGGGTGCATATTTTTCCCTTGATGCATAGTTTGGCTGCTCTTTTCTTTATGGTTGTGAGACCATTTAAGTCGCTTTCTATAATATTACATCATTAAAAAGTATGTCTGCTAGGAAGTAAGTGCCATAATTTTCATTTTACCTTGCTTCCTAGTACATGTATTTGGGATGATAGTGTGAGATCGCCATGTTATGAAATAATGATACAAATATTCAGTATCTTGAAAAAAAAATTAAAAGTCCAATTTGTGCTAACAGACAATCCAGAGTATACTGGTGGACTGCCCATTTATTTATTCATTTTTTCTTCTGTAGACAGATTGCACTAGCAGATTTTGTAATCATCAATAAGATTGATTTGGTTTCACAAGAAGCATTGATGAAACTGAGAACAGTTGTCAGGTAAGCACAGATAAGTTATAGTGCCTGGTAGACTTTTGTTTGAATACTTACTGTTTCCTTTGTAAGGCTGATGGCATTTGAAATTTCACACTGAAGTATTGCTGTGACACATTGTATTAAGATGTCCTCCTTTGTCTGTCGAGTGGGTGCTTAATTATTTACACACTGCATGGTGGCTATTTTGTTTGTTTGGTAGGCAACCTTCAGTCTCGAGAGACTATGGTAACATGCTCTGAATAGAGGTCTTGGAACAGCGTCTAGTGTGGCTGAGAAGGCCAATTTGAGAGTGACAATCCCTTCCACACTGAAGACAAATACAATCTGTCCCCTGTCCAGCTCCCTGATTTTGCTGGTTTCGGGACTGCCTCTTTGCCTCGGCCTGCTGGACAAGGGTCTCTTCAAATTGGGAGAGGCCGTGATGCAACGCCTGCCTCCAGGCTGAACGCTCAGATGTCAGGGTTTCCCATCTGTTGAGGTCCATTCCTAAGGCCTTCAGATCCCGCTTGCAGATATCCTTGTATCACAGCTGTGGTCTCCCTCTGGGGTGCTTTCCCTGCACTAATTCTCCATACAGGAGATCTTTTGGAATTTGATAATGCTTCATTATGTCTGTGTAGTGACTACATAAGTTTTTTTAAATTCTTGGTTGTTAAGATGTATCACAGTCCTTATTTAAAGACATACAAACAGTTTTGAGGAATGAAGCGATTATCACTCTGGAATACTTAAAAGTGAACAGTGAGCACATTTGAGGGTCTGTGATAAATTTGGTTGAAAGCACACTAAAGTACTGTGGTTCCCAACTTTTGGTCCTCCAGATGTTTTGGATTTCAACTCTCAGAAGCTCCTGCCAGCTAGTCAGAGATTCTGGGAGTTAAAGTTGACAAAAGGATATTGGTTCGAGAAACTGGCCTGTGGTTTAGCTGAGGTGAGGCTGTGGGGAGAAGGGCAGGAAAGGGGCTGGCAGCTTTATCGTAGTTAAAAGTATAGGATGAGCTGCAGTAAAGCCACATGTTGCTTTGTTGGATTGCTATGACCAGTATGGTGGCTTTCACTTTTTCAGCAAGTTCGGACTTCACGGACCTCCCTCAATGGAAAAGAAGCATTGAGTTGAAAAAGCTATATTGCTCCTTGGGTCTAGAGGTTTTTTTACCTCTTTTAAACAGATACTTCTGCTTCTACAAGAGTAAATTTTTTCTCAGATCTCATAGTTCCATATCTGAATGAACTAGAGATTCTTCTGACCGTAGACTGTATCAGGATATGTAGCTGAGAAATCCAATGAGATGTGAATTGTGGTATTACAAGGCCAAGAACCTCCTTTTATCTTGTCTAGCTGAGATCTTTGCTGACTGGGAGCAGGGCGTATGGGGTTGCTGGTGCTTTTCTATTATTGGGAATGTGTACATCCTTCCAATTTAGAGTTCCAGATTGCACTGAATCTTGTACTTCAGGTACTGTGTTTTAGTCCCAACTTAGAAAAGTTGAAATGCTATATATATATAACTGAGTATGTATGCGCTTGCTACATTCTAACTGGCTTTTTCTCACACATTTTCAATTATATTAGGTCAATTAATGGACTTGTCAAAATTTTAGAAACTCGTCGATCAAGGTAATGAAATATGCAGCAGAACTGGTGGGTCCTAACTTTCCTCAAAATTATGACTGCTCCATCTTGTTCTTAAATGTATCTTCACCAAGGAAAGCAAAATAATGGCCTACAAACAATAACTGGCCAATATATTTTTCATTTTCATTTTCTTTTCTTATATTTCTTGGGATGCGGTATCCTGAGTGTCCAGACAGGATACATGGATCAAAGCACCAAATCTTTGTGCTCATAATTCTGCTAAAAGGCTTGAACAAATGTCAATATATCAGACAAACTGGATGGGGAAAGCTGTTGCTTTATTTGTCAGTACAGTGGTGCCTCGACTTAGGACCATAATCCGTTCCAGAAGATGGACGTAACTCGAAATGGTCATAAGTCGAAGCACCATTTCCCATAGGAATGCATTGAAATGCAATTAATCTGTTCCGGCCGAAGAAAAAAATCACCAAAAAAAAAAAAAATCACTGCAAGACTCATTGGAAACGCGATTAATCCCTTCCGGCCGAAGGGGGAAAAAAAGAAAAGCAATCAAGTGTGCAAGACCCATTGGAAATGCACAGAAAACAAACGGAGCAGATCGGAAATGCACAGAGAACAAAGGGGGCAGGTCAGAAATGCAAAGAAAACAAAGGAAAAAGCAAGGGAAGCATGCAGGACCCATCGGAAATGGGGGGAAAAACCCCAAAAGCAACCAAACCCCCCAAGACCCACCGGAAATGGGGGGAAAGCCAAAAAACAAACAAACCCCCCAAGACCCATCGGAAATGGGGAAAAAAAAACCCAAGAAGCAACCAAACCCCCCAAGACCCATCGGAAATGGGGGGGAAGCCAAAAAACAAGCAAACCCCCAAGACCCATCGGAAATGGGGAAAAAACCCGAAAAGCAACCAAATCCCCCAAGACCCATCGGAAATGGGGGGGAACCAAAAAACAAACAAACCCCCCAAGACCCATCGGAAATGGGGAAAAACACTCCAAAAAGCAACAAAAAAACCCCCAAGACCCATCAGAAATGGGGGGGGGATCGAAAAAACAAACAAACCCCCCAAGACCCATCACAGCACAGAAACATAACCCCCCCAGCTCAAAACCACACTGCAAAAACACCCAGAACAGTTTTTAAAAAGCAGAAAACAGCACCTTACCTTACCAGGCAGCTTGAAGCCTCCCTGCAAACACACACACACGCTCACTCAGAAGCAGAAGGAGGCAGTCCCAAGCCTCCTCCGACGCACACTCTCTAACTGCTGGGGCGAAAGAGCTACAAAGAAGCAGCCTCGTTGCCACCTACAGTTAGAAATTTGAATTTCCCGCCTTTTCCCCCTGCCTTTTTCTGTTCGTAAGTGGAAGCTCCGTTGCAAGTAGAAGCAAAATTTTGCAGCCGGAGCTGGTCGTAACTCAAAATGGTCGTAAGTAGGGACGTTCGTAAGTCGAGGCACCACTGTATATGGTGACTCCTATTAGTTAGTTAGGCATCCTTCAGTCTCAAGAGACTATGGTAACATGCTCTGTATGGAGGACTTGGAATAGCGTCTAGTGTGGCTGAGAAGGCCAATTCGAGAGTGACCATCCCTTCCACACTGAAGACAAATACAATCTGTCCCCTGTCCAGCTCCCTGATTTTGCTGGTTTCGGGACTGCCTCTTTGCCTCGGCCTGCTGGACAAGTGTCTCTTCAAAATGAGAGAGGCCATGATGCACCGCCTGCCTCCAGGCTGAACGCTCAGATGTCAAGGTTTCCCATCTGTTGAGGTCCATTCCTAAGGTCTTCAGATCCCGCTTGCAGATATCCTTGTATCGCAGCTGTGGTCTCCCTCTGGGGCGCTTTCCCTGCACTAATTCTCCATACAGGACATCTTTTGGAATCTGACCATCAGGCATTCTCATGACATGCCCGAGCCAACATAGACATAGCTGTTTCAGTAATGTATACATGCTAAAAATTCCAGCTCGTTCTAGGACTACTCTATTTGGAACTTTGTCCTGCCAGGTGATACCAAAAATACGTCGGAGACAACCCATATGGAACGTGTTCAGCTTCCTCTCTTGCCGTGCACGAAGGGTCCAGGACTCGCTGCAGTACAGGAGTGTGCTCAGGACACAGGCTCTGTAGACCTGGATCTTGGTATATGCCGTCAGCTTCTTATTAAGCCATACTCTCTTTGTGAGTCTAGAGAACGTGGTAGCTGCTTTGCCAATGCGTTTATCCAGCTCGACATCTAGGGAGAGAGTATCAGAGATCGTTGAGCCAAGGTACACAAAGTCATGAACAACCTCCAATTCTTGTGTAGAGATGGTAATCGAGGGAGGTGAGTCCACACCTTGGACCATGACTTGTGCTTTCTTCAGGCTGATTGTTAATCCAAAGTCTTGGCAGGCCTTGCTGAAGCGATTCATGAGTTGTTGCAGGTCTTCAGCAGAGTGGGCAACAACAGCTGCATCATCAGCGAAGAGGAAGTCCCGCAAACATTTCAGCTGGACTTTGGTCTTCGCTCTCAATCTAGAAAGACTAAAGAGCTTTCCATCTGATCTAGTCCGGAGATAGACACCTTCAGTTGCAGTTCCAAAGGTGTGCTTCAGCATGACAGCAAAAAAGATCCCAAACAGGGTCGGCGCGAGGACACAGCCCTGTTTCACTCCGCTTCGGAAGTCAAAGGGATCTGATGTTGAGCCATCAAAAACTACAGTGCCCTTCATTTCCTCATGAAAGGACCTGATGATGTTAAGGAGTCGAGGTGGACATCCAATCTTGGGAAGTATTTTAAAAAGGACGTCCCTGCTAACCAAATCAAAGGCCTTTGTGAGATCTATGAAGGCCACAAAGAGTGGCTGTTGTTCCCTACATTTCTCCTGCAACTGTCTGAGGGAGAATACCATGTCAGTGGTGGATCTATTAGCTCGAAATCCACACTATGATTCTGGATAGACTCTGTCTGCAAGCACGTGGAGTCTCTTCAGCACAACACGGGCAAGCAGCTTCCCTCCAACGCTGAGAAGAGAGATGCCACGGTAGTTATTGCAGTCGCCCCTGTCTCCTTTGTTCTTATACAATGTGACGATGTTTGCTTCCTTCATGTCCTGTGGCACTCCACCTTTCCTCCAGCAAAGACAAAAGATTTCATACAGCTCAGTGGTGATGATCTCTTTACAGCACTTCAGCAGGGATGTTATCCTTTCCAAGTGCCTTGCCGGAGGCGAGGGAATCCAAGGCCGCTTTTATTTCTGCTAAAGTTGGTTCGCTGTCCAACTCTTCCAAGACAGGCAGGCACTCGATGTTATTTAGTGCCTCTTTGGTTACTACATTCTCTCTGGAATATAGCTCAGAGTAGTGCTGTACCCAGCGTTCCATCTGCTGTGCTTGGTCCTGGATGATCACGCCTGTAGCAGACTTCAAGGGAGCAGATTTCTTCTGTATTGGACCTAAAGCCTGCTTGATACCGTCATACATTCCCTTGATGTTACCTGTGTCTGCTGCTATCTGTATCTGAGAGCAGAGCTGAAGCCAATAATCGTTGGAACATCTCCTGGCAGCCTGTTGGACTTTGCTACGAGCAAGTCGAAGAGCCTGCAAGTTGTACTCATTAGGACAGGCTTTGTATGCTGCTAGAGCTCTCTTATCCTCGATGGCTGGCATCAACTCCTCCGAATGGGCTTCGAACCAGTCTGCCGTCTTTTTGGTCTTCTTGCCAAATGTGGACAAGGCGGTGTTATAAACAGCGTTCTTGAAATGTTCCCATCGTTCAGGTGCATTTGCATCAGCCGGGCCTGGAAGGGTTTCCTCAAGCGCTTGGGCAAATTCCTCCACTTTTTTTTTGATCGCGAGTCTTGCTGATGTCAATACGTGGTCTTCCTTCCTTTTTCGTGCAATACAATCTCTTTGTTCGCAGTTTTACTCTACTACACACCACGGAGTGATCAGTATCGCAATCAGCACTCTGGTAACTGCGTGTGATCGTAATACTAGGAAGGCTAGAATGTCTAGTGAGGATCAAATCGAGCTGATGCCAATGCTTCGATCTTGGATGTCTCCAGGAAACTCTGTGTTGAAGCTTCATATTAAAGAATGTATTGCTGACACAAAGACCATAATAACAGCAAAACTCCAGCAAGCATTGGCCATTTTCATTCATCTTCCCAATGCCAAAATGGCCTAGACAAGTGGGCCAAGAATTGTGATCAGCACCAACTCTAGCAATAAAGTCTCCGAGATTGGTTCTCTCTTGGGGATTTTTTTGATAGTAGCTGCCAGATTGTCGTAGAATTTGTCTTTGGCTTCTGTTGTGGACGACAGTGTTGGTGCATATGCACTAATGAGGGTGACCGGTCCCACTGATGAGTGGAGCTGCAGAGACAGGATTCTTTCACTCCCCACAGTAGGTGGAACAATGGATCTCAGCAGAGTATTTCTGACCGCAAAGCCAACACCATGTTCCCTGGTCTCATTCAATGGTTTTCCCTGCCAGAAGAATGAGAAGTTTTTTTCTTTGACAGATCCCATGTCTGGCAATCTCGTCTCTTGCAGGGCAACAATGTCCATCTGCAGTCTACTCAGTTCCATGTCGATGACAGCTGTCTTGTGCACGTCGTCTATTTCCTGCAGGTCATCAGAAAAGCCAGGGGTCATTGTCCGAACATTCCAGGTGCCCAACTTTAGGGCAGAAGTTTTCTTATGATTGTCACATGGTGCAGGGTTATCGATCTGCTTGTCGGCTTTCACCCTAAACCCCACGCACCCCGTGAGGTTAACAGACCGTGGCGAGGTAGCACCTTACTGGCTGGGGACTGCCCAGCTTAAGGCAGGCGGTAGCTACCTAGTGAGGTGCAATGACCTCTCCTACCGTCACAAGTAGCCCCTGGCGTCATGCTCTACGCCAATCGAGCAAAGACTTATAACCGGTAACTGCTACTTCCCGTGTTGTTTCGACGCTGTATGCGAAGCTGGAGTGTCCTCTCCAGAGCACGAAGCCTGGGTAAAATAATATGGAGAATAGGCTGTTACCCAAGCAGAAAATCCCCCCTCTCCACGTCGCTGAAATAGTCCAATGGAAAGGCAAGAGCCAATACAACTGGTTCCAGCGACGTCGCAGGAGTTGCCAGAACGACACGAACTGCCTCCGGGACTCCGGCTCCGGATTTTGCCTCGAGGTTAACTCCTGAAGCCTTTTCCATCAGTGGATATAGCCACAAGGCAGTGGAGGTTTGAAATTGGAGTTTTCCTTCTCCTAGATGGGCTGCCTTCCAAGGTTGACGAGCCCCACCTACCCGGTCTGCTCCCTAAGAGTGCGGAGATTAGAACACAGGCCTCCAGCTGCCGGACCTTGTCTTCCAAGAGGACCACCAACTAACACTTAGAGCATTTCTAGCCAGGCACCTCATTGGCAAGAAAACAAACATGCCACAGGTGTTACAAGTGCAACAGATCCTGCACTCTCCATCTCGACTGATTGGTCAGTGAATTAAAAAGGGAGGAAGTCTGATCCTACCCCTAAAACTTTCCTGCCCCCCAGGTGTATGCAATGCTATTTGGCTTTCCTATTTACCAGATTAGAGTCAAAAATAGAATCAGAGAATTTTGCACGCCATTAGGCATGCGCTTCTGCCAGCCCACATTTAAAGCCAAAACCCCGCCGCCTCGGACCATGCGGTCAGGGAGAACAAAGGTCAGCCTAGAAGAAAATACCTCACCAAATGACTCCTATAAGAGTCTGTAAATGTCATAGTGGCCTGCTGCTTTTGGATTAAAATGCTTAACCCTGCTTGAACTCCCAATCTTTGGCTCTGCAGCCAGATAACAAACCACTGAGCTACCCTTCTTCCTCGAAATTTTCTTTCCAAAAATTATTAAGAAGGAGAGGCTTAGTGGAAGTTCACAGTCAAAAACGGCTTCTTATCATTTGATGACCGTCCAGAAAGGCAGTTTATTACAGTTTCGTGCCAGGATGGGGTGCTTCAGATGTTATTAGATTCCCATTTCCCATAAAAACCAGTGAATGGTCATGATGGAGGGCCACACATTCCAATCATGGTTTAATTATGTTTTTTCAAGCCTAATGTTCATTTGGAAAGGAATAAAAACCTAAAGGAAGCATGCAAAGCTTGTCCACGTGCTAATGGATAGTAGGACAGCTCAGCTCTAGTCTCCTTATGTAGATAAACTATGAGGTAGCTACTGCTTCACTGCACTGATATACAGCCATTCCAGGAATGCAAAAGCAACACTTTGGTGTCTACCTATCCCAATCAGTCAGCCACATGCATTAAGATTTTTTTTTCATATTAAGTGTCTTTATTTGTTGTGAGAAATATTTCTTCTAATTTTGTATACAAGGACAGTGGAAGATTCTGTAGCAGTTGTAATCTGTTCTTTGCATCTACCATCCATTTTGGATATATTTTATGGAAGGGGTGATAGAGAATCAAATGGGTATCAAGTGTCACGTGTGATAAACCTATATTGTGCTTGCTTTTGGCCACTATACCAAAGTCTATTAATCATGCTTTTCTGTTAGTGAGTCTACTTAGGAATCCCATCTATTTCAGTATTTTTTTTAAAGGTCACCAGCTGAATACCGCATTTCCAAATATTTTAATCCTGTTAACAGATCCATTGATATAACTTATTAGAAATTCTGCTTGCAGGCTGCTCCATGCTGGAGGCTTTATGCCCTGCTGCTAAAGAGTTGCTCTATGAAAATTCTTCTTTGTAGTGACTGTCATATTAGTTTATATGGATTACTGTCTCTATGATTCTTTCTTTTGTTAAGGTAGAAAGAGGGAATGTGTTAAAATAGCTTCAACAACTTTACACCTCAGCTTTTAAGTTTCTTTAAAGATGGGCTTCGAACACACTGTAGTTCACCTTTCTTTGTGAACTCTTAGGGGTATATTGCATTACCCATTTATTGCCTTTCTGTTGAGAGTTATTCTATCAGCATGACACTCTATGAAAAGCATCATTTATATTGCCAAGATACTTAACTTACATTAATCAAAAGGCCTCAGCGTCTCAGACTAGCAGTAGGGCTTGGTAGGAGATGCTGGTCAGTTCTTAAGATCTGATGATAAAGTATCCACAGAAAAGGATATTTTCCAAGGACTATTATTTGTGGCTGCTTGTCAAATAAATTTATTTTAAAAATTAGATCAGGAATATAGTTGTTGGGTGTGCATGTTAGCACACTTAAGGAGTTGTTCTCAACCCATGACCTTTTAAAGACAAATGCTATCATAGTTGAAGAGAAATGAAGTGCTATTATGGTAGCTGTGGTACTTTTTCCCTGCCAACAAAAAGTACATCATCAGTTCTCTCCAGGACAGCTCAGAAACTTCTGTCTTCAAAAAGTTGGAATGAGCAACTAATGATGGCCAGGAAAGCTAACTCAGTTTGAGTTTTATGGAGCCATGGTTGTTATATTACAGGAAACCACAGTTTCTGTCTTAGAGAATGAATGACGGGCAACCTCAGTCTCGTGTATTCATTCTTACAGAAGAAGCTATGATTTCACGTTATGTCTGCTTGGTGACTTAGGGGCTCAGCAGCTCCTCACTGCTTGTAACAGAAATATACTTCTCCAGCTCTGACATTCCTTATGCTGCCTTTTCTTTTAATGAAGGCAAAGGTTTGGATCACTACAGACAGTATAAAATCCAAATATAACTGGTCATAATTGAAAGAATAGACTTGCTTATGTTCTTAATACGTGTATTTGAATATTTCCTCTTGTGTGTAAAGTGGTTTAAGGGTTGAAGAAATGAACCTTGTTATACTTTCTCCTTAGAGTTGATCTCTGTGATGTCTTAGATCTCCACGCTTTTGATAGCATGTCAGGAGAAAGGTAAGATGTAATTTTAGGCTGTGTGGTTTATCAGCAGAGTTCTTCGCTCTTACATAGGAGTTACATGGATGCTGTTTTAGAATTCAGCTTGCATGTCTTATGCAACCATTTTGGGCAATTTAGCCAACACCTTTAAGAATCTTATTCTGTCACCACTTCTACAAAAGGTATGGGATAAGAAAAGATTAATTCTCAAATAGTTAACTATAAAAGAGTACATGAAAGTTGAATGGGCTGGTGAGGTCTGAATCTAGTTTAATCAGTGATGTCACAGGTACTGAGTAGATATCCATTTCAGTTGCACGGTCAGCTTTCATGCAGCTGTCTCAACAACAACTACACAGATAGTAGCTGGGGAAAGTTTCATACAGCATCCATCCATGGTTAGCTGCCCTGTAGCCTGAAGTGAGGGCTGGAACTGGGGGGCAGGGGACAGCTAAACCACTATTAAGAGTTTCCATTGCTCAAAAGAAAAGGGGAGAGCCAGGGGATTTTGCCTTATCCTGATCTTACCATGAGCCATTTACCTTTGACTGTTATGCTCAATGCTTAGCAAAATCTATTTTTACACATTTTATATTCACAAGATGAATGACAGATACTTTGTGTTTCTGTTCAGTGTAACACTAAATATATTTTCCTTGTTCTAAGTTTGCAGCAGAGACTTCAGCTTGAGGAAGTGCCTCATCCACACCTAGATAAGGTTACTACTTTTTAAAACTTGTGTTTGCACATTACGTGTGATTTGCTAAGGAAGTGTTTGTTACTGTCCGCATGTCCCGTTCCTTTATATTCCATTTTTCTTTCCCCATTCTCTAACTTAATCAGTCATCTTGGGAGGCAAGGAAGCATGTTAAAAAGCCCTCTGAGTAAGTGGAAAGATGGGAGGGAGAGTAGTGATACAGAAATTACTATATATATATTTCATTTGAAAGTATTATTGTTAGGGATATATGTTTGGGTAACTGTTTATCATGCATCTAGTGAAAGCGTATGTAAGGCTTACTTTTATCTGATGCAGTTTAAGGACATCACATTCATGTTTTATCACATAGAAGTCTTGTATTTATGGAGTTCCTTGCAAGCATTTAGGGAGGCTGGATGGAAATTAAAAAGAGATTTCATTTATTTCACATGTGTGCGGGTAGACTAAACAGAAATTAGTCTAAAGAAGTGTTGGCATCTGTTGTAACAGGCCTTACTGGTATCAGCTAATAAGTGGTCAGAATGTGATTCAGCTACAGCACCGTCACATGTGATGTATCACATAGAGAGGCTGTGTGGCCCACACACAGGTGGGACTCAACAAAGATTTTCCAGTTGTTTCAATACAGACTTATTATTTGATAAGGAGGTCTTAGCAGGAGATTTGAATTTACACAAAGCACTGGTGAATGGACCAGCTGTATCAGGGCATTTCCTGAAACTTTGTGTGCTTTTAATTATTGAATTTCAGTGCTACACAGTGGTACCTCGGTTTACGAACACCTTGGTTAACGTAATTTTCGTTTACGAACGAAAATCTATTGAAAATAAGGCCTCAGTTTATGAATTTTTTCCACAATACAAAGCAAGTTTGCATTGCGCCTGGGAGGTTTATAGTGCCACCCCCATGCATGCATTCCTATGGGAAACCGCATTTCGGCTTGCGAATTTTTCGTATTACAAAATGTCATGGAGAACGCATTAAATTCGTAAACCGAGGTACTCCTGTAAAGGGATCTAAGATATTACAGAAAATAAATGTGATCGTGAAACATTCCAATTCAGGGATGTAATATTTGAAAATTGCTTTCCTATTTCATGTCTTATATCTTCTCTTCTTAGTATTTTATGGAATAATTTTATTTCTTGCCCACCATCATGAACTGGAAGTATAATTTTTTAATCAATAAGATGTACTTTATCTTTCCTGATAGATAAAGCAGGAAATAGAAATTTTTACATATCTGTTTTCAGAGTATTGTCACATCAACGTTTGAAGTACTAGGAAGTGCAATGGAAGAAGACCTAAATGTGTTTGTTCAAGTAAGTGCTATATCAGCAGCAGCATCATGTGCCATCAAGTGAGTTCTTACTTATGGTGACCTTTTTCAGGATTTTCCAGGTAGGGAATACTCAGAAGTGGTTTACTTCTTCTGGAGGCATCCTGGGAGTGTGCAGCGTGCCCAAGGCCACACAGGCTGGCTCTACTCACAGGAGGCACAGTGGGGAATCAAACGCCCAAACTCTGGCTCTGCATCCAGATACCTAAACCTCACTGCATCAAAAAGATAGCTTTCTTTTTTTTTTCTTTGCATTATAAAGGAGTAGTAAAGGGAACATCCATACTCCTAGCTCTAGAAAATAATAAAATACTCTTGACGACTTTCTTCAGAAATGATATTTTATTAAGCATGCATCTTTCTTAAAGTCCTTTTTTCCTGTTTGTAGAATCTGCTGTGGGAGAAGAACATCAAAGACAAGAGAGGTAACCCCATGGAAGTCATAAGACTCAAGGTTCAGTATTCTTTTTTTTCCAACAAACATGTCAGAAGCATTGTTTGTGTCTTGTTCAGGGACACAAAAAGTTGCTTTTGCACATGTAAGACACCTTAAATGCCTAATCTAACGCAGTGGGGCAAGAGATGGGGGCTATTTTGTGGAAGGTTTGAGACTTCAGATATTAGCAGATTGTGTGGGAAGGAGATGTACTGTAGTACCTTTCATGGCATAATAATAGTTACAGGACATTTTTTTTTTCATTTAGGAAGGCCTAAATTGTTGGCCAGGTTTTTTTTAAACCTCTCACTTGTCTTCTAAGGTGTGTGACACGTTCATAGAACTAAATTTGCTAATCCAACTAGAGTAGACCCACTGAAACAATGGAACTTGTTAAGTAAGTATTGTTGATTCAAAAGGCCTGCTCTATTTGGAAATAGTCTCCCACAGTTCTTAATCTGAGATTGGAATATTAAGAATTCTTAAAGACATAACTGCTGCAAAATAATTGAGGGCTACGTGATAAAAAAAAAAATTACTTGCCCCAGAAATATTTTTCTGTGTTTCCTGCTTCTAGTGTTGCTTGCCTACCTACCTGCCTGCCTGCCTGCTTTCCCAAAGTAATTACAATTACAACAGCAGAATGTTTTTTTATTTTTCATGTTGTTTATGCAGCATTAGCATGCCTCAGATTAATTATACAGATGCCTTTTTTTGTTAATTGATCATCTTTTTAATCAGGGGCTTGTGTCTATCAAAGACAAACCTCACCAGGTGATAGTTCAAGGTGTTCATGAACTGTACGACCTAGAGGAAACTACTGTCCAATGGAAAGAGGATGATGAACGAACAAACAGATTGGTTTTAATAGGTAAGAGGAATATATGGACTTCAAATGCCTATCGTAAGAATTTCATTCAATCGTTTTTTTAATACCAGCAGTAATACCAGCCCAATCAAGAAAAAAGCTAAAGGGAGGAGCTGCAGGTGCATTGCAAAGGGAGAGTTCAGCACTCCTCAGCCTCAAGCTGCTTTTATTCTTAAATCACGTGTATCACTTCTACTTTATGAATGACTGGGTCATTCCATGTCCATCACTGTTCATAAATAGTTTGGGCCTATGGTTTGATCAAGCACCAGTAATGTTTACTGCAGAGTAGCTTCATTAACTGTGCAGCCTCCTTCCTTGTGAAATGGAGAAATCAGTCATTGCCATTTGCCATCAGCTAGGTAGAGGCAGCTCAGCCAGGCTTGAGAAAAACATTTTTCTTACCCTATCAAGTGCAAGCAACCACTGCATTGGGTTCTAAGGAGTTCCTCAGAGTCTGTAACTGAGTCTGCATCATTTGTTGGGAGTTTGAGTGCACCCCTGTACAAGTACAAAAATGAAATATCAGAGCTCAGCTTGTCCAACTTGATTGAAGGGCTAGGAGACATTTGCCATCTGCTTTATGAGATTAGCTTTTCACCACCTCCTGCCCTAGTTATCAACCAAAATGACAGGATGAGGTCTGAGACCTGTCCTTGCTCCTTGCATGAAGATGGGGAAGAAATTACTGGAAGAGATTAGAGTAGAAGACATGGAGCTAAGCCATTTTCCTGCTTGGATGTTTGCCCTCTGTCTTTACCTAATTGCCTTATCTGGAAGGGAGTACCTGGTACCCCATTGCATCAATGTAAACCTAATGTTCTAATGTGTTAAGAATGTTTTTTTTTCCTTGTTATGTTCTGTCCATAGGGAGGAACTTGGATAAAGAAATTCTTAAAGATATCTTTATAGCAACTGTGATAAGGAGAGAGCAGAACGGTTGATATTATCTTCCAAAGAATATATCTTTTTGACACTGCATTTTTAAATGGATTTTGGAAACTTCTTGGATCTCCTTTGTGTTTTTGAACAGCTGTTAAACATGGATTCCCCTGCAGTCAGCACATTTTATTGTTCTTCATTAAATGCATTAAATGCAAAATGGTTCTTTACGCCTCAGAATATATGTTTAAATAGCACTGTAGTTACAGTGTGAAATATTAAGGAAAGAGAGTTGCAGTCCTGCCTGTTCTATTTCACTTTTGCTCTCCTAAATTACCAGTGCCCACCCATCAATTAAGTGGTTTTAAAGCAGTATTTTCCCTGTATAAATCCACCTATATTGCACAGAAGCCCACATTTGACAAACAGAAGCCCATGTTCTCCTAATTACAGTGCACCATAAAGTAGAGATCAGCAGCTTACACCTTGCATTATGTCCAAGACACCTGCCTAATTAAAATAATGTTAATAAAATATTGGTTGAAATACAGTAGTGTAACTCAAGCCATGTACGTCTGGTGAGAGTGATTTATTTATTTATTTTTTATTTTTTTGAGATTACAGATTATCCTGTCCTGCAATGAAAGAGACACTCAGGAAAAGTTGGAAATTTTTAATTTCCAAAAAACTATGGCAGCTGATTAGCCTTACGCATTTATATCAAGAGGATTTCAGTCAAAGAGGGACAGTGTGATTTAGTGGATATGGTGTCCAAGTAAGACCCAAGAGATGGATTGAAATCTGTGCTTGTCTGTGGAAACTTAATTGGGGATTGGTGTGGCAGTGGTAAACCACTCTGAACATCTTATATCTCAAAAACTCATTATGCTCGCCATAAATCCAAAGTTACTTGATCATACATAACAAATAAAATAATACACATGGACCAGATACATGAGACAGGTCACACCACACGAAGAGACGTGGGTGTCCACAGGATGAGGATGGGAAAAGGAGTGTTTGCTTCCTCTTGGAATCCTAAATTATTTTAATGTAGACACACATTGGCCAAAATCTTGTTTATGCTGACATAATGTACAGTGGGCTGAATGTTACGCCCTACAACAAAGAATTGTGCTGTTCAATTGCACAATTGGTCCTGCATCTCCAGCACGACCCGTTGCGCAATGTGCCAGTGGAAGTGCTTCATGGATAGCACTTCCACCTCTGTGTTATCACAACTGTTGTGGGCACACCTTTGAGCTGCATGTGCATTGTTGTCCAAAAGGATTTTGGCCACTGTGTTGGAGTAGATCATGCTATGCATATGAATTGCAATGTACTACCACCATGTTACTTTGCCCTCACCCCCACCCTAGAAAAATCTCTGCAGACATTCTTTTGGGGGAGGGAATTTCCAGATAAGATTTTTGTTGTGCATTTTCCCCGCCTTTTTCCTGTAATATTTCCTAAGGTCTTATTTTTAATTTGCTGCTTTTCTTCAAACAAAAACTATATTGTACAATATTAAATGCAATAAAAGAGTAAAAAAGCGACCCATTTGTCCCGTCCCAGCTACAGGCCTGACCACCACCTTCTGCGACCCCAGAGACAAACTGGAACAAATATGGTAATGCAAAGCCTCCCAGTGCAGTCCTAGCCGGATCTACGGTATTTAGAAGTCTTTGCTACTGAGTTCAGCATAAGGCAAACCCCCAGAGAAGTGAATACACAATTCCCGCATGAAAAATTTAATTACGTCCTCTGCGATTGGGTTGAAATCATTGGGAAGTGGACTGCAACATGTGTGTAAACTACTGGAAAGATGTTGGTGCGGCGGGCGCAGGCGCGCGACCTCCTACAGAGCCAGTTTTCCAAAAGTCCCTCTCCTCCCAACCAAAAGTCATCTCGGTGTATTAGGGTTTGTTTGAGAAGCAAAAGCTCGTCCCAGGAAGGAAGGAATTCAGCCGTGCAGTGAAGGGATTCCTATAGAAACTCTTAGGAAAATTATATTTCCTAGAGTGAGAAGTTCAGAGATATATATCTTGCCCACGGCTTTGAACCGGCCGGGCGCTAAGCATGGCCTGGAACCTCCAGGGGACCCGGCCCCCCTCAGCCGGCCTGTTACGATTATCGCGTCATTGTCATCACGCTTATGACGCCATCCACCCAACACCGCCCACGCAAAAGGAGCGCATAAACGCCGCTTCCTGCGGCCACCTGCCTTCAGACCGCGGGCAAGGCGGGCTGGGCGGCCCAGGGAGGGCACCGGCGGCGGAGAAGCCAAGGTAAAGGGAAGGCGGTGGAGGCGCCCCAGGCCGGCGCTCCGCCTTCGACGGCGACCGAGGTGGGCGCGTTCCTCTTACCCGGGCAGCTGGAAAGAAAGGTCCCGCTTCCTTTCTTGAGGGCTTGGGGAGGAACGGACGGACGGACATCCCGAGATGGGAAAGGAACCGGGCAGAGAGTGTCTTCCTCTGAGGAGGTTGGTGGCTTTGAATGTGTTCCATTCCAGTTAAGAACGGCAGAAGAACCGTTCGGAAACGGCCACCTCCTCCTCCCCCCCTCCCCTATATAACACATCCTATGCTTTCATTACATCGTTCCCTCTAAAATAAAACCTATACCACGACTGACTGGCTACAGAGTCCGTGGGACTTTTAGTAGACGTGCCTGACGGGGCTGCCAGGAAAGATTTAAAGTATTTCCAAAAGGGACCCCCCCAAAAAAGGTGTCGGTTCCTCAAGGTTTTAGTTTGATTGACAAAATCTCTAAAGATTGATGTTGACCAAGAATTCGATGTATTCTGCGGGCAGATAATTACATTTAAACGCACTGGATAGGCAGCTGTTTTGTTTTCAAGCGCCTACATGAAAATAAAACAAGTGGGAAAGTGTTCCCCATTTAATATTTAGCATTATTACTTTACAGAAAAACCTTGGGGGAATGTTCTAGTTTTAAACATATTAAACCGAGAAGGCAGGAGGCTAAAACCGTGGGGCGGTCAATACCTGCCCATCAGATAGATACTGCCTGGAACTGCCTGGGCGTTCGTCAAACGACGCCGTTCGGTCGCGGTAAAACGCTGTGTAGAAAAACGTGCACCTTCCACAAGGGTGCGAGTGTGAGGAAGAGGAAACGCTGAGACCAACAGGCCAATTTTTTTTCGTACATCTTAATACAATATACTGTGCCGCTGTGAAAGAAGAAACAGCTATCCCGACTCCCATTGACCTAAAGAGGGACCTGGTAGAATAGAAAACTGAAAATTTACATATGGCAGGTTTGGGCATGGATATGTTCATAGCGCAGGCAGCCGAATGTCATTTGATGGTTGATTTTCCTACAGTGTAAAAAAAAAATAGTGTTAAAAGTTCGTTTTCCTTTTTTCTTTTTATTTTAAACCCCGAAAATAAAAGCAGGTGGTTCTAGCAGAACTTACAATGAAAGAACAGCGGGACAACATTGCTTCGTTTTTGCTGGGTTGTTTTGCCTGTGGGAGAGCCAGTGTAGTGGACAGAGTGTCGGAATACGACTCGGGAGACTTGGATTCAAATCCACCCACCCACGCTTGGCGCTGGATTCACAAAGGGCGGCAGTGGCCAGCAATTCCTTGAATATTTCCCCTGCCTCGAAACTCTACTAGGATCGCCATGTCTCGGAAGGGGCTTTGAGGGTACAGGACAACTTTTCCCTTTAAATACTGGGAAGTTGGAAGCCCTCCCGCCCCAAGGAGCCTTACGGGACGAGATGACGCTGTGTGTCCTTGAATTCCACACTCATCCCCTTGGGAAGCGCGGAGGTTGGCGCTCAGCGATAATTCCGTTTACTAGGGCAGGCCAAGCATGTCAAGAGTGCCTTTTATCATTTCGTCCACTTCATATTTGTGTTTGTTTCCGGGACATCTTTTAGAATCCTGTTTATTTCTTGCCTGGTTTTGATCCGAATTGACAGGGAGTCTGTTACCTAACCCGTGTTTTGACAGTAGCGATGATGGTTTTATTATTGCTGTTCTTATTCATAAGGCCTTCTTATTTGTAAGATCTGAAAAGATCATTAAACAGAAGATGGGCTGGCGTCACTCAACTTTCCATCCTTTTCTTGTCTTTTACGGTTGAGATATTTCCTCCCTTTATTATCACTGGGTTTTTTTTCTACTCCAAAAGTAAGGGGTCGCACTAAAGCCAAGGGGAAGGGATGCCCCTCCGGAAAGAAGGGCCGTGGTCCGAAGTGCTTTAGGACAGAACAGGCGCCTCCGAAAGTCAAGAGAGATTGAAAAGCCCGAGACCTCGCCGTTTACCAGCCGCCGGGAGAGCGGTCCGTGTCCGGCTGCTCTGATTCCGCAAAAGCTGGAAGCGCCTGCGGGTCTCGATCGGTCAAAAGTCGCCGAAGTTCTTTCCCGACTTTTCCATCCGTTACTTTTTTGACTACCTTAACTGTCTACTTTCACGAGTCCAGCATCCTCTCTGAGCTGCGTAGGATAGAAGCCTGACGTGCCGGAAAGAAAGGACCACAGGGCTACCAATAGCTTCAAGGGTCAGGACGAAACCCCATTTCTCTCTTTTCTTCACCAACAAAACAAAACCCACCTGCGATCCTTGGGCTTCAAGCAGCCTTCCGCCCGCCTTCTTAAGGCTGCTACTGACTTAGGTCCAAGTCTCGCTTCTCGGGGTACCCTCACGTTAAGGTCTACAGACTATCTAAAGTTTAGACAGAAACAGCTTGGACCGTGGCTGAAGCCATCCGTTATGGAAACCAATTGTGCAAAACTGCTGGATCGGGCTGCTCAGGTTTTGGTCTAATGACAATCATCATTTGCCCTCACGTCAATTCTAATTTAGGGCAACCCTTTTCAGGGTTTTCTAGGCAGAGAGTTCTCAGAAGTGGTTTACCCTTCCCTTCTTCTGGGAGCATCCTGGGACTGTGCAGCTCGCCCAAGGCTGCACAGGATGGCTCTTCTCACAGGAGGCACCGTGGGGAATCAAACTCCCTAAACCACTATAGGTTTACCTCTCACCTTTTCCTCCCCACGCTGTTATGCGAAGTAGGTCAGGATTTGAGAGTGGTTGCACCCTTCCCTCCAAACGACCGAATGTGTAGCCTGCATAATTAAAATGTAAACCACCCAGAGAATGCTTTAAGTGCTATGGGATGATATATAAGCAGCAGGTGTTGCTATCTGCTTCAAGAGGGACTCAAACTTGGAACTCCCAAGTTCCTTATCAAGCCCCCTAAACACTCTGCAACAGCGTTTCTTCCCTTTCCCAACAAACTGCTCTTTGTTGTTTAGTGGTTTAGTCGTGTCCGACTCTTCGTGACCCCATGGACCAGAGCACGCCAGGCCCTCCTGTCTTCCACTGCCTCCTGGAGTTGGGTCAAATTCATGTTGGTAGCTTCGATGACACTGTCCAACTATCTCGTCCTCTGTCGTCCCCTTCTCCTCTTGCCTTCACACTTTCCCAACATCAGGGTCTTTTCCAGGGAGTCTTCTCTTCTCATGAGATGGCCAAAGTATTGGAGCCTCAGCTTCAGGATCTGTCCTTCCAGTGAGCACTCAGGGTTGATTTCCTTCAGAACGGATAGGTTTGTTCTCCTTGCAGTCCAGGGGACTCTCAAGAGTCTCCTCCAGCACCACAATTCAAAAGCATCAATTCTTCGGCGGTCAGCCGCACCCGGCTCTTCCGCGGCGATCGCGCCTTGCCCACTGAAGCTGCGGCCAATGGGCTGCAGGGGAAGGAGACCCCCTCCTCCTTGCGGGGGGGGGGGGGGGCGCACAGGGCAATAAAGGATCGGGCGGGTTTGCGGGCCGAGGCAGACGCGGCGAGAGCGCCAGCAACACCTTCTCTTCCCGGCCCCCGTCCCTTCGCGCCGGCGGTGTCGGGCGTTTGTGCCACTGATGAGCCTGCCCGCGGGCGAGGGGGGCGCCTTCGACCCGCTCCGAACCCGGCGTTCAGATGGAGAGGAAAACGAGGACGAGGAGGAGGAGGAGGAAGAGCGGGACGCCGAGGAAGAGGCCGTCGACGTTTGGGGCCAAGGCGGACGGGGACTCCTCGCCCCGCAGGGGGAGCCCGCGAGCCGCGCCGGAGGAGGACGCCCGCCCGAAGCCGTGGCCGGAGCGGCGGCGGGGGCCCCGTCGGGCGCTTCGGCTCCGCCGGCGGCTGCCTGGACGGAGGGCGCGGCCAAGCCGCCCTTCTCGTACATCGCGCTGATCACGATGGCCATCCTGCAGAGCCCCCAGCAGAAGCTGCCGCTCCGCGGGATCTGCGCCTTCATCCGCGGGCGCTTCCCTTACTACCGGGCGCGCTTCCCCGCCTGGCAGAACTCCATCCGGCACAACCTCTCGCTCAACGACTGCTTCGTCAAGGTGCCCCGCGAGCCCGGCAGCCCCGGCAAGGGCCACCACTGGCGCCTCCACCCGGCCTCGCGGGACATGTTCCGCAACGGCAGCTTCCTCCGGCGCCGGAAGCGCTTCAAGCGGCCCCCGCTGCCGCCTTCGCCTTCCCCCCCGGCCCCGGCCGCCGGACGGCTCCTGCTCTTCCCGCCCCCGCCGCCTCCGTGCGCCCTGCTCCCGCCCGCCTACGCCCTCTTCCCCCCGCCGCCGCCGCCGCCCCCCTCGCCCTCGCCCTCGCCCTCGCCCCCGGAGGGGAGCCGGGCTGGGCGGCGCCAGGGGCCCGAGCGGGCGGGGAAGCGGGCGGAGGGCCGCGGGGCCGCCTTCAGCATCGAGAGCCTCCTGCGGGGCCCGCCGGCCGGGCCCGCCGCGCTGCCGCTCCGCGCCCTGATCCCGCCGGCCGGGGAGGCGGCGCCCCCCGTGTGGAGCCGGGGCCCGGCCCTCCTGCCCGGCCCGCCGCGCCTCTTCCCGCTCTCCGGGGGGAGGGGGGCCCTGCTGGCTCCCGAGGGCCGCCTCCGCGCGGCGGCGCTGCTGGCGGCTCGGCTCGGCCCGAGCTGATCCCCGTCGCGGGAGGGGCTCCGGCGGACTTTTGAGCTGGCCGCGCTCTGGGCGGCCTCCTCCGAGCTCTCCCTGTGCGGCCCCTTTCCTGCGGCTCTGGTCCGCTCTACGTATTTGAGGAGGCGCTCCTTCGAGGCTGTAAAGGGCTTCAATCTGTCCCTTAGCGGCCAGCCTTCGCTACTGAGGTCCCATCATCATCATCGCTCCTCCTCCACGCGGGGCTTTGGTGGAGGATTCTCATCCAGCCCTTCCTTGGTGCTGAACCAAAGACTTCTCTTAAAAAAAGTCTTATTTCCTAATAAAGCGACTCCTCAGCTTCTTCTGACAACATAAAGACTAGTATTTATTGTGGCGTGAACTTTCGTGGAAGATCTAATGGCCAAAATCCTTCTGGCTGGTTCCCTTAGTGTAAGTGCAGTGGTATAAACTGCAGCAGCAAATTGCTGCAAGTTAGCGAGTGGCCACTTGAACTCCTCCTTGCAGGCGGGATGGGTGAGTTGATGCAGCAGCAGGAACACAAGCGACAGTTCATTAAGCAGCCTCCCTTCTCCAGTGCTCTTCAGGGCATTGCATTTACACCGCCCTAAGGGACAGGATTCTGACCAACAACCCTGTTAGGATTCAAGCTGCTATCATGATACTGTTGTTGATTTTGCAGGAAGAGGTGAACTTCAAGACTACCATCCTTTCTTTCTCGAAAAATGAACCTCATGGATTGCTGGCAGGGAAACAGACATTCTGTGTCATCCCATAGCAGGTATATCAGACGTCTAGAAATGTCAAACCAATGTTATTTATATTGACGGTGCTGCTTCTGGAAATAGTTTTATTCATCTAAATAGCAAGCCCATTTAAATTACCTGTGTTACATTACCTCTGTTCTTACAATTGGCTGTAATGCAACATAGAAGTGAAGCGTTGTCTGGAGCACGAATAAAACCCTATGATAGACTTATCTGCCTGCTTTTAAGCTTGAATTTAGTTATTGTGCTGGAGCCTGGGTCATTCATTAATTAATACAGCTCATACTTTCCAGGTGCACTTTGTTGGTTGCAGTCTGTCTCTCTGTATATTTTAATTGGTGGGTAGCAGCTCTGGTGGGTTACCTAGTGTGGTGTAGTAGCTAGCAAGCGATGAACTAGGACTCAGGACTCTTTGGGTTCAAATCCCTATCCAGCCATGGAAACTCATGGGAGTGTGTAGAACTAGTAAAACCACTCCTTAAATATTTCACTTGCCTTAAAAGCCCTATAAGGATTACTGTAAATCAATTCTGACTTGATGTTACACAACGCACAATAGCTCTAGTACAATGCTGCAGATCTCCAGCTTCAAAAACAATGTAGGGGTACTCTAGTGAGGGGAGAGCTGAATCCTGCCCTGGTCTTCAACTTGCCACAGTGTAGCTTCTTCCAAAGGCTTTCTTTCACCCATGCCAATGGCCAGCCAAGCCATATGCTACCGACAACCCATGTTTCAAAGGGGGAATTTATTAAGTGCCAGAAACCTTTGACTGTCAGAGCAAGAACTTTTCACCTTTCCATTTACATCAAATGTCAGAACTCAACTCAAGAGAAGAATTGCTGGAGAGACAAACAATGAAGAGAGGGGTATTTTGTGCCAGAGGTGGAGTTAAGTCTGGGCCATTTTTGTTAAAAAAATTATCTCATTCTCTTCCATTTTGTACATTATTTAGCGAGAAAGTGTCTCCTGCTATTGTCTGTAGTTTTTCCCTAAGAGGAAGTCTATATGTTTGGCAAAACAAGACATTAAAGCACCCACCACCACTGATAAGGAAACTTGATTTCCAAACAAGGAATATGAGGGGTTTTTTTGGGGGGGGGAGGGGTTCATTCAGGGACTACCTTCTGTCCTGGTGGCGGGGTGGAAAATTCCAACCAAATGGCACCAGGAGTGAGGCATTTAAAAACACCCTCCCAAAAAGTGGTTGAAACCAGCACTCAGCTCACCTTAAGCAACATGTTTGGTGGATCTCTGCCATGACCATTTTGGAACTTTCATTCATAATTTTTCTACCCTTTGCCTGAGGAAGTGAATTTTATTCAGAAAAGCTTGCATTGAATGTTTGATTTTTCTAAAAAATATTTTATTACAAACAAAACACACAAACAAGAATTAGATTGATTTAGAAATAACCACACACGCTACATGTGTGCATAGAAATAGTTTGCTATCTAGTCTAAGCAGGAAGTACCAGTATAACAGATGTTGATATAGTTTCTAGTTTGCACAGAAGCCAGAAAAATGGCTCTATAACCTGTACATAATTTTGAAATCGCTTCCTGTATGTTGCTTTTGGTGCAGGCAAGCTATTTCCTAAATGGAAAGGATGTCCTTTGTTTGCACATGAGCTCTCATTTGTATCACTCATCAAAATATTTTTTTACATTAATTAAAATATTGTATTGTGTTTCCCAAACTACAAGAAAGTCAGATAATGGTGATTTTTTTTGCTTCCCCCTGGTGGCAACAAGATTTAATCTCCAGAAATTTAGGATATCGGAAACAGCAGCTGAATTTAGAAATACAGGAGTCTACAGAAGCTCCTGGTCCCCTCTGAACCCAATTAAAGAGTACACGGATTCACCTTGTACCCTTTAAAAGACATTCCAGTCCCCAGATCCACAATATTATTTGTATTTCCAGATCTCTATTTTAAACAAACAAATAAACCCAAGTCATTCCTGAGAATGGTGGTGGTGGGAGAGTCAAATAGTTATGAGCTGTGGAGGGTATGTAGCATCCTGTGTGGCTTGTCCACTCAAAGCATATACAGCAATCATGCCTCCACAATCACACACACTCAGTCCTAACAGGGGAATGAGTAATATTTCAGTATAGTTTAGTAAAGTAAGCTCAATGACAAAGTTCAGCATAATGGAAATGCTCCAGATTTGAAAGAAAAGTGTCATGATTTCATTCCTTTCAGCAGCCTGTAGGGTAGGTAGTAAGCACACATGTTGATTTCCAGGGTCAGTACAGTAGGCTCCCCGTAGCCATGGGATCAGTATTCTCCAGTTTCACTTATCCAGAAAACCTATTTTCACATGTATTACCTCTAGTGGCCAGTTATGTAAAAATAATATGGGGGCCCTACTGTACTGCCCAAAGCTGGCAATTCATCACCACAAAGATTCCCCAGGTCTCTATGAGACCCCCACATTTTGGGCCATCTTTATGTCAGAAGTGCCAGTTATGGTGCGAGCTTACTCAGAAAAAAGGCCACCTGTCTCTCTGTCTCTCTGATAGCCTGCTGTGCATGCCACTGGCTGCTCCCAGAACTCCCATGTCACTGCTTCCATATCTGAATCCACCACTGGAGTTGGAGTATCCTTATCAACAATGGTATTTATGAAAATTGAGTTTACTAATGAAACAGGAACATTATGAACAAGTAAATAAAACCTTTCTTCTAAACTGGAACTAAACACAGTTGCTTTTCCGGACTCCTTACTTATTCCCACTCTCTCTGTCCTTGCTGAACCATCCTCTGTTCCTCCATTACCTGGGAGGTCCACTTGAAATACTGTATTTTTGTGTGTGTATAAGACGCCCTCATGTATAAGACACCCCCTCCCACTTTTCTAACCCAAAATTTATTTCTTCGCAAGAAAGTGGAGGGGTCACTATAGGTCAGTTCTTCTTCGTGGCCTCTGTGAATGCACACAAATGGGTTGTTCTGCGCCTGCGCTGAATGTCTCTGAAGATTTTAGAGCTTAAAAGTACAAAGTTAGTGGGACGTTCCCCTGTAGAGCACATGCTCCGCCCACCTAAGATTCCCCTCAGTTCCTTTTTTCCGCCGTGCTGATCGGATCTCCAGAAGAATAGAGCGTGTTTCTGAGCGATTTTCAGCGACTATATTAGTATTTCCTCTTCTAATCAACACCTAAATTGATACCTTCCTATTTTCCAATCAATAAATCGACGTTCCCCTGTCAGTTAGTTCCGTTTCTTTGCCTTTCCCGCTTTTGGCTTCCCGCCCCTCCCCCATCTCTCCCTCTGGTTTTCCGCTCTTTATGGCCTCAACAGCTCCTTTTAAAAAGTGTGTCGGCTGTTCAAATAAGATCCCATTATCTGACGGCCACGAATGCTGTTTATTCTGCTTGGGTGAGCAACACCCAACCCATTTTTGTGCGGCATGTAAAAAATTGACCAAGCCGGCACTTAAGCAAAGGCTCCAAAGGCTCCAATCTCACCTTTGGGAGATGGCCATGAACAAAAAAGGCTCACGCTCCGGTAGCCTATCTGGTAGCCTATCTCCCCACACTGGCCTCTCAATGGCTGATGCACCATCCAGCCAGGCCTCGGCCCATTCTAGCCCTGCATCGGGGTGGGCGATTGAAATCCAACTTTCAGGATCGGACTCTCCTCAACACTCTCCCCGAAAACATCAGGAGAAACGGAAGCATATTTCTCCTCCTCAATATATGCCTCTGTACAGAGAGTACTACCAGTATACCAATTTCCCACGGTACTATCATTTTGACGTGGAGGAAGTTGTCCCGTATTGCGATCCATATCACATGGAAGCATACCAAGGACATTCATATTATCAAGAACCGAAGCGTGTGCGATACGCACTACCTTACCAACAAGGATATCCTCAATCATTTCAACAACAATCGTATCAGAGATTCCAGCCATATCGACAATTCAGATCACAACCAGTCGACAGGTCCTTTCAAGGTCCACCACCATCGACATCATCCTTTCGGAATCAAAATCAGTCCCATCGATGCCAGCCTTTTCGAAAACCCCAGATAAAGGGGAGAATGGTTTGTTGTGATCGGTCTACAGGACGCTTACTTCTATATTTTGATCCATCCATCTCATCAAAAATTTCTCAGATTCCAATTCGACAACATTGTGTACCAATTCTGATCCTACCATTCGGACTTTCCACGACGCCGAGGACTTTCACAAAGTGCATGGCACCAGTTGCAGCGCATCTCCGCCTTCAGGGTATAAACATCTACCCATACATAGACGACTGGCTGATAGTTGCGACGTCGTACCAAAACACCATGAGAGCTACAACCATCATGCCCGACACACTTCAGAACCTCGGACTCAAAGTAAACTATACAAAATCTCATCTCGAACCAGCACAGACAGTCACCTACATCGGAGCCCTCTTCGACTCCATGCAAGCCAGGGCCTTCATCCCCCTGGAACGAGTTATAAGGTTAAAGAAGGAAATTTGCCCCTTTCGATCTCAAACTTCCGTTCCAGCCCATCATGTTCAACACCTCCTCGGGCTCATGGTGTCCACAACATCGGTAATCCAGCATGCCCGACTCAAAATGAGGTCGCTCCAATTGTGGTACCTGCCACTATTCAACCCGGTGATAGACCACCCATCCATGAAATTGACCGTGACACCAGAGTTAGCCAATCAACTCACTTGGTGGACATCAATGTCAAACCTCCGTGTCGGACGACCATTCCTGCTCTTCCATCCGACGGTGCAGGTCACCACCGACTCCAGCCCGTCCGGCTGGGGAGCACATTGTCTTCATCACAAAATTCATGGCCTATGGACGAGACAAGAACAATCACTTCACATCAACCATCTCAAGCTCTTAGCGATCATCAGAGCTTTCCATGCCTTTCTTCCAATCATCAAGGGTCGAGTGGTGCAACTGGCAACGAACAATACAACTGCCCTATATTATGTAAACAAACAGGGAGGAACACATTCTTTATCCCTCCTGTGCCTAGCCATCGACCTGTGGGAATGGTGTTACCAACATCACATCTTCCCTATTGCAGTACATATTTCCACGGACAACAATTACATAGCAAATCATCTCAGCCGTATGACATAGAGGACTCACGAGTGGTCCCTCAAGGATACCATTTTCGATCAACTCTGTCGCCGTTGGGGAGTACCTACCATCGATGTCTTCACTTCGAGTGCGAATGCCAAATGCGGTGTCTATTGCTCTCGAGCCGGAGCAGACGAGAACTCCATCAGGGACGCGTTCATGACGGATTCGAACAGGGAATTACTTTATCTATTCCCACCAATACCACTCATACAACGGACAATTATCCGCCTCCGACACTTTCAATCGAATGCGATCCTCTTCGCTCCCTGGTGGCCGAGGCAACCGTGGTTCACTCACCTCAGGTCGATGTCGACGGACTCGTTTAGACTCTCTCCGGTTCCCGACCTCCTAACTCAGAACAACGGAATGGTCTACCATCCAGACCTTCCATCGTTGAACTTGACAGCTTGGAGGATACTCCCGCCTTGAAGCGCATCTTGGATCGAGCGTGAATACCATCAACTCAGCTTCTATATGCAAAGTGGAAAGCCTTCCTTAATTATACGGAAATAAATAACTTACCTGCAATACCTGTTTCCTTGAAGACACTACTTACCTTCTTATTCCATCTCTTCGAATTTGGACTCTCTCGTTCCACTTTAAAAGTCCATATATCAGCCATCGTTGCCCATCAACCAGATAACTCCACATCAGCAAAAGTTTTATCTCACCCTACGGTTAAAAAATTCCTCAAAGGACTCAATAACATCCGTCCACCACGTCAACGTATTATTCCTCAATGATCACTACAAATTGTCCTTAATGCTCTCATGTGCCCACCATTCGAACCAATGGCCTCTTCAAATCTTAGGTTGCTTTCTCTAAAGACATCTTTTCTGGTGGCTATAACATCTGCTAAAAGAGCCAGTGAGCTTGCTGCTCTTCATTCTGATCCACCCTTTATCCAATTTCATCCAGACAAGGTGACTTTGTATTTTGATGTCTCTTTTCTGCCCAAGATTGTATCAGAATTTCATCTAAATCAACCAATTATATTACCATCGTTTTTCACATCACCATCAAGCTCTCTAGAGCGCATGCTCCACATGCTAGACGTAAGACGCTCTCTTGCATTTTATATTGACAGAACTAAGGTTTTCAGGAAAACTAACAGACTTTTCATATGTTTCCATGGACCTCACAAGGGAGGCCCAGCCTCATCACAATCCATTTCCAGATGGATAGTCCAAACTATTTCTCTGGCATATGAACTATCAGGCAAACCACCTCCTGATCATTTGAATGCACATTCCACTAGAGCGCTGTCAACATCTACTGCCTTCCAGCGTGGAATCGAGATTCCTAACATCTGTCGTGCTGCAACATGGTCTACCCCATTGACCTTTGTCAGGCATTACCGCCTAGATGTGAGAGCACGCAATGATGCTGGATTTGGCAGATTTGTATTGGCATCCTTCCTACCGTGACGTCCCACCATCCGGTAAGTGAAGCTTGCCAGTCACCCATTTGTGTGCATTCACAGAGGCCACGAAGAAGAAAAAGAGGTTACCTACCTGTAACCATAGTTCTTCTAGTGGTCCTCTGTGTTCACACATCCCACCCATCCTCCCCTCTGTCCGTCACGGGTTATATTAAATTATTCTTCTGCCCGGCGGACAAATTCTAGGAACTAAGGGGAATCTTAGGTGGGCGGAGCATGTGCTCTACAGGGGAATGTCCCACTAACTTTGTACTTTTAAGCTCTAAAATCTTCCGAGACATTCAGCGCAGGCGCAGAACAACCCATTTGTGTGAATTCACAGAGGACCACTAGAAGAACTATGGTTACAGGTAGGTAACCTCTTTTTCTAATCTGATAGCACATGACAACAACAACAACAAACCTGTGCAGGCCATGATCCACCACTCCCAAAGGCTCAAATAAATTTGTTTTGCCCAAGTGGAGGGCATTCCACAGTTGGGGTGCTTTCCCAAGCAACTTGTTGAAAAACAGCCCTGACAATTGCATTGTGCTGGGTGAAAAATAGTTAACTGATGAAGGAGTCAGGTTTTGAGATTTTCCCCTGCTTGGTGTCTCTTTGTGAATGGTAATTAGCACAAGAGGGTATTATGTAGACCATCTTGTTTGCTAATACGGATGTTGTCAGCATTCAGGCTGCCCTTTGCTATATAAAGTTCAGCATCCTTTTTCCAGCTGGCAATGTGAGAATGATATTATGCAGCAATATCAGGCCATTTCTTGGTGTTTTGAATCATGAATACAGAATCTCAATATCCCATATTCATAAAACATAGGGTTTTTTAAAGAGTTGATTTATAGCTGGTTATAAGCTCTGCATCTGGGAGCTGCTTGCTCACTGAAACCCTGCTTTTACACCTAACCCTGAATTGTTTGGCAATTGAGTTTATTGATGAAGGCTCTCCTTGAGATCTCTATCAGATGTAACACTTATACTGATGGATGCAGACAAAATCCTCTCTTGTAGATCTCAATACTCAGGAAGCTTCCTATTGGAGAAGATGGTGTGGCACTTTGTGAAAGAGGAGTGACTGAGAGTGTGCCGTCCGTAGTAATTGAAGCTGTGATGGAAGAGAATGAGACCAGTATTGTAAGGGAGAGTGGGGAAGAGCCAGCGACGATGGCGGAAAAAAGTGAAGTAGTATCAGAGGGGAAAAAGGGGAAGGTGGAGATCTGTTTGGTTGAAGAAGGTGCGAAAGAGAAAGAGGAGGAGCAACAGCTGACAGTGTGGGAGGAAAGTATAAATGAACAGGGAGAGCGTTGGTTCGGGGCAGAATTGGAAAACTGGATGAGAAAGAAAGAGGAGGAGAGGCGCATGGAATTAGAATACAAAAAGGGCCAAGAATTACTCAAATATTTCCCCAATTTGAAAGTGGGTGGGTTACTGCCAGACCCCCCACTTAAGACAGAAGGCGAGACAACCTTTGAGACACAAGAGTGGACAGTTATCGTGCTCCCGAGAGGACAAAGCCGAGGGAAACAAGTAATTCGTCCGGACGAAAGATTCAACACTCCTCCGAAAGAAGGTGACTGGGCCCGGCATCCATGCTGCGGCACCATCTGCGCGGTGCGGAGTGCCCCTCTCCGGAGACCTACGGACCAGAAATGGTTTGGCCGAGCACCCCAGTGATCTCGTTAGACTTTGGAAGGGAATTTACATCCCCAAGTTATGGCCTGTTGCCAGAGTTAACCTGTTTCGATCCAATTATGAGTAACGTTGAAAATTATGGAACCAATAAAGACAAAGACATGAGTACAGTTAAAACGTCTCCAATTTTATTTTCCACGCCAAAAGAGGAGTTGCCAAAATCAGAAGTAGAACCCGATCACAGTGGCGCCCAACGTAGGGCAACTCTGAGCACGGGAAATGACGGGATTTTGAAATTGCAACAGACCATAGAGAGACAGGAGAAATTAATACAGAACTTGGCGGAACAACAGACACTCCTGACCCGACGATTGTTAAAACAAGAGAGCGAAGAAGAGAGGGTGAACAAAGGCTTGGGTATGATTCGGAACCCGTTGGTAGCAGGACCAGCACCGATAAGGATTCAGAAAATGGGATCTGCAGATGAGCCAGAGGCGTACTTACATACCTTCGAAAGAGTGGCCACAGCCACGGGGTGGCCCCGGGAGCAGTGGACTTTGATCTTGACTCCCTGCCTGATGGGAGTGCTACAAGAAGTGGTGGACACCTTGTCGGTGACAGAAGCGGCACACTACGAGACTGTTAAGACAGCTATTCTGCGAACCTTGAATCTTACGGAGGAGGCTTATAGGAAGAGGTTTAGAGAATTGAGGTTGAGGCAAGGTATGTACCCGCGGCCGTTAACCCAGAGGATGAAAGCCAATTTGGTTCGGTGGCTAAGACCGGAGGAAAAGACTAAAGAGGAGATTTTGGAGGCGTTGGTGATGGAGCAGCTGATCACGACGCTGGGGAATAATATTCGGAGCTGGGTGCAAAGGAATCACCCGAAGAGGTTAGAACAGAGTTCATCAACCCCCGGTCCGCGACCCATTGCCGGTCCGTGGCTTAAGCCCGACTGGGCCACCAAGACAGACCAACCCCCCCCCGCATGCACTCACCCCCGCACAGTCCGTTTGCGCCTGCGCGTGCGCTGCCGTTTGCGGACCGGGGGTTGATGAACTCTGGTTATAGTAGACAGAAAGGGGTGGTGACTGTTACCTACAGGAAGGCTCCCAGCGGGTGTGAGGGGGCGGAGCTGGCGGCAGGGGCAGCGGCGGCAGCAACAGCAGCGGTTCCCATAGCCTGTCTCAACCTCCTCCCTCCATGATGGCAACATGGAGGTAGAGAGAAAGGGAAAGAAAGAGGAGCGACTGTGCAGAGGTGCCGCCCCCCTCGCCTCACGCTTGAGGGGAAGGGGAACTGGGCCGGAGCGAAGCAGGCGGCCTCGACGACTTTCTCGGCTCGTTCAGGTTGCGTTCAGGTCGCGGAGAAGGATGGCGGCGAGAGCTGCGCTGAGCCCTCAGGCAAAGGCAGGAGGAGCTGGAGCCGCCCGACCGACCCCGTCCCCGCGAGCGGCGGTAGTTGCCGAAACCTGCCCTGTCGCTGCTTCAGGGCTCTCGCCACGGTGGAGGCACCGCCACAGCCCCAGGGCCGCCAGCTGAAGCGCTGCTCCCTCCCCTCAACCCGCCCGGGGACTCGGACTGGAAGGGCGAGCAGGCTTTTCGCTCTCCCCGCGCCGCCGGCGACGGCTACCACGGAGAGCAGCAGCGGAGCTTGAGAGGGCTTATTCCGGCAGGGACTTGCCTTCCAACAGTGAAAAGCTGCAGGTGTGATTACCATAAGCTTTTATCTATAAAAGTTACAGACAATAACTTAAATCATATTATAATTATGTCTCAAAATTGCAGTTGCTTACATTCTAAAAATACAAAAGCTTATAACCTAAAATGTCACCTTGAGAAACAGAGAATACAATTCTTAAGTTATCAAAGTTGTTAAAATTAAAAATCTATTAAAGTAAAATATATTAGTTAGCCTTTTAGCATATATAGACACACATGAAAATTATTCTCGATGCTCATCCAGCAAAGCAGTTTCAATATATGGCTGGAAATTAATGATGATTGTTGTTGGTGTCCAGTGTGTGTGGTTGTGTTTCTGCTTTCATTCTGGTGAATGTCTGCTTTCATTCTGGAATTAACCATTAACTGGGATAAATGGCAGCTGTGCCAACTTCTGTTTTCCCCCCTGGAGTTTGTAGGGCTCTTGGGGAGAGATGTTCAGGTGTTAGAATCCCTGACTGACATTTATGGTGAGTCAACCAGGAGCTCAGGTAATCAGGAGAACCAAAAGATTTATATACCTAGTTTCTGGGCCTGACATTTATATGTGGCAGTGATTAAAAATACTGGTGGAATCACCAAATGAATGTGCACAGCTGCCTGTAGTTTATTTCTAGAGGAGTGAGTCTTCAGATGTTCTTGAACTGCAACTCCCAGCCAGGCTTGGATGTTTTTCTTCATAAGAAAAGGCTTCCGTCTTGCCACTCTACCCCATAGCCCAGACATATGAAGAATACGGGAGATTGTTGTCACATGTACCACACAGCCAGTACTTGCCAGATGTTCCTGCAGCTCCTTTAATGTTGCTGTAGGCCTCTTGGCAGCCTCCCTGACCAATTTTCTTCTAGTCTTTTCATCAATTTTGCAGGGACGTCCAGTTCTTGGTCATGTCACTGTTGTGGCATATTTTCTCCACTTGCTGATGACTGTCTTCATTGTGTTCCATGGTATATCTAATGCCTTGGAAATTCTTTTATACCCTTCTCCTGACTGATACCTTTTTAACAGTGAGATCCCTCTGATGCTTTGAAAGCTCTCTGCGGACCATGGGTTCTGCTGTAGGATGTGACTACGAAAATGTCAGGAAAGACCTACTAGCACAGCTGATCTTTATTTGGGATTCCTCAGAGGAACTTTAATGATGGCAGGTGTGTACTGACTCCTACTTAACATGAGTTTGAATGTGATTGTTTACTGCTGAACACAGCTACATCCCCAGTTATAAGAGGGTGTGCACACAGATGCAACCATATTATTTCAGTTTTTTATTTTTACTTCCCTCCACCTTAAAGATTTCAGTTTGTTGTTCAACTGAGTTGAACCGCAGAACATTTTGTAGGCAAGCCCTCAGAACTGAACCAGCATAAGAACAAGAACTGGGAAGGGAAGGGAGATAAAACCCTTAGTTCAGGACAGAAAAACTTCAGATCGTGTTTCGGATGCGGAGAGAAAGGCCATTTCATTTCGCAATGTGCTAAGGCTAAAGACGGGGGAAATTTGATCAAGCCTAAGTCAGTGTACTGCGTGCATCAAAACAAAGTTACCTCAGAGGAGTGTGAAACAGTAACTCCTAATATAAGTACAGCCAGGGCAGAGAGTCATGAACAGCTGCCTGAAGCTGAGATCCTCCATTGCTATCTGATAGAAACCAACCAGGAACTTTTTAAAAGTTCTGGGGAGAGCATCTATATAAATGAGACAAAATTTATGGCTCTGAAAGACTCTTGCTCTCAAGTTACTTTATGCCATCCAGACATAATCCCTCCAGAGTACATATTGAAAGGTGAAAGCCTGGCAGTTAAGGGGATAGGTGCAGAAATAATTACCCTGCCAGTGGCTGAGGTACCTATAAGATATCAAGGGTGGAAAGGAGTATGGAGAACAGGCATAGCTGATCAATTGCCTGTGCCCTGTTTAATCGGGATCGATCTCACTGAGCATGTTAAAAGTGTTTTAGTGCAGACTCGCTCCCAGCAGAAAGGAGAAGCAAAGGAAAAATGTGACATTCATACAGAGCTGGTGGGGAAAGAGAATTCAACAGCTGAGTTAATACCTATTAAGATTCCACAAGCAAGTACGTTTAAAAAGGAACAAAAAGCAGATCCCACGCTGGATCAATGTTTTAAGATAGTTGGCGGAGGTCCGTTAACCCCCGAGAGTCCAGAAAGGTTTGTCATAGTTAAAGACCTTTTGTATAGGGAGACCTTAGTGAATCCCAGAAGGGGAGGGGAAACTCACCACAAGCAACTAATTGTTCCTCTCAAATATCGAGTGGGGATAGTGGAGCGGGGGCACGCTGGTACCTTTTCAGCTCATTTGGGCATCACAAAAACTAAACAAAGAATTGCCCAAAACTTTTACTGTCCTGAATTGGGGAAGCAGATAAAAGAATTTTGCCAGATAGGTGACGTGGGTCAGAGGCAAGGAAATAGCAATGACAAAACTAAAGCCAAGCTGTGTCCTTTACCTATCATTTCGAACCCTTTCCAACGCATTGGTTTAGACATAGTTGGACCGTTGCCCAGAGTCACCCAGAGGGAAACAGATTTATCCTGACTATCGTTGACTATGCAACACGTTATCCCAAAGCAGTTCCCCTGAGGAATATTGAGACTCAGACAGTTGCTGACGCTCTGCTGAATTATATGTGTCGCATGGGGTTTGCTTCTGAAGTAGTCACGGATTTAGGAACCTCTTTCTCGTCCAAGCTGATGAAAATAACCTCCAGAATGAACGAGGTGAACTACATTAGGCAGGATGAGGTAGAGACAGGCAGGAGAGTAGTCCCTGTGAATTTGATCGAGCCCTACCATAGAAGGGAAAACGTTGTCTTGCGGGCATTGAAAGAGTCAGACAATGAAAGACATGAGTTACTTTACTGGGAAGGAAGGGGCGAACCCAAATACACCACAGAGGAGGTACAATTCAGTTCCTTACTTTCCCCAGAGCAACAAAGAGAAGCGAGAGCCGTGCTTATGCAGTACAAGCAGGTTTTCTCCAACAAGCCCAGAGTAGCCAAGGGTGGAGTGCATGAGATGGAAATCAGAGATGCACCCCCACGAGCAGTTACACCTTATAGAGGACGAACCTGTCCAATCAAACTGGGGGGCAAGAAGGAAACGTTTGTCTTATATATGAGTAGAGAAAAGCACAAAAGAAAACATACATGGCCATACTGGGAAGGCAGAGGCGTGACCTATCATAAGCAAAGTAGTTTAAAACGTAGCCTTACCCTGCCAGTGGTGCAAACGGCTAAAAGAATGCGAGTTTGGCTCGAACTCACGGGGTATCACCTAAAGGGTTTACCCAGTAGCATCACGATAGCCGCTCTAGAAAGGGGTGTAAAACTCTGTAGAGCAGCTAAAATAACACGGCGGAAAGAGAGATGGAAGACCGCGCCGATGGCAGGCTGCGTACGGAGAGTTCTCGAGTGCCAGAGAGGTTTCACCATCACGTTGGTGTCCAGATTCGAACCGGTAGCCGTGCCGAGCCAGGCAGATAACTGCGAGGACCGTCATCCGAGGGCGTTCTGGAAGGGGAGGCGGCAGGCTGACAAAAGATCCCATCCTACAATGGTTTGTGAGTATCGTGAAGGTGCGGAGGGAGGTGAATTTCACCACAATTCAAGCCATGCAGGAGGGAAAGACAGTTTTGTATATGCTCTAACCCTCCACCATGACTACGATGCTGGACTTTCGAAAAGGACAAGATCGTGTTGTTGAGAGAGAATTCTAATGCCACAAAACTTGGACTGAAAAAAAAATTAAAATGGGGACAAAAGAGACTCAAAATGTTGTAGCAGACTACCGAAGACTGAAGACGAAGGGAATGGACTTTGGTAAAATGGCGAAAGCTATAAAGTGTTAATTGTACTGAATTAAATGTTATAAGCTGTGTGTTCGGATGGAAAAAAAAATTTGCATGTAAGTATTAAAAATGTTTAGTGATTTTTTTGAATAGGCACCTGTGTATCTGATTGAAATGGTGAGTATTGTAATTGAACTAGTTACTGAATTACAAGGTTTAATGTAGAGCAAGCATAAAAGTTGTTTGGATGTTACCTACATTCGAAGGTAGTAAGGTTTGATTGTAATGTTGTAAAGTTTGATGGTGGCTCACGTGAAAGCTCCTCGTTGTTCATGAGGGTAAACCATTATAGGTTTTACCCCATGAAACAACTTTTTAAGGGGGGAGGTGTGTAGTGAACAGCCCTGACCTCACCTGCCCGTCACCGCAGAACATTGACGCAGGAGCCAATGAGTGAACGGAAGGCGGAGCCAGGGGGGAAGGGACCAGGATTAAAAGACTGGTGGATGGAGTCTGGGAAGAGAGAGACTGTGTGTAGCTTAAAAGTGATCGAAGAATGAGTTAGAGATCTGTAAGAATATAGAATGAAGCAGAGTGTTAAAAGAGTTTTGAAGTTATATCCTATCTGATTCATATATAAGTGATTGGTGGCCTGTGAAATATCCTATGAATATTTATTGATTATTAACTGATTAAATAAAAGATTTAAGTTTTGACAGCACACGTGTCTCCGTACTCAATTGATATTAAAGCATTAATATCTGGTGGCAGCGAAGAAGAAAGAGGAGCGAGATCCTTGTGAAGGCCAGGGGTATAGGGGCTTCAGAGGAAATCGCTACACCAACCAACACCACAGCTGCAGAACTATTCAAGTCTTTGAATGATTACATGTCAGGAAAACTGAACTGGTCATTTTGTGTTGGTATATGCACAGACGGAGCGGCTGCCATGACTGGACAGATTTCTGGTTTCACTACTCGGGTCAAGGAGGTTACTTCTGAATGTGAGTCTACACACTGTGTCATTCATAGAGAAATGCTGGCTAGTTGAAAAATGCCACCTGAACTTCACAAGGTTTTGCAGGATGTGATTAAAATGATCAACCACATTAAAGTGCATGCCAGAGTTTTTGAGTTACGAGAAGCGCTCCACAGATTTTTTTACAGAAAAACAATCACCAATGGCAGCACATTTTAGTGACACAGAATGGGTTACAAAACTCGCTTACTTGTGTGACATATTCAACCTGCTCAACCAACTCAATCTGTCACTTCAGGGGAGAATGACAACTGTGTTTAAGTCAGCAGATAAAGTGGCTGCATTCAAAGCCAAACTAGAATTATGGGGGCGACGAGTAAACATTGGGATTTTTGATATGTTTCAAACAGTAGCAGATATTTTGAAAGGGACTGAGCCAGCGCCTTCTTTCTCCCAACTGGTGCATGATCATCTATCTCAGCTTTTGAAAGAGTTTGAGAATTACTTCCCAACAGCAAAAGACCCCAGAACTGGGAAGGAATGGATCCGTGACCCATTTGTGAACAAGCCAAGTGAATCAACTTTATCTGTGCTAGAAGAGGATCAACTGCTTGAGATCGCAAATGATGGTGGCCTTAAAATTATGTTTGAGACAACTTCAAATCTTCATACTTTCTGGATCAAAGTAAAGACAGAATATCCTGGAATTGCCACAAAAGCACTGAAAAGCCTGCTTCCATTTCCAACATCCTATCTTTGCGAAGCAGGGTTTTCTGCTATGACTGCAACAAAAACTAAATTACGCAGTAGACTGGACATAAAAGACACACTTCGGGTGGCATTGTCTCCCATCCCCCCAGATGAGACCATCTAGTTGCAGGAAAACAAGCACAGGGCTCCCACTGATTCTGTGTTATGGTGAGTTGTATTATTATTTCATTATATATTACAATGTAATGATAACAGAAATAATGGCTGCTCCGTCGGCGCACATCGCCGAAATGGAGCTTCTTTGCCACCCCCCACTGGGATGAGGCGAGACAAGAATCTCGCTCTGCATCCCAAGGACAGGGCTTGGGATCGCAGGATATGACTGCATCTCCCCGCCCTCTCAGCCTCTTTCGAGGCTTTCTTCCCACCCACCCTTTATCCAGTGTGAGTCTGACTGGTCGCCTTTTTGGGGGCCGGATAGGAATTTTTTCCCTGCTATCAAGACTGGCTTATGGTTAGCAGGGTTTTTCGCCTATCCCACACTGGTATGTTTGTTGTTTTTTAATGTTAAGGTTTGTTTATTGGTCATGCTGGCGAGTAGTGTGGAAATAACAACTATCGGTGAGTGCCCAGGGAATACAATGAAGGTGATAGCCCGACTAACCTCACGGTGCTGCGGATTGTGAGGTTACAGTGCTGGGGGAGGGAGGACGTGCTGGGGCCTTCCCCGGACCATGGGTCGCCAATGAGAGGGGACTTACAGGCCCGGGGGGGGTTGCTTAAGGCGCCGGCCAGTGTTGCGTGGTCCAGGGAACCATGCAACAATGGGGCGTGGGACTCGCCTGAATGTGGTTGGGGAGGGGTTCTCGTGAGACCTTCGGCCTCGAACCCGACACCGCACTACCATAGGCCCCCCTGCTTGAGAACAACAAGAATTAAAGTTACCTGTTTAATAAAGTGTGGCCCTAATTAATCCAACACCTGTGTCTTGCCTCTTTATTCCGGGGTGGGGGGGACAAAAGGCACAATACATGTAATGTGCTTGATTCATAGCTATTCTCCAACAACCTACTGCATAACAAGTACCCCCACGCACAGACGCCCCCCCACACCCATTCACAGATGCTGGCAGCAGCAGCCCCCCCCCCTTGTCCTTGGAAGAATGGTATTCAACAAAACCGGTCCCTGGCATTAAAAAGGTTGGGGACCACTGGGTTAGAAGATGCGGTCTGCCTGGTGGAGGATTTCTGTATAGCAGAAGAGGGAGGATGAGACAACTCCACCCCCCGGAAAGGAGTCGACCACATGAGAAGATGGCGGCAGGAGGCAACGGTGCTGCACCACAAGGGACCTTCGGTTCCACCGACTTCGCGAAAGAGAGGAGCTGCGGTTTCAAGCGATGAGACCCAAGCCGGTGAGACCCATCACCTTCAATCACCAGCTGTTTGAGAGCGGCACCGGTCTCAAACCTGGCAAAGACAGACGACCTGTCTGCTTCGAGTGTGGACGACCAGGACACGTGAGGCACAATTGCCCAGGGACTGATTGTTCCTGGGTAGGGCAAACACACGAAACTATCCAAGTTCAGGGTTCGGAACAAACTGGATGGGAGGTGATAGCCTGGGTGAATGGGGAAAAAAAGAAGGTGCTAATAGACACCGGGTGTGGGAAAACTTTGGTGCGTGACTTGAGGGGGGCGACGTTGGGAGAAGATTTGGTAGTAAAATGCATCCATGGGGACTCTAAGGAGTATAAGACGACTTGGGCCGACGTGCAAATTGGAAAAGAGTGTCGAAGTTTGAAAATTGGTATAGTGCCAGGCTTATCTAGATAAATGTTGCTGGGGAGAGATTGGGTTGGAACTCATAAATTCTTGCAACTAAAAGAAGGCCTGCAAGGGGAATGTGGTGCGGGGGAAAATGAAACTGATTTTTTGAAAGAGACTTCACGGGAGCAAACGAGGCTCTGGCAAGATGATCTTACGTTGCAAAAAGTGCTTCAAGAGGCGAGAGAGGTAGGGAAAATAGAGATAGGGGAAACCGGGTTTGAAATGGTGGAAGGACTCTTATATCATGTAGATAAAGAAGGGGAAAAACAACTAGCTGTACCACTAAAGTGGAGGAGGGACATAATGTGCTTAGCCCATGACGTCCCTATGGCGGACATTTAGCCTCAGAAAAAATGATTGCGTGCGTGACTCAGAGGTTCTGGTGGCCTGGGGTGGTTAAGGAAATAGAAGAATATTGCAAGACTTGTAAAGAGTGTCAAATTACTCAAGCAAAACCAAGACCAGGTGCCCCCCTTATACCCATGCCTTTGGTAGACCATCCCTTTGAAAGGATTGGAATTGATATAGTAGGCCCTTTACTTAAGTTTGCAGGAGGACACACCCACATATTAGTACTCATAGATTATGCAACCAGATACCCCGAGGCCATCCCACTCAGGTCCACTACTGCCAAAGTGATTGCTAGGGAATTGATGCAGGTCTTTACGCGGTTAGGGTTTCCACGAGAAGTGTTAACCGATCAAGGTACTAATTTCATGAGACAGACACTCAAGGAGATGTGGCGACTGTTAGAAGTTAAACCTTTGCATACAGCAGTATATCACCCGCAAACTAATGGGTTGGTAGAAAGGTTTAACAAAACTTTGAAGGGCATGTTACGTAAATTGGTCATAGACAAACCTCGCCGATGGCATTCGCTGGTGGCCCCTTTGATGTTCGCTATTAGAGAAGTGCCACAGGCTTCCACAGGCTTCTCCCCCTTCGAGATGATGTATGGATGGAACCCAAGAGGTGTGTTAGACTTAGTTAAGGAGAAATGGGAAAGTGGAAGGGATGAGGTCCAGACAGTGGTACAACAAGTAATAGAAATGAGAGAACACCTAAATGAAGTGGCTAAGATGGCTAAGTCACAGCTAGGCAGGGTACAACAAGGACAGAAAAGACGATATGATTTGAGAGTTAGTCCCAGGCAATTTGAACCTGGACAGAAAGTTCTCTTATTACTACCTGCTGATAACGCCAAGTTGTTTTCTCGATGGCAAGGACCTTATGAGGTCATTCGACGGGTAGGTGCCGTGGACTATGAGGTCCAAACACCTGATAAGAAGAATAGGACAGGGATCTTCCATGTTAATCTGTTAAAGGAATGGCGGGAGAGAGAGGCTTTATGGGGAGAGGTGGAAGAGGAAGATCTAGGTCCCGAGGCATTGATGTGTTTACAAGAAAAGCAGGAAATCACTTTGGGAGAGGGATTAAACGAGACACAAATCATACAAGTAAGAAGGTTGGAAAGTAAGTACGAGGATATTTTCTCCAACAGACCTGGATATACAGACCTCATAGAACATCAGATAAACACTGAACCGCAGGCAATAGGTCAGGTGGAAGTAATTGGCCCTATCACTTAAAGGAGACTATCAATAGGGAGGTAGAAGAAATGTTGGCTTTAGGCGTAATAGAACCATCATGTAGTCCATGGAGAAGTTATCCCATGGTGATACCGAAGGCAGATGGGAAGGTGCGACTTTGTATTGACTTCAGGAAGTTAAATGAGGTATCTAAATTTGATGCCTACCCAATGCCTAAAGTAGAGGACCTACTGGAACGCTTAGGCAAGGCTAGATACCTATCGTCAGTAGATCTGACGAAGGGTTATTGGCAAATTCCCATCAGGGAGGGAGATAAAGAAAAAACTGCCTTTGTGACCCCAAAGGGCTTGTTTCATTTCTCCAGAATGCCATTTGGGTTACATGGCGCTGCGGCCACCTTCCAGAGACTGATGGATAAGGTCCTAGAACCTGTGAAACAGTTCGCAGGGGCTTACATTGATGACATTTTGATATATAGCCAAACGTGGGAAGAACATGTAGGACACCTAGACGCAGTTCTTTTTGAGTTAAGGAAGGCTGGGCTCCGGGTGAATCCAAATAAGTGTAAAATTGCACAACAAGGGGTAACATTCTTAGGGTACCAGATAGAACAAGGAAGGATTCAACCTGTACCAGAAAAAGTGGAAAAGATATCAGATTGGGTACAACCCCAGAATAAGAAGGAGGTACAACAATTCTTGGGACTGGCAGGATACTATAGGCAATTTGTCCCCAACTTTGCAGAGATCGCGGCCCCTTTGACAGATTTGACAAAGAAGAGGGCTGCCAACAAAATCAAATGGGGAGAACAGGAACAAGTCACTTTTGAACAACTGAAGGAAGTACTTAGTGAACTCCCTAGTAGATATGCCCCCGATTTCGAATTACCTTTTATAGTACAAACAGATGCCTCAGAGTGCGGAGTAGGAGCCGTATTGGCCCAAGTGAAGGAAGGGGTTGAGTATCCAGTCATGTATCTCAGTAAGAAATTGACCCCCAGGGAGCAGAGGTACACAACAATAGAAAAAGAGGCATTTCCGGCCAAGTGGGCTATTCCAACTCTCCGATATTATCTATTAGGGGCTCCCTTTGTGTTAATTACTGATCATGCCCCTCTTCGGTGGTTGAACAGAATGAAAGACACTAATCCTAGGCTGACTCGGTGGTATTTAAGCTTACAACCTTATGCATTTGAGGTACGGTATAAGAAGGGCAATGCCCATGCTAATGCCGATTATTTTTCCCGACAGGGAAAGTGGGAAGACACACAGGAGGAAGAGAGGACGGCCCACTCGTCGGGGGGGGGCGTGTGAAGGAGGAGTGACTTAGAGTGTGCCGTCCGTAGTAATTGAAGCTGAGATGGAAGAGAATGAGACCAGTATTGTAAGGGAGAGTGGGGAAGAGCCAGTGACAATGGCGGAAAAAAGTGAAGTAGTATCAGAGGGGAAAAAGGGGAAGGTGGAGATCTGTTTGGTTGAAGAAGGCACGAAAGGGAAAGGGGAGGAGCAACAGCTGACAGTGTGGGAGGAAAGTATAAATGAACAAGGAGAGCGTTGGTTCGGGGCAGAATTGGAAAACTAGATGAGAAAGAAAGAGGAGGAGTGGCGCATGGAATTAGAATACATAAAGGGCCAAGAATTACTCAAAGATTTCCCCAATTTGAAAGTGGGTGGGTTACTGCCAGACCCCCCACTTAAGACAGAAGGCGAGACAACCTTTGAGACACAAGAGTGGACAGTTATCGTGTTCCCAAGAGGACAAGGCCGAGGGAAACAAGTAATTCGTCCGGACGAAAGATTCAACACTCCTCCGAAAGAAGGTGACTGGGCCCGGCATCCATGCTGTGGCACCATCTGTGTGGTGCGGAGTGCCCCTCTCCAGAGACCTATGGACCAGGAACGGTTTGGCCGAGCACCCCAGTGATCTCGTTAGACTTTGGAAGGGAATTTACATCCCCAAGGTATGGCCTGTTGCCAGAGTTAACCTGTTTCAATCCAATTATGAGTAATGTTGAAAATTATGGAACCAATAAAGACAAAGACATGAGTACAGTTAAAACGTCTCCAATTTTATTTTCCGCGCCAAAAGAGGAGTTGCCCAAATCAGAAGTAGAACCCGATCACACACTTATTCCACCTTCTCTACCCACTGTGTGCACTACTACCAAATGACAAGTCACTGAAGCCCCTCACAACGTTTGGGATTACCATTTAATTTGTAATAGGGACTCCTTCCCCTGGATTACTCCTTTTACCAACCTGGCAAAGAAAAAGTGTCTTTTCTACAGGTACTTACATACTGTCATATCTAAGGGCTGAATTTACACTGCCCTATTAAAAAGAGTAAAAACTTGTTTGGTGAAACACACACATAGCTATGTTATTTTGGTGACATAACCTTGACTATGTGTCCCAGTGTTTCCCACCAGTATGCATGGAATAATATCTTGTGACTACAGTGGTGCCTCGACTTACAAACTTAATCCGTTCCGGAATGGTGTTCGTAGGTCGAAATGCTCGTAAGTCGAAGCACCATTTCCCATTGAAATGCATGGGAACGGGATTAATCTGTTCCAGCATTTCAAAAAAATACCTAAATAAATAAATAAATAAATAAACAAAGCACACAGAAAGCCCCGCTTCTCCTTCCTCCTCCTGCGCCGCTGCTGCACACCCCGTCCACAGAGGAGCCCCTCCGACCCGTGCGCCCCAGCCCAGCCCAGCACCTTCTTCGGCCCTTACTCATGAGTAGACCCGCGCCTTTGGCGGGCCTTACACGAGTAGACCCGCGCCAGGGATGGGCAGGGAGCGCACCGGCTTCCCCCGCCCAGCGGCGATCCGGAGCCGCCCCCCTCTCTTTCCTCCTCCTGCGCCGCAGGAGTAAAAAAGTTCCCTGACCCCCTGCTCTAACCATTGGGGTGAAAGAGCTACAAAGAAGCAGCCTCTTCGCTACCAATGGTTTGAATTCCCCGCCTTTCCCCCCTGCCTTTTTCTGTTCTTACGTCGAAGCTCTGCTCGCAAGTTGAAGCAAAATTTTGCGAGCGGAGCTGTTCGTAAGTTGAAATGTTCGTAGGTAGGGGCGTTCTCAAGTCGAGGCACCACTGTATTTTTAAAAACAGGAAACAAGATTTGTAAACCGGAGAAGTTTGACTTTAAAAAAGCAGAAAGAAGAATGTTCAATATTATTTATCGATACATCGATATATCAGAAACAAGGCTCCATCTAAGATGTGTGTCTGTGCAAGAACACTTGCCTTCGCCCTCCCTCCACACAACTTTGTTCTGATTTTGTTTTTTGTTTTTGTTTCACAGTGGAGAATTGAGGATTATACTTTTCCATTTCTTGAATTCCATATGTTTAACTGTCAGAAGGTCTCATTCAACATGGTAAATCTTACCATGTTGAATGAGACCTCCTAGCAAGTGTCATTTGTGTGGTAGGCCCCTATATTTGTGAGGCACTAAATAAAATGCTTTTGGCTCCTGATAAGAGTCATAAGAGATGTCTTACATAAACTAGGAGAAAAATGCAGCCAAATTTAGTAAGCAGTGGCTAATGTCTTTTAGGAAAGAGTGTCATAGATCAAAGCACAAGGTAACAAAAAGTTTTAAAGTCTTTTGATATATTTATGTTTAACAGATTTATCATGAACTTTTGCAGATCACAGTGCACTTCCTCAAATGCATGGAGTACAATGATTCCTCAGCATAACATCTAAATATATTAATAGGCTAGTTTTATAACAGTTTGTGTATAACCAAAATAAATTCCAAAAAGGTTACAAAACATAATAGGATTCAGCATAACAGAACAGAAAAATACTTTCTTGAAAGCAGAACTCATTACTTTATCTGCCTAGCAGGCAGATGTATCTCTTAGGAGACATTTCTCGTTAGTTTCTGCAGTGGCAGACATGTTAATTTACTGCAGCAAGGTAGCAAAAGCTCATGGCACTCTATTACAACAAACAGATTTATTATCACATGAGCTTTTGTTCATACTTAGCCCACTTGTTCAGATGTGGAAATGTGTTGCATATTCATGAAAGCTCATATTATAGTTTGTTAGTCTTAAAAGATACCACATGTTTCTTTATTATATGTTGTTACTTGACTTATTCTTTGGATGTTTATGCTAATTAGCCTGTTGAAAGTTAGGGACCTATGTCAATAATATAATTGTTATTTTCTGTAATCCATCTTGTTCTGATGCCACATCCATGACCATACATGCTGCATATTTTATCTGAAATTCAAATTTTGTATTCCACACATCTGAAAATGAGGGGCTGTAATTCACAAAAGTTCATGCTAAAATAAGTCTGTTATTCCTGAAAGCGCATTAACATAAAAATGACATTTTCAGAATAATGTTTTGTTAGCTACCTCTTTGAAAAATGTATGAGATAATGCCATAGTAGTATTTCTGGGTACTTCACCAATAATATACTGTAATGGCTTAAGCCTTATTTTCTTGAGCCAATGCATCAGAATAGAACAGTATGCATTGTGGCTCCAGGTGGCGCTATTTAACCATTTTTAGAAAATAAATGTTTAAAAACATTTTTTTAATGACAGACTACAAATATCAGCCTGTCCTGAACTTCTGTTGCCAACTCTTTATAATTGTTTTTCATAAGTGCTCCTTTGGTGCAAGCTGCTTATGGGACTTAAAAACATATGCTTTAGTTTAGGCTGTGAATTGCAGCCTCATCTAAAATATATACTTTAATTTTGGGGTGGGTTACATAACTGTTTGGGGAGTTTACCTATATAAATGGTTTCATAGGCATGGGTACAGATATGAAAGCAGGAGGAGGTCATACCAGCTGTGAGAATCAGGCCATTCCCTGGCAGCCTTTCAGAACTTTTTGGCCGTGTTGATAAACACAACACAAAAGAAATATAGGCTGAATTAGGATTGTGTAAATCACAAAATGAACCTTATAAGGTGTGTGAAGAATTATTTCCAATCTGTGGCCCCCTTCAAATGTGCCAGGGCTCCCTGTGGGGCCATATGGCCCTTGTTGAGAATCGCTGCTCTACAGAGGAGATTCCCACACTGTGGTCTACAGAACACTAATGTTCTGGAAGCTTCATGCAAACATTCCACAGAATGATTGCAGAACAATAAGGAACACCTGCTTTTAGTAATGCAGTTGATTTCTTTTTTTGCCCCTGATGATAGAGAGCAATTTTCTTGTCTGGAAAATAAAGTTTGAGAACCACTGCTCTAAGTGGTTAGATGTTATTTTTTCTAAAGCTGCTCCAACAGTATGATGTGCCTGAATGTGGTGCTTCCAAATAATATGGGAAGATTCAATGCCAAGACTGCAAGTTCATCCTAGATATTTCCCTTGAGACTTACAATCTTTGTTGGACAATAATCGATATAAATAGTTGCATGGGTATGCATGCAGTTTTCCTAGGAAATCTTGCCTCCCACAGCTTTGGTTTCTTTATCTACTGGAAAATGAGTTTTCCCATGAAGACATTACCTTATATTGCCTAAGGCAGGGATGGGAAATATGTAGTTTCTAGGTATTGTTGGATTGCAATTCTCATCAGCTTTGGCATGTATCAACAAAGGGATGATGGGAGTTGCAGTTCAATGTTTGAGGGCCATACATTTCCCATTCTTGGCTCAAGACTTCTGATATAGATACCAAGGTTGTGATATGCAAGATTTACCACGAAAAGGAGAGATTGCAGGGTAGCATTCACAGGTCCTGAAGTAGGTACTCCAAATCATCCATTCCAGGTAGCCATTCCTTGGGAATTACATTGTTTAGGAGACTGGAAAATCACATGAAAGAAAGTGCGAGGCAGATGCAAGAGAGACAGCTGGAGTCTGAAAACACATGAGTATTGTTTCCCATAGAGCATGGACTTGTGTGGTTATGCAGGCTCAGATATTACTTGGCATGCCACATGATCTAGGGCAGCCCATCTCCACAGAGGCTTGGAACAAAATCTGGAATCAGGAGCCATTTCAATCAATCTTGGCAAGTGTAGGAGAAACCACAATCAAACTTATATATCACTGGCACTTAACACTGGTAAAACTAGCTCACACAGCACACAGTTCTATGAGCCTGTGTTGGAGAGGGTGTAGTAACTTGGGATCCTTTGCACATATATGATGGTCACGCCCCACAGAAGCTCAGTTCTAGCTGTACATCTGTAAAAAAATAGAAGGTGTTACTATCTAAACAAATTCCCTTAGACCAAACATTAGCTTTACTAAGCCTTTTTTTCTCGACAACAACTCTAGGGTGCTGCATAAAGATTTAATTACTGACCTAGATGTTGCTGCACACCAAGAATGAGCAAAGCACTTGGAAGGGAGCTGATAACCTATGTGTGAATAATTGCTATATTCTGATCTGTGATTTAGCTATGTCTGAACATTTAACTCAAGAACTCAGGCATGCACAACACATCTTGGACACAAATAACTTCAACACAACCTGTTTGTCCTTTATGATGTTCAACTACACAAAGACAAATATACCAATCCTCTCAAGACTCATGGGACTATATTGAAGAATATGCTTATATAACTCTTTTTCAGACATTTCTGTTCTCACGAGAAACAATGAAAAACAAGTCCTCACAACCATCATCTTTATAACTATAAAGCAAGCACAAACATGGAAGGAGTTAAAATCTACAGGAATACACTAATATAAATGGAGTAATGCTTTGCTCTCTCTTTCTCTTCTTCTCTTCCTCATGCAAAGCTCATTGTTATAATTTGATTGTAAAACTGTGTTTTGTATCAGTTTGTTACTATTTCAAATAAACCTGTTTTTTAAAAAGAAATTAAAAAATAAATTAATTGGCATGCTGCAAGAAATAGCATACCATTCCACAAGCACTTTGTAGCTTAGTTCAAACAACATTCCAATAAACATTGCTTTTCCTGCAGAAAAAATGTAAACTCAGAATTTAATTATGATGGCTTTGTGACCTTCTTTCTTAGAACAACAACAAAAAGAAAGCGCCCTTCTTTCCTAAAACAAAAATCCCTCTGACAAAATCAATGACTAACCTGGGTCAGAGAGCTGGGTGTTTGGTATGCATTAATTAAAGTTACCCAAAGCTTTTGCCAGGAGAGAAGTCTCATTTAGAATGTTGTGTTTGTTGTTTTGTCAGTTCCTGTTATGTACCTACTTCATGCTTTTAATATCCTGAAAGCTAAAATGTTACCAGTCCCAATTTTTTTAAATTAACCAATAACAAATGAAGTTTGGCTTAGTCCATCAGGACGTCTTGCTTCTCAACCAGCTGAAATGCCATTGCCCCAGCGACATCTGTGCTGCCTTCTTGGTTAACCTACATTCAAGTGTTTCTATGCCTGAAAGGCCAAGTTGAATCACATATAAGTCTGTATGCTTCCCATAGTGATAATGTGTATATATGTACTCAGGAATAAGTTATGCAGGGTTCAATAATATTTACTCCTAGGTAAGCATTAATATAGCAGCAATCTTCACAGTAGTATAACCCATGTGCCTTGAAAGTTGTCAGAGGAATCAGTGCTGTTTATATAATTCCTTTAAAAATGTCTTTAGCAGCCAGTGACCAGCAAGCAAAAGTTATAAAGTTGTTTTGTACACCTGCAAAAGCAACTGTGTCATTTTCTAAACTCCTTTGTCAAATATAGCTATTGGGATACGAAAATGTTTTGCTTTTCATCCCATTGTTCAGACTACAGTTTGGATATTATCTGCTTATATATAAAAGCATTAAAGCGCTCTGTTTCAAGTGATTAAACAGTTGCAGTGAAAAAATATTTTGTTTCTGGTGATTAATTAATAACTTAAAGAACATTTTACACATTTGTAACTTTTTATAAAACATCAGCTGGAAGTGTTTCAAACTCAATCTCTGTGTGCATGGAGTTCATGGGGTAGATAACTTGGAGCCCTCCAGATATTTTGGAAGATGACTCCTATAAGCCCCAGCCACTATTACTAGTGATCATGGGTTATGGGAATTATACTAAAAACATCTGAAGGGCATCAGACTCCATACAATGAGAACCGACCACCATGGAGGATGAACAAAAAGTGTACATATTGTTTATAATCTATGTGACACAAGCAAATCATGTTTGATGGTGACCACATTATACTTGGGTTCTTGATTTCAAAGGAAGTAAAAACTGAGTGCGGCTGCATTTGTACACTGGATTTTTGGAAATCCAGTTCTAATCAACTCAGAACAATGATAAGTAAGACCCCATGGCAAGTGGTCCTAACAAGTAAAGGAGTCCAAGATGGGTGGGGGTTTCTTAAAAAGGAAATTCTAAAGGCACAATTACGCTGGCTGGATAGCTCAGTGGTTTAGGAATCTGGCTGTGAAGCCTGAGGTTGGGAATTTGATTCCCCACTGTGCCTCCTGGGAGAAGAGCCAGCCTGTGTGGTCATGGGTAAGCTACATAGTCCCAGGATGCCCCCAGAAGAAGGGAATGGTAATCCACTTCTGAGTATTCTCTACGTAGAAAACCTTGGAAATGGTCATCATAAGTTAGAGTTGACTTGATGGCAAATGATGATTAGTAAAGGCACAATTAACAAAATTTAAAAAAAGGTGGAAAACAACAAAAAAGGACCAACACAGCTTCACAAAAAGCTCAGAGAGGGTCTGAAAAAAAAAAAAAGGACACATTTCGGAAGTGGAAGGGAGACCAGGCCACAAAGGAAGAGAACAGATAGTAAAGAATTACAGGGATGGCATTGGGAAAGCAAAAGCTGAGAATAAGCTGAGGCCAGCAAGAGATGCTAAAAGCAACAAAAAAGTTCTTCAGGTGCATGCTTAGCAAAAGAGAGACAAGAAACAGTGGCTCAGCTACTCTTTGGAGATGGAAAAATGATAACAGATGAGAAAGAAAAGGCAGAAGTGTTCAATTCCTACTTTAGCTTGGTTTTCTTCAAAAAGATAATCTGATCTTCCAGGCAAATGTGAAGTATTTCCTCTTCAGGCAGGCTTTTAAGCAGTAAAATGCCGGTTTTTAACTTATAGGTTTTTAATGCTTTTATACTTGATTGTTTTAATCTTAATGTATGTTTAATTGTTTTTTAATTGTGATATTGATATATTGTTTTAAATTTTTTTATTTTACTTCTTGTGAACTGTCTTGGGTCCTCTATGGGAAGAAAGGTGGCATATACAAACAAACAAACAAACAAACAAACAAATGCAGGGAGGCACAGTTTCAACTTGAGATTGATAGACCAAATATCAAGGAACACCTAATTTCTTTGAACAATTTAGAATCTCCAGAGGGTGATGAACTGCATCCAATAATATTGAAGAAGCTGGCTGAAGAACTCTCAGAGTTCAAATATTGTTTTATTGCAGTCATGGTGGATGGATCAACTGCCAGATGATTGGAGGAGAGATAATGTCCCTATCCTCAAAAAGGAAGAACCTGTGAACTACGGAACAGTCAGTCCAACATTAATTCTGGGTAAAATTCTGAGGCAGATTATAAAGCAATCAGTCTGTAGGCACCTTAAAAACAATGCAGTCATAACTAGAAGTCAACACTGATTTGTCAAGAACAAGTCCTGCCAGACTAATCTTATCTTAGTTTGATCGAATAATTGGCTTGGTAGACAGTCGGAATGCTGTGGATGTAATATGTCTTGACTTCAGCAAAGCTTTTGGCAAAGTGCCCTATGACATTCTGATTAGCAAGCTAACTAAATGTGGGCTGGATAGAACAGCTCTCAGGTGGATCCACAATTGGCTACTGAATCATACTCAAAGAGTACATTGTCTCCTGGTTCTATATTTAAACTGCCACTCTTCAGTGAACCCTCCTAGACTACATATAACTCCTGGAGCCTCCTAGGCATGAAACAGAACATAAGGGAAGAGGAAGATTGAGCAGAGGAAAGAGCTAGACAAGCACCGGTATCAATGAAGGGAAAGATCAGTGTGAAAAAAATAATAATAGCAGAAGAGCGAAGTAAAGAGAAGGAGCACAGAAGAAATAATACCAGCATAGGGTGGAGAAGTCAGAATAATTGTGTAAGTTAATATTTCTGTGTACTCCGTAATAATAATAAGTTGTGTTCCTTCATAGCTCCAAGACCATAAATAATATATACCTCAAACATAGATAGGCATTAAGAATACCCTGAGAGTTGGCATCTTATATTTGTTTTTATAATCAGTTTAAATATTTCTGTAGTTTAAAATACTATTTCGGTCATTGAGAGTGCAATCAGACGGTGAGAAAGGATTGTGTCTGATCCCACTGGAAAAAATTGCTTCGCTGGGAGCAATCTCCCTTAAAGCGACCCTTCCATCCCTACAGGAACAGCTCCTGCCCAGCTCCAAAAAAAGAGTAGCCCTGTCACTGGACCAAAAGGGATAAGGCTTGTTTGCAATCTTCTGTATATTGTCTGATCACCAGAAAAATAGCATGATCTATTTCTCCATCTGATCACACCCTCAAATGTGTACCACAGCATTATCTGGTTATTTGGTTGCAGTCTCCCATGACCGGGACAAAACTATTATTCAGGGCAATAACTCATATTAAAAGGAGTTGTATAAGAATTCAGTTTGCAAAAAAGCAAACTAGAAAAACTGCAGTGGGAGAAACCGAGACCACAAAACTACAGAGCAAGAAAGGGTGCATCCAGAACAGCTGAGACTCCAGAGCAGAACTGTGCAGGGCAGGAAGGAAATAAAACAACAATGGCTGGAACCAGGAAAGGAAAATAATATTCTGTATTATCCTCAGAGCATGGAAAAATTACTTTATAGGACTACAACTTCCAAAATCCAGCAGTCAGTATGTCTCATGGCCATACTAACTCTGATTCTCCTACAATCCAGCCTTAGTTTATGGTTCCTTCTAAACCATTAATTACGATTGATTCACTGTCAGCTTGTGCCATCCACTTTGATGGAAAGGTGCGCCTCTAGCGGGTATGTTGCACTGACAGCAAAGTCGAGCTGCTTCCAGTCAATAGTTAATTTGTATTACCTGCAAATAAACCTCACATATCTATTGGTCCTACAGTCCCTGGCTTCACTCATAACCAAATGGGGACAGACTCAACATTAATAGCTCAGAGGCATTATTTAAAACCTTAAAATATCACACTAAAAGAGATCGTTCTAAACAGTGCAAGGCTGGGTCCTTCTGCTGTAGTAAATAAAGACACCACAGCTAAAACGGTGGAAACATGTCTATACTGCTTGCACTTTATTTTCTGCTTAATACTAGTGGTGCTTATCTTAAAGACCTTTGTGGCTCGAGACTAGGAGACTGAATGGACTGCTCTGTGTACAGACCTCTCACATCACTAAAGTTACCTTCAGGGGGTCTTCTTCAGGTTTCACTGCCTTCATAAATATGCCAGGTTGTGTCTAGAGTAAAAATATCATGGGGGAGATTCCTCACTTATGGAATATCATGCCAACCCGAAGTTTCCAAGTTCTAGTCCAGCATCCTGCTACGCTACCCTGGAAAAGGAATTAAATTGTTCTTATATCAACTTGATCTTATTGTGATAGACTATTTATTCCATTTCTATACCAGCATTGTTATATGATGATAATTCCAGTGTATTTCTCTCTTTAGCTACCTGTTCTAAGGTAGAAACAGTAACACACCAGAGGGTCCAAATAACCAAAGGGGGAGCAGTAGTACAGTCAGGCACATGAGATTTTGGTCTTATTAGGCTTGAAAGGAGCTCTTTAGAGGGTGATGTGTATTATTGCAATTCCTCCAAATAGTGTTGAGTCAACCCTGCTGTGCTGGGGACCCTTCAACATTTGAAAGCATGTAAAAATGTGAGTAGATAAATAGGTACCACCTCGGTGGGAAGGTAACGGCGTTCCGTGTGTAGTCGCGCTGGCCACGTGACCACGGAAACTGTCTTCGGACAAACGCTGGCTCTATGGCTTGGAAATGGGGATGAGCACCGCGCCCTAGAGTCGGACACGACTGGACTAAATGTCAAGGGGAACCTTTACCTTTACCTTTAGGCTATCACAATCGTAGTTTCATAGCACCATGGGGCTGTTTCTGGACGGTGGGAAAGCAAAGGAAAAATTACTGTTTTCCATTCCTTCCTCTTTAGAATGGGTTATGTTATTCTTGGAAGGTTTCTATTTTCTAAGTTCCTTTTTAAAAGCCTTCATCAGATTATTTAAAATTCTAAAAGGAATACCATTTATTTTAATAACGTTAAAAAATAGTAAACTGGGAACTGAGATTAAGATTAAAATGCCATAAAATCAAATAAGCAAGATAGCACAGCAATGGAACAAACTGTAAGGCAGGCCCACATTTTGCTGCCTGAAGTAGAGTGACAAATGACACCTCTCTCCACCAACCCACCTATCCTTACACTTAAAGCCAGTTGAACTATTTTGGACCATCAGACTGAAAACGAGAGCTATGCTGCCTTTTCATGAAAGCTGAAATCTGCTTCTTCAGGTGGTCTCCTCATCTCACTCCGCCAAAAGGCAGGGCCAAGCCTGACAAGCCCTTACATGTGGAGAATTACTCTCATGACCTGGATTGTGCCTTTAAAAGTACACAGTGTTTTTGTGTTCTCTTCTTTTGCGCTATTGAAGAGGAGGTCGTGTGAGTTTAAAAGTTTTAAGCCCTACAATAACTGGGTGGTGGTGAAGTCTTATACAGACCATGCATGACTGCAATTCAAGCACGAAGCCCTCTTTTAGCTTCTCCAAAGGGCAATTCCAGCCGATCTATAAAGGGTTGGGCAGCTCTGCACAAAATAGAAAGCTGGAGGACTGACAGCATGTGATCCCCCGGAACAAATGTGTTTCACACACAAGAGAGACACCCCCTGCCTCTAGTTACATCGCTGGCAGCAGACAACAATTCTCAGCTTCTCTTTCCAGAGTTATTATTGGCTGCGGTTGCTGCTGCTGTTTGCAAAAGAGAGTTTGGCAGCTCCCCTCGTGTCCTTGTTCAAAAAGGACAGTTGGTGTGTTGGGCAGAACATTGTACGGGAGAAAACGGAGAAGGCGGGGGGGGGGGCGCGCGACGAGGTTCCCAGGGGCAGGAGGGGAACCCCGCCCTCTTTTCTGCCCGCCCGCTCCTGAGGCGAGATTATCATGAGAGGACGAGGAACAGTTATAGGGCACCGAGGCAGGAGCAGGATTAGGCGGGAAAGCAGCGCTGTGGAGGAGAGCCCCTGAGCATCCGGTGGCGCAGCGTCTCCCTGTCTCTCTCTGTTGAGTGGGGGGGGGCGGGGAGTGAGGGGCGGGGTGGGGATTTCTCTCCCCTCTCCGCCGTGAGGCGCCCAGAACGGCAAGTTCACCGCGAGGGGAGAAGGAGGTGAAGTTGCGGCTGCTCCAGGCAGGCAGCGCGACCAGGGGAGAGAGAGGAAAAGGAAGCCGCCGCGCCATGGAGGGGAGCCCCATCCCGGTGCTCACCGTGCAGACGGCCCCGTTTGAGGACCAGCGGCCGACGGGCGGCGGGGGGCTGAGGAGGCCCACGGCGGTCTTCGAGGGCCAGCGCAACTACTTGCCCAACTTCGTGCAGAGCGTGCTCTCGTCCATTGACCTGCGCGATCGCCAGGGCTGCACCATGGTCGTGGGCAGCGACGGCCGGTATTTCAGCAAGACGGCCACCGAGGTGGTGGTGCAGATGGCGGCGGCTAACGGGGTAAGGGCGGCATCTCCCTGCGCGCCTCTCCGCTCACCTTTCAGCGCGTATCCGTTACTGCTACGCACAAGGCCGGGTGGGTTGTTTGGTCACCTTCCCAAAGTGCCTTTACGGATGATGATGATGCGTGTGTGGACGGGGGATACTTTCACTTCAACTCCTGTAGAAATAAATGGTGCCTTCAGACCAGGAGGTGGTTGTTAGTGCGAATTCAGAAGTGGTATGGTTTTTGTTGTGCTTATATGTGGCTCTTGCTGCTTCCAGGCTAATTTTGGCACCCCTTGCTCCTTATAGCTGACTGGATAGCTCAGTTAGGTATCTGGTTGCGGAGCCAGAGGCTGGGAGTTCAGTTCCCGTTGTGCATCCCAAAAGTGTGGCCTTGGGCAGACTCTGAAGAAGGGAATGGCAAACCACTTGTCAGTGTTGTCTACCTAGAAAACCCAGAAAAGGGGTCACAGTGAATCAGAATTGACCTGACAGCACACAATTATTATTATTATAATAATTATAATCCTTATAAGTACCCTGTATTCTGTACCATGCACCCTTTGTATCCATTGCCCAATTCACTGGACTTCTATACTGTACATCCACCCCTAATTTGTTATTTATTGCAGTTCTTACCTACCTGGATCAGACTCATTGATAATCCGCCTCCCAACCCTTGGTTATAAAGACCTGCTTGAACTCTGAACGTTTACTTAGTGAAAGTAGTTACACTTGTTATGTTGCCATTAGGGACCTAGTCATATTGGTGGTATAGAAAGCAAACAGTGTATACGAATTAATTCCGTGGCATCTGCTGGCTGGCAAGTTTAAGTTTTCTTGGAAAGTTTTAATGCAGGTTTTTCCTAGCGTCTTAAAGCCCTTGTTAAAATAACAATTCAGTATTATAAATCTGTATAAATTTAATTGAGTCACACTGGCTTGGTTTGCAGTGCCTGTGTTATTGAAGAAAGTTCCTAACTCTGGCAGGCTGATTTTCTACTAGCAGAATATCTCTGATAGGTGAGTGATCTTGTGCCCCAATAGGAGGTGCACATTCAGGGTACTCACAGGCAAAATGCATGCCTTCTAAAATGGGAAAGGGCAGTTGTATTTGTTAAGCCTGTTTACTTATTTCATAGTATTTATCCCCTGTGCTGGTTTCCACATTTGCTGTGACCCTAATTTCCTTTATAACCTACAGTCCTTACCTGCCTTCTTATATACCATATTATTGTTCCTTTACTCCTCATGTGCCAAGCTCTCATGTATCCCTTCCATTGCACCAGTGTGACATTTATGTTCACTCACCAATCCTGTCAAGGTCAGTGTCCCACCTATTCAGGCACTATATTCTTGTGTACCGATTTTCTCTGTATGTTGCAGTATGATATCATAACTGCCAGTATAGTTCACAATATTCTTCTATGTAAAGAAAAGTACAGTACTTATTTCGTTGCCATGCTGGTTCATTATATTTGAACTCCCATTCATTATGTTTCATACTCCTGTTCTATGCAAATTCAGCTATCCAATATTCTTTGTCTATATTGTCCACTTTGTTCCACTGACTTTTGACAGGTATTGTTGCTCAGTCACACGTATTGCATAGCTGTTTGCCTTGACCATTCATATCCACTGTGGGCCCATGTATCCTGTTAGATTTCTGAATACCTGCATTCCCGTAATTTTTTATTGTGTAAAGGACATGTAGGTTCCCACAATATGATTATCTTAATTGTTGTTTCTTTTTTTAAAAATGTTACCTCCTGCTCTGTGCCAGTAAATGTGTGGTGAAAAAATGTGGCCAAATAAATACATTCACTTCTGTGAATTGTTGTTAGAGAAGATTCTCAGCATTGATTCCAGGTCATAAGTTTAAGAGGCATGTCAAGTAGTTATTATTTAATAGTCATCTATATTCTGGACCCCTCATCTCATCTGTATTTCTGTAGATGGTACAGTATTTGTGTTTCAGACAGTAGCGTCTGCCTTTCCCCTTTCTTGGCTTCCAAAGGACTGTGAAACTGAAGCAAGGCAGCAAGCAAGAAGTGCAGACAAATTGGCCTTGAAAAGGGGATATAAGTTGGACCAACATGTATTGCATCTAATTACTGTTTTTAATATACGCTGCAATAGTTTGGGCTTATTCCTTAGCAAGGTTTGGACAGAGAGGGGAGAGTTTTGCTAAAAGAGATCCATATAAGTAGTTGCAGCTAGTAATAAAAAACTGAATTGAGTGACGCACATCTTGGGAATGGGAAGCTCAATGGAATAGCATCTAAAAAAACCCTGCCTGTTTTTATGACAGCACATTGTATATTTTTTGTTTGGCGCAAACTAGCTTGGAGATTTTATAGATGGCTCCAGCCCTCCAAAATCAGGTGCCTTCTGGATGTTTTGGATTAGAACTCCCATAATCCTTAGATCATCCCCATTGCCTGGGGATGATAGAAGTCGACGTCTAACTCATAGAAGGTATAAGACTGGAAAAGAGTGCACTGTCCATTCAGGCCAATAGAAATCACTGTTAATGTTTCTTTTAAAAGAAATTATGACTGGTGCATAGCCGTTCCCATCTATGCTGCATAGGATAAAATTCTGTCATTTGCTTTGCTGTCTTATGCTTTCTTATTAGAAAGTAAAATATTACCCTCGGCCCTGGGTGTTGTTTTGGATAATTGCCTACCATTTGTGAACCCTTTGGCAAAGCTTCCTTCACTTTCAGGTTACCTTGAAAGACAGCAGGTTGCTCACTGGAAGAATTTGTTTTTTAAAAAAGCCGTCTGCCTCTTGAGAGCCAGTGTGATGTAACGGTTAGTGTGTAGGGTTAGGACTCTGGAGACCTGAAGTCAGATCCCTGCTTGGCCATAAAAACTTGCTGGGGTGAGGGTGGCACTGGTAAAGCTACTCCTTAATAATAATAATATTATAATAATCTTGATATCTCACACACCTTGAAAACCTTGCTGTGGTTGCCATACGTCAGGAGTAATTTGACAGCACATGACACTCATCTTCTCCTTGGTGTTTACATCAGAAAATGCCCAATGCTGGCTTGTATGATCTATAATATCCTAAACTGGATTGGGTACCAAGGGTGGTGTAGTGGTTAGAGTAATGGACTAGGGCTCAAGAGGCCTGGGTTCTCAAATCCTTGCTCAGCCATGGAAACTGCGGATATGGAAATGGTAAAACCACTCTTAAATAACTCACCTTGAAAACCCTTTTAGGATTGCAATAAATCAGCTGCGTTTTGACAGCACATAAAAACAAACTGGGGTTATCTCTTATTAAGTAGTGTAAAATGAAGTTAGTATGGGAAGAGGTCTGTTACAGAGAACAGGTTGCAGGTTGGGGACAATGGAAGTGAAAGAAAGGGGTAAGCATGATCATACAAGCAAAAGAGAGCTAACAAATTGCCTCAGGACTTTCCTGATCTTGTCCAGTACAGCTTCTATAGGTCCTCGGTTATCAGAAGAATTGGAAACTGATAAGACTTGGAGGGGTGCTTTGGAAAATCGGGGATAGGTGGCTAATTTGTATGGCTTCATGTCCCTTTTGTTCATAGTGGTATCTCACATCTTTTCATTCAGTTTTTCTGGGCAGTCATACCATATGCTTAACATGGATCCGACATGTTCTTTCTCTGCTGTCTTATGTTGTTTAACTTTTTTTTGGTTCAGATTGTGCATTTTCCCAGTGCTGGGGAAGTGCTTCAAGTGTTTATCAGTGGCAGAATACCCTTCTAATCTGCTGCTACACTAGAGCTGCTGTTCTCCTAGAAGAACTGCCTGGGTGTGCATAAATAGTAAAACCACTCTGCCTTCAGATTAATTTTAGTGGTGTCTCAGGGATTTAAAAATGACTCCCAGATACCAGTTCCCTGCAAATTGAGATTAAAATGCCATCATGATATTATTAACATTACAGTGATTTATGTTGGTGAGCACTTCTTTTTCTGACATCATCCCAATTTTAGGGTCAATTTATTCTAGTAGATAAAAGCTGACTGCATGAATCTCTGTCTTGCCATGTCTCAAAAGTTTCCTTTCTCCAATTTGAGCTTGCATTATTAAGAAAGATGACTTTTTAAAAAGCATGTACAGTGAAGGAGAAAACGACCTTCCCATGTCTAACATGTACTCTTTAACTAGTTTATTGGAAAGGGATAACGTTCAGTGGTGAAACACATGTGTTGCATGTACAGGGTCCCAGGTTCAGTCCCAGAAAAGGCTGGAGAAGATTCTTTTCTGGAACCGCACAGAGCCACACCAGTCAGTGCAGACAGTTCAGTGCTAAATGGAGCAGTGGTCTTGTTTGGTGTGATGCAACTTTCTGATAGTTATGATTACAGCTTTCTATTTCAGTTCGCTCATTTATAAGGATGAGACACAAAGAAGGCCAAAGTAAAGGAGGAAAGAGCAAAGACTAGATGCTGTTTGAGATGGGTCCTTTGTGTCTACATGTTTGTTAATTAACTAAAATGTGAGAGAGCAGAATTTAAAATATATATATTTATTTATTATTTCAACTATGTTTAAAAATGTTGAAACTGAGGTGGTCCTACTTCGGACACATCATGAGAATGTGAGAATTCTTTGGAAAAGACAGTAATGCTGGGAAGGGTGAAAGGTAGCAGGAAAAGAGGAAGACCAAATATGAGATGGACTGACTCCCTAAAGGAAGCCACAGACCTCACTTTACAAGAGCTGAGCTGAGCAGTTGAGAACAGGACATTTTGGAGAGTGCTCATTCATAGGGTCTCCATAAGTCAGAAGCAACCTGACAGCACATAACAACAACAACAGGAACAACAACAGCACATAAACAACAACAGGAACAACTGCCCCATTACTGCAAACACTTTCTGGGTAGTTCACAACACATCAAATGACATTGAAATCAGCAATACAAAATACAGTAAATGGAATAAAATAAATAAAAGCCTGTCACTAGCTAAATCCCCTGTATTTACATAGAATTAAACAAATTTAAAACAAATTTGAGTATCTCAGGTCAGTGGTTAAAAGATAGCTTTATATTATTCTAGTTTTAAAAGAGTTAGCCATGTTAGTCTGTGCTAGCATATCACGCAAAAACAAATAAAAAATTAAGAAGTAAAGCAGACAAAATTGTTGTGACACCTTAAAGACTAACTGCTATATTTTAATGTGAGCTTTCCTGGACAAGCCCACTTCTTATCCACAAAAGCTCAGATTAAAATATAGCAGTTAGTCTTTAAGGTGCCATAGTGTTTTTGGTCTTTGTTTTTTGTTGTTCTTTTTGCCTGATACTTTATATAATTCTGTTTTTATTAATTTCCTAAAAACTGAGAGGAATGGCACCTGATGAACCTCTGTAGGAAGCTTCTTCTAGAGGGAAGGGGCCATGACCAAGAAAGTGTGGTTCCTGGTGTTAGCTCCTTTGTCCTTCTTAGGTGTGACAATTTTTAACATCAAGAACTGCGAGGAGCAGGTGGGATGAGTAGCTGTTTTGTGTGAGAGACATTATGATGATATTGAGGTCCTTAACTGTTAAGGGCTTTATAGGTCATGACCAGCACCTTGAATTGGACAGAAAACTAACAGGGAGCTAATGAATGAATTGTGTTCATATCTGCTGATATCTGTGATCAGTCTGGCAACCATATTTTAGACCTACTGAACTTTACATACTGACTTCAAGGACATCCCTATGTTGAAATCCCTATATAAAACAGACAAAAGTCTGTTTTAGAGATTACCAACACATGAACCATTGTTGTTAGGAATTCTTTCTCCAGGTAGGGGGTGCAACTGGGCAATCAATCAAAATTGGTGAAAGATACTCTTGTACTCAGCCGATATTTGCACCTTCATAGATAGAGCTGAGTCCAACAGTAATCCAAAGCTGTGAACCCAATCCTTCAGAGGGAGTGTAACCCTACTGAGGCCAGGTAAATATCCTTCTAACTCGTCCAACAATCCTCCCAACAGTAGGATCACCCTCTTATCTGGATTCTGTTTCAGTTTATTGACCCTCATCCAGTCCATTATCAATGCTAAGCAGCTCCCAAGGACCTGTGTAGCAGCACCTGCCAATAAACAAAAGGAGAGATAAAGCTGTATGTCATCTGCATGTTGATGACAATGAACTCCGAATCTCCACATGACGTCTCCCAGTTGGCTTCATATAAATATTAAAAAGCATGGGGGAAATGCCTGGTCCCTGAGGGGCCCCATAATGGAGGACCCAAGAGGTGAACATTGCCTTCCCAAGCTTTGCTATCTGAGATCGGTCCTCGAGGAAGGAATGGAACTACTGAAGAATGGAGCCCCCAAATCCTAAACTTAGTACCTATCTCTGAAATATACCATGGTTGACAGTATCAAAGGCTGCTGAAAGATCTGGAATGGCCAGCGGGGTTAGAGTCTCCCTTTCAGCTCCCTCAGGAGATTGTCTTGCAGGGCGACCAATGTCATTTCAGTTCCATGGCATGCCCTGAAACCCAGTTGAATTGGATCTAGGCTAGACGATCCATTTCCTTTAAGAATGCCTGCAGCTGATCGGACACCACCCTCTCAATCAACTTGCCCAAGAATGGAATATTGGCAACAAGCCTGTAGTTATGAAAATCATTTGTTGCTAAATTTGGTTTCTTTGGAATGAGCCTTATAATGGTGTCTTTTAAATGGGAAGGTAAATAGTCCTCCTGTAGAGATATCCTGTAGAGAAATGAGTGTAAGAGTCTAGGAAATCAGTAGAAAAGGCATAGCTGTGTTAAGTAGCTGTACTTGAATAAGCCTTGACTAGAAGGATCCTTAAAGTTACAGCCTTTGTTTAAGAGCAACATGAAACATAATGTGATTGATGAGAGGTAATAAAATTAGAGAATCTTACATGAATCTATTGCTTTATGATTATATTGTCATTCAAATCAGAAATTTGATGTTGGAGATCGGGGAGTGATGCTTTTAACTGTCCCCTGATAATACATGAGAGCTACTTTTATTTTCTGTTTAAAATATATTCAGTTTTGAGATTTTTAAAGAGTTGGATTATTTTAGGAAAGCATTGTTCAGTTTATTTTTAGGACAAAACTTGCACCATCTCAAACAGCAAATGAGTTGAAGGTGTATATTTGAACATACGTTTGTTGTGCTATATAAAACCCTAAGCCCTAGCATGCCAGAGAGAATGGCTACAATGTCTTCCAAAATCCCTGCAGCCGAATTATATGTTTATTAAAGGACAGGATACAACACCCCTTGAGAATGCACAAGTTCAAAATGCAGTGTTGGTTACATGAGTAAATACTGCTCCATTTGGGGGGGGGGGGAACCCAATAACAATAGATTCCAGTTAACTAAATGCTACCACAGTGCATATATTTTTAATTCTAGTTTAAGAGCCAGTTGTGTAGTCACAAACCAGAGGAGGCCAATTGACAACAGATAATGCTCTTTATGTGGCTGACCAGTCCTTCCGATGCTGCTCTTGTAAAGTATAACTTACTGAGGATTGATGTTCTCCATTAGATAGAAAGACAGGCTGTTTCACATCTTGCCTGTGTTGTAGACTTGGAAGTACATATCCTGGTGAACTACCTGTTTGTTCAAACTTAGGACTGTCCTAATTACACAAAAAGTGAGATAAGTCACTTCAAGCTCAGAATTGATCAGTGAGTGAACAGGGTTGAACATGTTTCTCACTGGTGCTCTAACTCCCTATTACGTTTAGAGGGATGACAGACTTGCCCAGTCATATTCACAAGAGATATATATCTGTTTTGTTTAAAATACCTACTTCAGTGGAAGACTGCTTGAGTGATAATGTCAGCTGCCACATTGTGGCATAAGAGTTTATTGCACATTTTTGTTAAGCCTGCATGGGATTTTGTTTGTTTCTTGCAAGAATTTTATTGCACATAATTGTTGTTCTTATGTGCTGTTTCTACTTTTTTTGTTTGTACTGGGAAAGAAGCACAAATGTAAATATGTGTTTCTGCTGCAATAAATACATTGTACAAGCAAACAACTGAAAAGAGTAACAGAACTCATGGCGTCCTGTCAAAAAGTTCTTTATATTTTCTCCACCCTTTTAGTACAATTTGGCAGGAAGGATTTAGTAAAGACAACATTGTACTTTAGAGGGAGGAAGTGGCATGGTTTCAAAAGCAGCTTCATAGCAGAAAAGAGACCATAAAAGGATAACAAAAGTCAAAAACAATTGATCATAGAATTTCAATTTTTTTAAATCAGATGTAGGTTTGTAGAAGGAATCAGAGATGCCTACAGAGTGCTCCAGACAATTAGAGATACCTGTAAAGTGTTTAGTACAAACTTTAGCCGCTTGTAAAATACAAGAGAAGTAAACTTTCCGAAATTCCCCTCTGGCTCAGATTGAAATCTAAGCCAAAGAAGAATTCCCAGTTTACCGTCTCAGCCATTTTGAAACCCTCTTCTTTCTGTTTAAATGCCATTTAGCTTGGAGTGTTTCTCTACAGCCATAGTAGAAGCTGAAGGGAAATCTCAGCTTGGGAGATAGAAAGGACCCACTGGTGCTTGAAAGCTGTAGTTTTCATAAGAAATACAGGCATTCCATTGGGGAAAAATAAAATTTCAGCTCCAAAGAGTCACTAATACCTGTTCATAGCCATCTAGCAGCATACAAGAGAGGGAGAGAGTTAATCTGTTTCCTGCATTCTGTTCTCAGGGCTTGCGTGTTGAGTCTCCCAGTACAGCAAAGTTTTACTGTTGGGCAGATGTGGCCGTTGAGATTTTGTTGAAGTACAGATCCGAACAACGCTAGCCAGCACAGCCAGTTGTGAGAGATGCTGGAAGCTGCAGTGAAATAACATCTTGACAACCACACTTTGCCCAACTTTGTAAAGGGAAAGGTTTGGTTTGGATGTTGGTGGGGGCTGAGTAGGTGCAAGAGACTGGGCAAGGTCAGAAGCAAGGCTGACATGAAAATAATCTGAACGACATCCCTCCCCGAATTATAAATATTTTGGCTGATTTTCCAAACTAATCTTATTTGGGCTGAGAGAAAATTGTCCATTAATAGAAATAATAAAGATGCAGTTGTGACAATATTAAAAACTCATCTAAAATAGAATACTAAAAGTAGAAGGACATGGTTTAAACCTAGGATGGCACATCTTCCTATGGTATCAAAAAGCAAAGGACAATGAACAATTTAAGAATCATTTGATAAGGAAAACTTTGAACTGGGTATGGACTAAGATCTGGGAAGAAAATTACCAAAAAGTTCCTGAATGGGTCTCACCAGTGGAAGCGTTCACACAACCAACATTAATGGAAAAGAAGAAACTCTTGAGATATAGAGATTTATTAAAAGATGACTTAAGTATGAAATCAAGGAAAGAATTAGAAGAACAAGGTATAATACTTGATTGGTGGACAAAAACACAAATAGATTGCTTGGGTACCCCTTCCCTCCTCTTCCTATGCCCTGGCCGGATAAAATGGCAATGTGGGCCGAATGTGGCCTGCGGGCCGTAATTTGGAGACCCCTGCTCTAGAAGGAGGAGGGAGCTGAAAATGATTTTTATTTTAAATGATCCCTTTGCATTCAATACTGTGGTTTACTTTGAAGAGATACTGAGTTTTTGCATAAAAGAATTTAAAATACTACTTTATAGAGATCTTTAATGGGCCATGTATGTGTGTTTCATTCTTCAGTAATCTTCTCCAACATTTTTAAAATGCCTCTCTTTTCAGAAACTAAATTATTTACATTTAACACCTTTTTCAGAATTTTTCTCTCTGTGTCACTTTGTATTATGATATGAGATAAACGAATAGCGCATTTGTCTCAAAGAATCACTGTATGAAGCTTAAATACAAACTGAATAAAGCTGTGAAATTATAATCTTCCTAATTAATGGCTAGTAACCATATCCTGGGGACGTGGTGGCGCTGCGGGTTAAACCGCAAAGCGTCTGGGCTGCAAGGTCGAAAGATCAGCAGTTCGAATCCACGTGACGGAGTGAGCTTCCGTCGCTTGTCCCAGCTGCTGCCAACCTAGCAGTTCGAAAGCATGTACAAATGCGAGTAGATAAATAGGTACCACCATGGTGGGAAGGTAACGGCGTTCCGTGTCTAGTCACGCTGGCCACGTGACCACGGACACTGTCTATGGACAAACGCTGGGTCTATGGCTTGGAAACAGGGATGAGCACCGCCCCCTAGAGTCGGACACGACTGGACAATTGTCAAGGGAAACCTTTACCTTAACTATATCCTGAATATATATCATGTTTTATAACAATGGGGTGGAATGACTTTTGTTTGAACAGTGTTAATTCACACTACTTTTAGCAAATGCAGTCTAGCAGGTTAGAGTGTTCTGAAATACACTGTAGTCCTCATTTTTATTTTTAACATAGAAATATGACTCGAAGGGAAAGCTGCAGATCCTTTGATCCAACTGAAAGGCCACCGGGAAAGGCAGTTGCTGTCTCTTCTTTCTCTTACCAGTTAAAGATCTAAGCTTGCTTGAATCCACGTGTTCTTGCATCTTCATGCAGACTGACCAGTTTTCATTAAGTAGAACCTGTGTATCTGAAAATGTTTTGGGGACTAACCATGGCTCTCAACTTGTGATAGGTTGCCATAGTAAGTATGATTGCACAAAGTATCTTGTGCATGCATGGGATCAGTTCTTCCTCATCAATGTTAGTGGAGTTGCTTCACTAACCTGGACAGCTGACTTTTCTTAGTAATGTCAGACTCTTATCTCTGTGCGTCTGTATTCTAGAATATTAGCTAAACAATTAGCACATTGCTCTGAAATGTCTACATTTTAAATGATGAATTGATGGATTTTTTAAAATGATGTAGATGATGTTGAGATTCATTTTTCTTTCATGCCTTTGTAAAGTCAACTTTATTGTACTAAACTTTACCCCATCTGTGATTAGTAACTCACTGGATAACATGTCAATCTTTATGCTATAGGCCCTATTCAGCTACATTCAAATAGTGGTTTGGTGTGCTTGAGCGGGCAGTGTGATTTGAGTACAAATTTCCTGGATGTTCATACTTGTGTATACACAAGCTGTGCATGGATAAAATAAATTTATGTTTGTTGGTGTTCTTTGTTGGAATCAGGATAATAGAGTTTAAACCTGTCTCTTATTTCAATGCCTATAAGCCTTGGGTTTCTGTAATTCAGTATCACAGTTTAAATATTGGCTGTATAAGACTTGGATCTAGATTCCTAGATAATAGGAATTGAACTGTCTTTTGTAGAAAATGAAACAAAACAAAATCAATTGATAGAGCAAATCTTCATCACTGAATACATCAACTCCCTATCAATATAAAGGAATTTCCTTCCCCTCCCCCCTTTTTTCCTTTTTGGGCTCATGTAGATTGGAAGATTGGTTATTGGTCAGAATGGCATCTTATCTACTCCTGCTGTGTCGTGTGTTATCAGAAAAATCAAAGCAGCTGGTGGGATTATTCTGACAGCTAGTCACTGTCCTGGAGGACCTGGAGGAGAATTTGGAGTTAAGTTTAATGTTGCCAATGGAGGTGAGTATTTTACAATATACCATGTTGCCCTAAATTCAGAACTGTTTTTTTTTAAATCAGCTTGAAAGGCAAGCAACATGATTATAAAATCCTATCATCATCTAAAACTGTAAAAATATTGTTCTTTTGGGTTTTTTTAAAAAAACAATTCCAATATTTTACTAGATAACAATATTTTCAGATGCACAGTGTTCAAAAGGCCTGGAGGCCAGCTTCTTTTTAAATAACAATCTACATGTTGTAGCATGTTCGTTTAGTACATACTATAGAACTCATTATTAGGCTATGTTTTTACCTACATGGGTAGCTACATGAAGTTTGGCTTCCCATAGTGAATATTTTGGAAGCTGGATGCAAAATGTAGGACCTATTCCAGCTGCAACAGATTTATTCTCTGCCTTTCATATCAGTTCCATGTTGTGTATCAAACAAAATAACTGATAGCCCTGAATATGGAGGCATTTCCTCATTCACTTAAGTAAGTACGTCTCTCTAGTTCAGTAGGATTCAGATAAACAATGAGATGCCAAACTGAGATACATGCCTTTGTCAAAATGTGATGTGGCTCTGCCTTGCAGGATCAGGTTGTTGCTTTTTGGATTAAAATTGCTTTAAATAGATGTTTTTTCATCTCTCTTAATGCAGTTGATTGAGACTTGAAACCTAAACGGTTTAATTTGTCTTTTAAGGAGACTGAAAACCAGAGGCTGGATGTTAAGCTAGTAGTGTTTAGAACAGTTCTAACGGGAGGCCTTTCAGAGGCTACGAAGATCTATGATAGAGCTTGCACATGCTGCTGAAATGTGTTTATATTATAATCTATTGTGTACATGTTGTACTGACATAAGAAGACTTCAGTGGATAGAGGAGGAGAGCTAGGAATATCTCCAGAGGAGAGTTTTGGATTAGATGGAGGCCTCGGGAAGGGGAGAGAAGGAGAATATTCTCTTGTGAACACCTGGAGCTATGTTTGGAAGGAAATACCCTCTCCTGGATCTGCTGATGGAGCTTTTTCTATCATCACCTGTATGTAGTTGGATCCTAGTCTTTAAGTCTCCATTGTATTTTATTATGGTCAGTATACCAAATTGGTAGTCTTCACCAAGAGAATTTTTTTTTTCTGCAGCAGTTTTTCAGGACTATTTGCTAGTTATACTTGTTTGCATACCTTTAGGTCCAGCTCCAGATGCTGTCTCTGATAAAATCTATCAGATCAGCAAAACTCTTGAAGAATACGCCATTTGTCCTGATCTGAGAATTGACTTATCTCGTCTAGGAAGACAAGAATTTGATCTGGAGAACAAGTTCAAGCCTTTCCGTGGTATTGTTTTCATTTTTTATAATTTGGGTCTCCATGGTGCTGTAATAATGGTTTCAACAAGACTTAAGAATATTGGCTGAGGTGGGAGTATTTTCGATTTGATGTAGGAAATGTAGCAATTGTGATATTGTTTTCTCACACTGTATGAATTTCTGTCTCCAAGCTGTTCTGCTCTTGTGTCAACAGAGTTTAGCGTGTAGTCCCTTCATATATTTAAGTATATTTTCCCTCTATGAGAAATAATTTAGAATCCATGGTACAATCCCTACCATTTTATTTTGTTATATTTGTATCTTATATTTTCCACAGTTTAGTTCCAGGTAACTTTCTCCTCTTTTTTCTGCTGTCCTCAGAGCACCCCTCTGAGGTAGCTCAGGCCGCAAACAAATAACTGGCCGGTATTACCTGGTGAGTTTCATGGATCACTAGGAAGTTAGACCTAGATTTTCCAAATCCCAGTCTAGCACTTTAACAACTGTATTACAATGGCTGTCTCATTGAAGCTGTCCATCTGAGGCTCAATTAAGTGTTTGTCTTACTCTGTTGTGCCCTGTTTGCTTCTGTATTTCATTCTGCAGCCTTTTCACCAGGCAATATAACTTGTTGACATTTAATTTTTAATATCATATCCTGCAGCTTTTGGGAGGGGGGGTTTCCGAATTTTCTCAGTGGTAGTTTTTGTTGTTGTGTTACCTTAGGCTTGGAAATACATTGTTTGGCTTTCTACAGTTGATATTTTGATGTGATGTTCCCTTTGTGCTATAATTTTTCATGGTCTTATAGTTTTTATCTTGCTTTGTTGTATTGTTTGTTCTGTACCAACTTGGGAAACCTATTTTGAAAGGTACTAGAGTAATATTCAAAATACAGAAATATGATCTAGCCAGAATTAATCACTGCTTTTAGTTCAGTTTGATGGAGTTAATTAAAATATATTCTGAGCTTTTTCACAGAGCTTAAAGGGACTTGTTTAATGTTAACTGGCTCATGCCCAGATTTGAAATGGCATCTGAATTTGAGGAAAAATTCTTACTTGACTGCCCTCATGTTTAAACAGAACAACAGACCTCTGGTTAGTCCCAGAATATCTGAAAAACTGACAGTAATAACTGTCTGAATGTACTCAATAGTTATATTTAATTGACATTTTATTCCTCCATTTAATGGGTGGCTCTTGCTTCAGGCAGTGTTAAATCATTAACTTCTAATGTGTTTGTGGAACAGATTTTCAGTTATTTGTAGGTAAAGTATATGGATTCACTTTAAATTTCTTTGATCTCATATGCACAGTTGAAATAATAGACTCCGTAGAAGTCTACCTTAACCTTTTGCGGACTGTCTTTGACTTCAATGCGATCAGAGGCTTGCTAACGGGGCCAAATCAACTGAAGATTAGAATTGATGCAATGAATGGAGGTAAGGAGAGCCATTTTTGGTGCAACATGTAAACTAGCAATATAATGAAAATAAATTATTACTTTAAAATGTGGACATAATGGCTAGGTAGTTACTCCACATTAATGGTTTAAGCTTCAGTCATAAACACAAGTACTAGAGAAAAAGGTCCCACTAAATGCAGTGGGATTTATTTCTAATTATGCATGTGTATAATATGCACTATATATCAAATGTTCAGAATGTTTCATACATATCATTCTAGTAATGTTTACGAGAACTCTCTCCAGGTTTCTTATATATTATGCTAGTAATGTTTGCAAGAACTCCATTGGGATAGCTCAATATTATTAACTCTGTGATGAAAGTTAGGACATAACCTGAGAGACAGCAGTTTGCTTGAAGTCTCTTAGTAAGTTTATTTGAGGGACTGTGAGGGAAGTGAACATTACTAATTAAGGATGAATGTTTCTTCTTTTGAAAATTCAAGGATGACACCGAGCTGAACAGATAAAGAGCAGTTCTTGAAATATCGCAAATATTGAGACTGTCTATTTGTTCTGTGCATTCAGTAAAGGATATCAATTATATCTGTAACACTCTTAACTTTCTGCAGTAAAAGCAGTCTTTAACAGAAGCAGTTTCTGGCAACCCTACATATGAGCCTGTAATTTCTCTTCAAAGTGTGTAGATTCAAATGCATAGGTAGAGTTTTCTTACGTGGCTTGCATTACCTCTGGAATGTAAATGATAAATTGCATGATTAGAAATGCTCCAATACCAGAATTTCTCATGTGCAGAATAACTAATAAACAAGCTATTTAAAGTTCATGAACTAAAATATTTTAGTCTGCAAGAGACACATTTTGTTGTGAAATCCACATAGAACTAGACCAGTAATATAGGCATTATCCAACATTGTCGTTTGACAGTTGTAAATAACTTCCTCAGATTTTTAGCCTCTTGTTTCAGACAGGTTTTTTTCTCCAGAAAACAAAAAGCAGCTGAGACCCCCCCCCCAAGGGGATTCCAAGAATTCCAACAAATGTTTTTATTTTTCCCATTGGCAAACTTTTTTGCCCCAACCAAAATGGGAAGTACCCTATGTGATTTGTGGGTAAACCATGATGAAATGGAGCAGAAGTGAGTCCCCCCCCCCAATCCTAGTGCATGAAGGTTAAATATACCACCTCCTACAGACATTCTGTGAACTATGGGCTACTGTTTGTTTGGTTTGATTTTTGTTTATCTCATCAAAAGCAAATGACTTCCTGTGAAAGAATCCACACTGAATGCTACCAAAAGGCTCATTGGCTGTAAAGAGAAGGATATGTGGATTTCTGTTCTCTCTACTACTGAAAATATGCATCATTTAATGGAAATATGTCCCCTTTGTTTAGACACTTTTTTGATAACTTGTAGGGATAGACATGATACCTTGTTTAATGCACATTGATTTTGTTTCTGTTACATAAATAGAGGGTGTTTATACTGTTCATGAATTCAAAAGTTGTTTCTAAATTGGAAGGCACATCTCTTTTGCAGTGATGGGTCCCTATGTCCGGAGAATCCTGTGTGATGAATTGGGAGCTCCTGCTAATTCTGCAGTTAACTGTGTACCTCTGGAGGACTTTGGTGGCCAGTACCCTGACCCGAATCTCACGTATGCAACTTCGTTATTGGAGGCGATGAAAGGAGGAGAGTATGGATTTGGAGCAGCTTTTGATGCTGATGGAGTAGGTATTTGGGAAACATTAGAGTTGGTGCTGAGGAATTGTTTTTATCAGTTCAGTTGCAACATTTAGAAAAGGACTTTCAAATGAACACACTGCTTTTATTTAAACTCTGGGGAAAACTGGAGGCATAGCTGCTTTTTTAGTTCTTTAAAATACCTTTACTATTCAGAAGGAGCCCAGTTTTCAGATTACTCAGTGCTGAATTATTAAAAGTTTCAAAACATGTTGTGTGGTTACTTATACTAGATGACCTTAGAAACTTCCAAAGTTATTTTAAGTGAAAACATGTGGTTAATAGTTTAGTTTGCCTCTACTGATGGGCAATATTTATTTATTTATTTGAATTTTATACTGCCCATCCAGCTACAAGGCCACTCTGGGTGGTTTACGATATAATAAAACAAAGCAATAAAACAGTAACACCAACACACACACACACACACAAAATCAGACGTAATAGTTATACAAAAATCAAAATTGCAATATACCATCATAATAACCAAAACAACTGGAACACAAACATAAATACAAACAAAACAAAAACATTAATTTAGAAGGCAAGATGGCGGAGGAAAAATAAACGTTGAGACTGCCACTGCGTTATCACAATGTAATCTCTGGAAAAGCCTATCTGAAAAGCCATGACTTAAGAGATTGTTTGAACGTTTTGAGTGAAGGGGCCAGGTGGATTTCAGGTGGGAGATTGTTCCAGAGGTGGGGAGCAGCCACCGAGAAGTCCCGGTTTCTAGTCTTCTCTTTCCGGACCTCTCTCAGGGTCAGTGCTCTCAACTGCTCCACCTGGGAAGATCGGGTAGGTCGGGCAGATCTCATCGGGAGGAGGAATTCTATCAGGTATCGAGGTCCCAAACTGTTTAGGGCTTTGTACATCAAAGTCATCACCTTGAAGCTGACATGGAAATGAACAGGTAGCCAGTACAAGGTGGCCAGTGAAGGGGAGATATGTTGATATTTCTTTGCTCCACTCAACAATCTGGCCTCTATATTCTGGACCTGCTGGAGTTTCCGTAGCAGCCTCATGGGTAGCCCCACATAAAGAGCATTACAATAGTTTAATCTCAAGACTACCAGTGTGTGGACCAGCATAGTGAGGGACTGGGTGTCAAGGTAGGGATGCAGCTGGGCAGTCCGCCTCAGATGGAGAAAGGCCACACGGACCACAGACATTACCTGGTACTCCATCGATAATGCTGGGTCCAGAAGTACGCCCAAATTGCAAACCTCATCCTTCACAGAGAGAGTATTCCCACCAAAGGAAAGGAGGCCCCCCAACCCGCAGACACTAGGGAATCTCAATCTTGTCCTGTAACAACCTGCACAGAAGCTGTTAAAGAATTTGTGGCAGCACAAATAAGTTAGGTTACAGTGACTGGGAGTTTCATAGCCTCAGAGGGATATTTTTTAACATGTTTATGAAGGGAGAACAAGATAATTGGTTTTTCTCATAGAGCTACACTTCAACATCTTTGTTTTGGATGTTGCAACACGGATGTTTTCCCTCTAGGTTGTACTTCCATTTTAGGGAATCCCGGGATTAAATTTGATATTGCTTGTTAAATGCTCTTTTCATCCTCATTGTGCCCGTATTTTATTTTGCTGAGTGGACATGCATGGGAACAAGTCTTTCCTGGTGAATGAAAGATGACCGAGCATGAACTGACAGGCAGGAAATCCTGGAAGTTCTTCCTTTTTTACTTTAGGGTCCAAAACAAGAGAAAAGGAAGGAATGGTTAATGCCACTCTTGGCTTACAGGTCTAAATAAAGAATCAATATTTAAAGTTTATCTCACAGACTCTCACAAAGAAAATATTGATAAAAGGTATTCCCTTGTAGGGTTTCTTTTTTCATCTATAGCCTGGTAATGTCATGATCTGTCAGCCAAGTTTCGTTTGAAGTGATAGGGACATCACTATCCCTTAAGAAAGGATGTGTTTTTGAGAGAAAAAGAAGCTGTGGAATGCAAAACTATCATAAATATTTCTTCTGATTTAAGACTTTCCCCAAAACTACTCAAGCTACTTATAACTCTCCATGAATTTCTGTGTCATTCTTTATCAGTGGCAAGATTATTTCGTACAGAAAATACTTACACGCATTAAAGTGCCAACAGACAGAGTGGAGCCAAGGAACAATTATGGGCTTCTCTCCTGCTAGATTGCACTGGGGTGTGTGTATGTGTGAGGAAGAAGATTAATTTTGCAGAACTCAGATCTCCTCTACTTTAATTTTATACTCTCCCCTCTCCAACAAATTTTGTTTTATCTTCTAGGACCGATACATGATCTTAGGTCAAAATGGATTTTTTGTGAACCCTTCTGATTCGCTGGCCATTATTGCTGCCAATCTCCCCTGCATTCCATATTTTCGTCAGATGGCAGTGCGGGGGTTTGGCAGGAGCATGCCTACCAGTACTGCTTTGGACAGGTAAGGGAACAAGATTGACTGTTAATGATATGTCAGCCAATTAATTTCATTCACCGATTACCAGAGTGCTAACAACAGAACAAGTTTATTAAAAGTCCTTTTAAATTAGGTAGTGAGAGAGTGAAAAAAGCAAGATAGACAAGTGGGGTAATACAGTGCCTTGTGATTTGCATTTCCTATTAATAGAGCATTCTTCTGTTCATTGATTTTGAGTGACTGCTTGTAGGAATTTATGGACAGACATAGTTTAACCTTGGCAAGATTTCTATTTACTTTACCCCGTTACTGCTGCTAAAATGGGATTTTACAAGGACAGACATTTTTGCAGTATTTCAGGTGTCTTATGCTTCAAAAATATGATAGTCCAGATATTTGGAGCTATACCTTCAGTAATCCCAAAGAATTGCCCATGCTGTCTAGTACTAATCCAACACAACACAGCACAACCAGATGCAATTAGGTTCCTACCTTTCTGTGTTTTCCAAGTAGTATTCTGATCACCACATTTTTAAAAAAAGGAAACCTAAGCCTAAAACCTATATAAATAAAATGATATGATTCTGTCCAAAGTTCCAGGTTTTCCTTGCTTTTTATATCAAACTGAAAATGGATTGTGTCAGCAAGAGTGTCTACTGTAAATTAATTTGACCTGTTTCAGAGATAATTTCCCTGTGTGTATTGTATCTTTTATTTCTGAGGAATAGAGATATCTGATACAGAGCAAGAAATCACTATTTGGCCTTTTTCAGATTTAATACGTATTCTTAAATCTGGCATTAAAGCTATCAGGGCTTTTTGTGACATGGAATAATTCTTAATGGCATTATTCTTATTGTAGCAGTGATTACTGCTGGAATAATTTATGTGTTGTTTTCTGAAAACATTCCATTTTTCTGTTGTGTAAGGTAGTGTGACCAGAATGTGAAGAGAAAGACCTGCATATGCATTCGATGTAGATTGAGATCCAGACTTGGACATGCAAGACAATGGTTGTCTATCCCAAAGAAAGTGATCAGATAGTGGATTCTGATATGTGACTATTTTTATGTAATCTAGTAGTTCTTTTGTGACAAGTTGGATGCCTTGGTGCTTCATGTAGCATTTATTCAGACGTCTTAAATATTTGGCTGGGTAAACCAGCAGCACTTCTGATGGCCTGAACAGAATTTCATTATCATAGCTTGTAGTGACAAGTGCATTTCTTTATGCCGTGGTCACCACAGTCTGTATTTCCTATGTGTACAAAATTTTGGTTTCTTCTTTAGGAGACTAGCTTTCTGCTTGACAGACTGATGGGTGTGCCATTTAGTCAAGAAGTCTTCATAGATAGCAGCTGTGAATGAATAACCTGTAAGACTGAAGGGATCATGTTTGGAGGTTGGAATTGATGTTGGATACAGGAATAGGCATTACTTTGTAGATGTTGGTTCTCATGTTAATTCACAGTAGACAAACTTTGTCTGTAAAGTGCCTGGTGTCTCTAAATTTTCTAAAAGCTGCTCCAGTTATAGCAAACTGAATTCTCTTGAAATAAAAAAAGGAATTCTGTTGGCCATAAGTGTGTGGACACTGCATTTATTGACAGTCTTAAGTTGAAAGAAGTAGCAAACTTTCAGACTAGGCTCAACTCTGTGCTTGCAAGTTACCAATTAGGCCACAGATTAATAAGATGAACAATCAGAGTTGACCTACTCTCCATTTCTGGAAAAAAAAATCTAAATGTTACTAGACTTATCCTGATGCAAAACATACAGAAAACACAAGAGGAGAGGCATTAAAGAATTTTTATATAAACAAAGCTGGACCTGAGTTAGTAGCCAACAGGGGTAAAGAAAAATTAATAGGAGATGAGTTGGGTAGCATTAACATGTAGCTGAAAGGGATACATCTTCTATTAATAAAGCCTTATCTTCAACTGATATAAAATTCTTGTGAAAGAATCCACTGCTGAATGTCTGTGTTATGTGATCTTCATATCTCACACTTCGTCCTCAGCCTTAATAATTTATGCTTTCACTTTTTGGTTAATACACACCTCTTGATAGAACAACATTTTCTGATGTACAATTGAATTATTAGGATTCTGCCTAATGCTGTAGTTTTAAGGTACTGCAGTTATTAGAACTGTTATGCATTATCGATGCATTCATTATGAAATATAATTTTGCACAGATGTTAATACTAGCAATGAAATAATGTCACTGGTGATTAATTTCTAGTTGTATGCATTATGCTGTATTTATGGTTTATTATAGGAATATCTTTGATTCACAGTAATTGCCATTCCAATATAACTAAAATACTGCTGATATCTGCTCCAGTATTTATTTATGGAAACAATCCTGAAAAGAAAAACTTACCTGAGCCTGCATCCTGCAATTTCATTGTGCTAACATGGCCTGCAGCATTTTAGGTTGTGCGTTTTTAGAATAGTGCAAGAGTGGTATTCAGTATCAGTTTTTGTAAACATGAGATTGTGCAGCACTATAATATAGAATATGCTATGGGGTTTTCATTCCATGAGTGTTATATTGACTTAGACACTAATGTACATACCAGTATGTATATATTTATTACATTTATACCCAATCTGAGCCAGTTTGAGGCAGGTTTCTCTGTCAAATATTTCGTATATTTCTCCTTTTGACATAAAATCTTGTAGAGGTTGAGGAACTGAACTAATGGGAATTGACTGTGATAATTGACAGTTCACAAAATGCAAATATAATGAATATGCAATTGTGACCTGAGAAAAGAAAATAAGACATCAGGGGCTGTAAGAAGTCAAGGACTATAACTGTGGTTCATGTATTAGATCATTATTTAACCTTAATATATTCTAGGCAAAGGTGATTGAAAGTGGTCTTAGAACTCATATATTCAAAGCAGAGCTGTAACTATGAATTTTGGCACCTGAGGCAATTAGCAAGAAATCAGCTTTTGAAACAACCTTATAATTTATGGTGTATCCCTTTCACTATTCCAGATACAATAGGACCACTTTATTTGTGGGATCGGTACCCATAGTTTCTGCCGTTTACTGCAGTGCTATATACAACATATGAGGGCCACCCTTGTGGGCTTTGTCCCGCCCCCTTGTATGTTGTATAAAGGATTCGCTACTGTTCACAGTTTCAGGCATCCCCAGTAGATCGTGGAACTGATCCCCCACAAATATGGGGGGTCTTACTGAATGTGGGAAAAGAGCTGTATATCTAGCTGTTCTTACTCAGTAAATAGTGAGAAATATTTATTTTGCACACTCCAATATAGGCTTGCTCTCTTTTTCTTTTGTATATGCGCATACCTGGCTGGTAGAGAAACATGGATTAAATTCACCCCATACTTGGGGTTCTGCATAGAAGAAAGAAGTGGCTCAAGTATAACAGGTAGTCCCTGGATTTCAATCTGGCCTACTTCACAGGATTGTTGCAAGGATAAATAGGCAGATGCAAATACTTCCCATGTAAGGATCGATGTTTGTTTGTTTAACTGCACAGATAATATTAAGACGATGTGAAGGCATTGTAATAAAAAGTTGTGACCAGTGAAGGAGATGAAGAACAAGCAATGAGGCATACACTCTGTTGCAGAGGATTTTAAACTACAAATGCTACTCTAGAACAGGGGAAGGTATGAGTAGGGAAGATGTTATGCTTCTTTCTCCTGTCAGTAAAGAAACAATTTGAGTTAGGGAGTTGCATGAGTGAAGCAGTTTCACTGTAGTGGTGCTATACTTATTTAATGCCTTTTCAATTTCATCCTGTGTTGGAAACACTTTTAAACAGACTCTGCAATTTATATATTTATCAAATAATTCGGGGTGGGGGGAGTGTTTCTGCTTGGAGGATGGTGGTGGCAACAGCAGTGGTAATCCAACTGTGATAATATATTCTGTGTTTCCACTAGGGAGTGGGCTCAGAACAAAGGAACAGGTGTGGGTGGAAGTAGATGGTGAAGGGAGTGGGATGCAGGAGGTTCCACTGTATGTCTCTTCCAATATCTGTCTAATAGTAGCTGCATAACTTGTTGCAGCTCGCTCCATGCTTTCCAAGAAGGAGAGAGGATTAAAACAGATACGGAGCTGCCAAGGTGCAAGTGGGGATGTTGTTGTTATGTGCTGTCAAGTCACCTTTGACTTATGGTGACCTTATGAATGAGCAATCTTCAAAACGTCCTGTCTCCAACAGCCCTGCTCAGCTCTTGTAAACTGAAGCTTTTGGGAGTCAGTCCGTCTCGTATCTGGTCTTCCTCTTTTCCTGCTGTCTTCCACCTTTCCTAGCATTATTGTCTTTTTCAGAGAATCCTGCTTTCTTTTTTTTTTTTTTTTTTTTTTTTTTATTAAGCAGAAATACAGAATACAAAATATAAAATATCAAAAAACGAAAAGGAATAAAAAAAATAGCCCAAAATAAGCCCTCCCCTCCCCCCTTCAGAGGACAAGAAATTCCAACCTCCTTTGAGTCCCAGATTCCCCAGGTTTCCAGTGAGCCTTGAAAAAGATAATGAACATAAAACATTTTACCCTAAATTTTTGTCTTTTCCTGAGCCCAAACATATATTAAATTCCAACTTTGTTTCACATAGTCTCTTGGTTGTTCACGTAGTGCTTCTGAAAGTGCATCTAATTCTGCAATATCCAACAGTTTCTTTAGGAGCTCCTCCATCGTGGGTGTTTCTTCACTTTTCCATTTTTGGGCCCAGAGTAACCTAGCAGCTACAAGTATATACATTACACAATATTTGATTTTCTTATCAGTGATTTCCGACACAATATTTAACAGTGCTATTTCAGGCTTAAAATTTAATTTCTGTTGAATGATTTCTTTTATTATTTCCCACACCTGCATCCAATATCTCTTGACTTTTTCGCATGTCCACCACATATGATAATAGGTTCCTGCTTTTTTTTTACACTTCCAACAAACATTGCTATTACCCTCTGACATTTTTGCCAACCTTACAGGGGTATAGTGCCATCTATAAAACATTTTGAGGATATTTTCTCTTAAGTTTACCGGCTTAATCATTTTATGGGATTCTTTCCACATCAATGTCCAATCATCAATATCAATATTGTAACCGAAATTGCTTGCCCATTTTATCATTGAGAGAATCCTGCTTTCTCATGATACGCTCAAAGTAGACAGCCTCAAGGTTAAAAAGGTGCAATTGGCACAAATAGAAAGAAGTATGAATGGGATTTCAAATATGAAGAGGTAAATCTATAATTGAAAGTGGGGAGAAAATGACCAAAAAAAATGTTGAGGAGACAAGTCCTGTTCCTAGAAGGCAAGATGCACCTCTTCCCCCTTGGTTTTTTGTGTGACTGCATGGACCAAGCTACTGTGCTATTTTGGGAGAAGCAAGTTTCCACCCTCCCAGTGGCATCACCCACTCCAGGCAGGGAGCAGAAAGCACCTCACTGCATTGCAGGCAATGTCCAGCATCACATTTTACACTTCCTTCCATGTCTGCTTCCAGAGAAGGGAGAAATAGGCAAAAAGCACAGCTCTCATTAGGGCTGGTGTTTTTATTTCTTCTTCCTTTGTAATCAGCTCCTAGGAGTCTTTTTCAGGTCAAAATATAATGTTTTTGTGACAAAAATATATATACATTGCTGACAAATGCAGAGAGTGCAACAGGATAAATGCTTGAGAGTAGGTAGTTGTGGAGTCATGGCAGGCATGTGTTACTGCTGCTGAAAAGAAGGTCAAATCCCTGCTAACGTAGGGTGTAGGCTCTCTGCTCCAAAGCAGAAACAGCTTGTCAACGCTGTATATTGTTTTGGAATAGACAAAGATAGTGAGTGCAAAATATGCTGTAAATGATGGAATTAATGAGTCATGGCTACCACTTTGTTGTTGTTTCTGGCACTGATAAGTTTAAAATGTTATTTTTCCAGCTCAGTGTTGAGAAAATGAAGGCGTTCTAAACTGATTGACCCAGGTGGAAGAGGATAACTGAAAAAAAAAAAAAGCCTGGTGCCTAGCCCTCTTTCGCACTTTCCAGAGAAACCAGGCAAATCAGGCACCCGAACTATTGCTGATCTACTATGTGTATGTGTGCAGTTCCACATAATAGGAAGCAGGATCTGTGAGACAATGGTTTTGTTTTTATAAACCTGCTGCCAAATCACAAATCTCTGTTGAAAGTGCTTGAATTTTCTAGCTGTTTTTCTCTTATAGCAATACATGCTTTTTCTCTTTGTCCTTGCTTTGAGTCACCCGTGTACATGACATTTCAAGTGCTGACATCTGTTTATGCTGATTTTATTAAAGTATTTTCATGGGGTTTTTTGTTTTTTGAGGAACAGAGGGGCATAAGCTCTCTCTGTGTGGGAAGATGTCTTTTGAATGCTTAGTAGAGCATTTTATTGGGAAAGGTCACTGTTCTACCCCTTTCTCATAAACTTTGTCTTGTCACTTGACCATATAGATAATGGTCTCTTTAAATAACTACAGGAACAAACATGTTTTCTTTAGTTGTCTTCACATATTTTCTCTCTTCCTTTTTTGCTGCCACCAACCTATATTGCCCCTATATGTCTATGTTTTCCGCTTCACTCTGACTCTTATAACACCCTCCACATAGCCAACTGAGCTCCACACTACTCAGCTGGAATTAACTTAATAAGATTTTCTTGAAATAACAGTGTTCAAAGAATGTTATTTGTTCCTGGGCTTTAAATTCATTCAGCACAATTCTTCATTCTCTCTATCACCTCTCCACCTCTCCACAGTTAACATATAAGATATATGTTAACTGTTACAGCAGTACAACAAGGGAATCAATTACCTTGGGAGGTGGTGAACGCTCCAGTGTTGGAGGCATCCAAGAGAAAATTGGACAACCATCTGTCAGATCTGCTTTGATCTGGATTCCATCATTGAGCAGGAGGTTGGACTTGATGGCCTTATAAGCCCCTTCCAACATTATTTTATGATTCTATGATATATGAAACTGATAAGTCCTGAGCATGTGCTCTATGGCTTATCAACTTCCATTAATTTAGTACAGTAGAAGCCTAGCCCCAGCTTAGGTATCGTGTAGTTACACACAGAGAGTGAGACACAACTCTGAGAGCTCTCTCTCCTTCCCTCTCCCTATCTCTAATATATTCTGCAAATATGATTACATATTCAGCTGAATCCAGAAGTGATATTGATGCTTATCAACGATAGCACAGAACATCCTTCCATTTTCTGAAAATTGGCTTTGGAGATTTTCCAGCCCTCCGGATAAGATTTCTCTTTCTTGGATTGGGGGTTGCAGTGGGAAAGGGAAATCCTACCTCCCACTTTCTCCAGATTTAGCTGTTGTGTGAATAGACCTTTAATTATGATTGTTTGCTATCAAGTCAGTTCTGACTTTTGGTGACCGTTTTCAGGGTTTTCTAGGTATATAGTACTCAGAAGTCGTTTACCATTCCCTTCCTTTGTGGGGGTGCCCTGTAACTGTGTAGCTTGCCCAGGACTATCCAGGCTGGGCTTCTTGCAGGAGGCACAGTGTGGAATTGAACTCCTGATGTCTGATTCCGGAGCCAGATACCTGACTCACTGAGCTGTCCTTAAAATAATCAGATAAGACCTGATTTGTAGCCATCCTGGCTTGTCCAGCTTTCTGCTAAACAGTTGTGCTTGAAGCAACAATGGTATAAAACATTTTAATAACCATATAACAGAATTATGTTGAATCAGAAAATTCACAGTAAGCTTTTCCTAACTCACAGCTCTTGCAGTTTTTATTTTCCTCTAAAATTCATTTGCCATTTTCCGCAGAAGTAAAGCCTTTTCCCTCCCTTCCTAAAATGAAAGGTTGGAAGTTAACATTATTTACACAGACTCATCTAACTTCAAATAAGATGAAGTACTGAATAAAGCAAAATATTTTTCAAGATTTGTATTTTATTGTTTTCTGAAGAGAGTCACAATGGCTGTTTTATAATATTTTGTAGGATATCAGTGATGCTGAAAGAAAGTAACAGTGATTAATATGTGTATATTTCTAAGCCAAATCTTTATATAGTTAAGAATCACATTGTTGCCAGAGAGTTTTAAAGTTATCTGCCTAAAGTAAGACTTTCCAACTTTTTAATTAAAAGTGGAAAATATATTAAATACACAATGAAGATCTAATGGAATAAACATTCAACTTTTTTTAGATATGACTGAGGGATAGCCCCAGAACAAAGACCTGGAGGAGGAATTTAGGTGTGTTATAAGGCAACAGAGACATTTCTTTTTGGCCTGTAGAAGATTGTGGTCACAACATCTCCCACCCTTTGGAGTTCAGGAGAAGCAGAAAATAAATTTTAATTGGAAGGCAGCTGGAGGCTGGCCAAACAAAGAACATTCCCTTGGAATTTGACTTGGACGTTAAACCACTGAAAATGAGAAAACAAAACTGCACTCTGTTTCATCCCCTTCTCCCTGTTTGAAGGTTGTGATGCCCCCTCAATAAAGACAGGAAGGAGTAAAGCAATGTGGATGAGACCAGACGTGATTATATTTATACACTTCCTTCATTTTATTAGATTGCTTATATTAGTGATACAGAATGTAGCTTTTAAACGTTATGGTTCTTTGAAATCTATAACCCTTGATTATACACTTGATTGGTTGATGAAGCCTATGCTGAGGCAATAGTTATATTTTGAAAAACTAGTTTTGTTTTTCATTCACCCAGAATAAGATTAAAAGGTTAGTGGTATTGTCTACGTCAGGGCACAGAACTTAAAGCACAGCAGTTGCAAGGACTAAAGTTTTGAAGAGTTTGAATGTCTACTGACAACAACCCTAGGCTTTCTACCAGTTTTTCTGCTTGCCAGAAGCTTCATCTCTCCTAGAATGGGCAAATCGTTTTTCATTTTACTTCTCATATCGCTCTTCTGGTTCTTCCCTGAAGAACACCAACATTGGCTCTGCCAGCCAAATCTCTTCTGACACCTTTCACAGGAGCGCTTTTATCTTACAGTTAAATTCAGCCTTCCACTTCTTCTGTTATCTTCTTTTTGGTCACTTCTCTGTTGGGTGGTGATTAGAGATGGGGGTATTCGTATACGAATATCCCCGCACAGCTGGAGTTAACGAGAGTCCGTCCCCTCGGGCAGGACCGTCCAGTCATGCATCCGGAGGTGGCCTCGCTCATCCTTCCAGTCACTCCTGGAATCACGCTCTCTTTCTGCTCAGCTAGCGACTCGGCAGCTGTGCAGAGAGACTTCTCCTCTCTCCCCTTTCCTGGAGTTGCTAGCTGAGCAGGAAGAGAGCAGGGCTCCGGGAGTGACTGGAAGGATGAACGAGAACACCTCCAGACACTTGACTGGACGGTCCTGGCCCAGGGGGCTGATCCTCGTTAACTCCAGCTGCGTGGGGATATTTGTATACGAATACAAATACCCCATCTCTAGTGGTAATTGTTTGGGAGGCTTTTCATTTCTTTGTCCATCACAAAATTCATGTCCAAAAGCTCACATTCTTTTCTTAATCCTCCTGATCAGTGGAGGACAGCATTGATTATGGTAATAAAAAAGAGATACTATTATTTCACAAAGGAGAAATAATCCCTGGCAAGTACTTGCAAGCCATTTTATCCTAGTGAGTCAGTCAGACTTGGACAACTGTGAATGAAATGAAAGACACGTTCCATAAATGTCTTGAACCAGCAGTGGACAGGAAGGGTAATCTTGTCATGAAGCTTCTGTTAGAGCAGGTTCATCTGGGGGATACACACAAGTAGCAGGGGGAAAAAACTAGGAGCATTATAATTAACTTCTGCAATCTGTTGCTTGGTGTGGCGTGTTACTGATACTGTTTTGCATGGCTGCTTCTGGGCACCGTTTTACTCTCTGGGAAGGAAGAGAGAAGATTAACCAGAAGCTCATTTAATCAATATCCTTCTGTCTCTTGAGGTGTAGGTACACTACTTTTGATGGCACAAGCCCTAGCTTTGCAGGAAGCTAAACCTTTTAAAATAGCGCTAAGAGTCCAAACAGCTGAGAACGGAATGGTATGCTTCCATATAAAGGGGAGGAATGAAAGGAAAAGTTCCAGAGAAGGGTGATGGGGAAGAATGGTGTATTTTTTCTTACTTGTGTAGACAGCTGCAGCAATAGTGACAGCAGAAATTATCAGGGACCCAATTTTCTGAAAGCAAGCCAATTAAATCTGGCATTCCTCCTCTGTGTATCCACACTCTCAGGTGATCAGTTAAAATTCCTTTTTTCTCTGAGGCTTTGTATACTAGTAGTAGCACTTGGAGAGGAAGAAGTAAATAAACTGTGATGAGCTGATGGAAGTTAAGGACATGTGGTAGCCAGGCCAGGAAGAATTCCCTGAGAACTGGGGTGGGTACCTGGAAACTGAACTGTAGAGAAGTGGGGAAAGGAAAGACTGTTAGTGTCTTTCCTTCCCCTCCCTCTAAGGCAGGGGTGGGCAATTAATTTCTATAGGGGGCCACATGAAAAATCTGAACTGTGTTCGGGGGCCGAACCAACTTTACTTAAAAATAAAATGAAACAGTGATGTTATGATTGTTTTTATTTTAAACTTGTTAATCTTCACAAATACTAAAGAGGTTTTTGCGGTATGTTAAAGATAAGCAACTGGCGGCGGGCCGGACAGGAGCGGCTCGCGGGCCGTATGTGGCCCGCGGGCCGCACTTTGCCCAGGTCTGCTCTAAGGCCTGAGTGGTTGTCCTTATCCAAGAGCCTAGTACTTTCTATGAATCTTGAGAGCCCTCAATCTGTCATTTATTTTAAACCAACAAGGTTGCCATTTTCTAATATTAATGGTTTCGAACAAAAATTTTTTTTTAATTATGCAGTCATAGACCTGATTATGCAAATATAAATACATAGAATAAATACATAGTATAGTATAAAATCTTGCTATAGTGTTTTGCGAATTCTCATAGCTGAAAATAAAAACTTAGCCACTAACTGTGCTATTATTTGATTCTCTCCGGACAACAGAAACTTCAGATAGCCTGTGGGAGGTAGACCATTTAATCATGATTGAACCAATATATTGAATACATTCGATCCTATATAGGCTACATTCTAAAATGATGTGCGCCAAGGTCTCAATGATTTCTTTCCCGCAGGGACAAATCCTTTCAGCGTATGGGGTGTTATTAAAACACCCTTTTGAAAGGGCTGAGGGAAAGCAGTTAAATCTAGCCCTTGAAAAGGCAAAGCTATATCTTGGTGCTGTAATTTGGTATAGGTAGTTAGCTGGGTTGGGGAAGTTAAAATTTAGGCCAAAACACAGTGGTGAACAAGTCCTGTCTGCACAAGCTAGAGAGTACTGAGAGTACTGAAGACTAGTCGATTGACTAGATGGGCAGGGTATAAATGTAATAAATAAATAAATAAATATATATATCTTTGATATGTTGAATAAGTATTGGCTTAATGCTACCTTGAGGCTGTCTCAGTAAGAAGTCCATAGAGAAGCCTAAGAGATGTAGTTTTTTCTGTAAATCCCTTATGCCATGAACTGGCAAGGACATCATTCTGCAAATAGTATAGGCGTATCTTGGCATGGCAAATAAGAATCGCAACGTATTTGATAAAACGCTTTCAATGGAGGGGTTAAAAACCTTAATCCAAACAGCGATACCATACAACAGCTGTGCAGGGATTTTATGCTTGACTATCTCTAGGGCTGCAGGAATCAGCTCCCCACCCTGGACATAGTGAAATCGTCTAAGTAGTTTGCTTGTGTTATTGGCCACCTCTACTGCTGATTGTCTGTGGAAGGACCAGGAGAGGGAGCATGAAAAAGGAATTCCCAGGTATTTAGATTTTTTAACCTGTTCTATCCGTTGACCCTCAATAACCCAATCTTTGGTTTTACTATATCTAGGTAAGACCATTATTTTGGTTTTGTCAAAATTTATTGTTAGTGAGTTATTTCTGCAATAGCGCATAAAGGTACGTATGATTCGTTTAAGGCCAATTTCCGAGAGTGACATGAGAACCACATTGTCTGCATATAGTAGCAGGGGTACATAGATTTTAGCCAGTTTTATTTGGGGGGGGGCGATATTCAGGTGCTAAACAACTTTTAGAGAGGTCGTTAAGATACAAGTTGAATAGTGTGGGCACCAATATGCAACCTTGGCGAACCCCTCTCTCCACCCAAATGGGTTTGACAAATTTCCATCCACTCCACATCTTACCCTAATTGTGGACTGTTGATAGAGGCTTCTGGTAAGGTATAAAAGCCTTTTATCAATCGAGGAAAAGTAAAGCTTTTTCCATAAATTTCGTCTGAGAATTGAATCAAAGTCAGACTTGAAGTCTATAAAAGCTGCAAACAGGCCATTTCCATAAGGGCCCATATACTTCTCTGCAAGGTGGTTTAAAACTATACAATGGTCAAAGATGGAGCGATTCTTTCTGAGGCCAGCCTGTTCATGCCCTAAAATGTTCTCCAACTCAATCCATGAGCTTAGTCTGTCATTTAAGTATCTGGCATAAAGCTTACCCACTATAGAAAGCAAGCTAATTGGTCTATAATTTGAGGGTTTGTTCTTGTCCCCCTGCGTATAAATTGGTATCACTATTGCCTCTGACCACTATCAAGACTTGAAGACTTAATCTTACAGTGGATTATGCTTGACTCGGATGGCTGTACGCTTTTCTCTTCATATTGTTAATGGCAATGATTTGTTTGATAACTGTGCAGAATTTACTTTCATTTCAGGGAGAGGAAGTAGTGTGGTAAATTATGTGTTAATTTCCCCATCTTTAGCCAGCTCGTTTAAGGGATTTACAGTTGGACAAAGATTAGAAAGTGATCACCTACCCTTATTGTTAACTCTATCACTCTCAAACATGATACATCTCCCCCCAAGCCGCACATAGATGACAATGTCCTATCTGTATGTTATAAACATTTAATCTGGACAGACGAAGTAAATGCTAATGTTTCCAATTTCTTAAATTCCTCGGCTGCTGAGAACTTAAGAAATTTAATAATGGCACCCATGGAATCTACCGTGTTTCCCCGAAGATAAGACGGTCTTATATTAATTTTTGCTCCAAAAAACGCGCTAGGGCTTATTTTCAGGGGATGTTTTAATTTTTTCATGTACAACAATCTACATTTATTGAATTACAGTCATGTCATCTTCCTCGAGTTGCTGCACAATGGTGGAGGGTGGGATTTCACTTAACGGGCTTATTTTTGGGGTAGGGCTTATATTACGAGCATCTTGAAAAAGCATACTAGGGCTTATTTTCAGGTTAGGTCTTATTTTCGGGGAAACGGTACTACAGCCTCGGTTGTCCTAAACTATAATTCGCTGGTCTTAAAAATGCATTCTGTGCTAACCCCAAAACAACTTCACTTTCATAGACAATTGGGCAGGTTCACCCCTAAGTAGTTTGACAAGGAATGCTTATTAAAGAAAAATCAACTCAGAGAAATTTACAAGCAGTACAGGAAGAAGAATCTAGCAGTTCTTCCCCAGGAGTATTATGTAGTTAAAAATCAATACAAAACTCTGATTGTCCATAAAAAGAAACAACTCAGAAACAATGGAATGTTCTGTTAGACTCTGTACTGAACAAAGATTCCAAATTATTCTGGGCCTTGGTGTCTGGGGCACTATCTGCCTGCTCAGGAAAGCTCGCTGTAGCATCCCACCGAATATATGGGAAAGGCATTTTACTCCTCTATTTCCGGAAGCCAAACCTACCCAATCGGTCAACATTTCATGGCCAGATTTAAACAAACTGCGTATTGGGATCCAGTCACTGAAAATGAAATAAGGTCATTAATAGCTTGTCTAAAAGCTGGGAAGGCACCAAACGAATTTTTTAAAGGAAATGTTCTCAACTGGTGGCTATACCAAAATGTATATGGAGAAGCAAAAACCCTTATATTCTGAAATAATTCAGCTGCAATCTTGAAGGACATGTTCCAAAAGAAAATGTAGGTTATTCATGTAGTCGAAATCATTATATTTCCTATTCAAAGTGAGAATTTTTCAAAGTGGAAATCATGAAAGTAGCTCAGTTGAATTTAAAGAGCACCTTGAAAATTGCGAAAATACCTTTTGAAAAGATAAATATGGATGTGTATATAGACAACATAGTTTCTTTATATCAGGTACAGTGTATTTTGTTTTTCTGTTCCATTTGTTCTTTACAGAACAGGTGGAAAATACTTATATGATTTTGCTTAATCCCCTGCAACTTATTTTTAAATTTTAATTTTAACTTAAATATTTTTGCTATTGAAATAACAGCTAACTAGAAACAAAGAAGACATAGCTGCAATTTCCCAAGAGTTTAGTGGCTCAACTGAAGTGAAGTAAGTTTTAAAATATTCCTACTAGTATAGCAAGGTGTCATGCTTTAAAAATAACGCAACATTCCAGGGTGAAACTTGATGGGAAGGGAACAATTCTCTGTGTCTAAACACGGAATTATTTCAAAAGCGTAGAAAAACAGGTTTGACAAACTCTGTTTTAGAAGGAAAAGGGGCAAACAGATGAAGAGAGCTGAATCCTCTTATGGCTCGCTTCCCAACTGCCCTTGCCTTCCCCAAACTGCTTTTCTCTTAGCTAGATCATTCCTGGTTCTAGAGCCAAAGATGGAAGAAAAGTACCTAGAGAAAGGGGCTGTGAGATGAAAAGCTGCTGTTAAGGTGCAGGCTTCATGGTTATAACCTGTGTGCCCATTTCCTATTAATATAAAGCACCACCTCCTATTTTAATGTGATTCGAGCCATTCCATGTTTAAATATGCAGAATTGCTGTTGTCAAATCTGTTTTAGTTCCTGATCTGCTGTCTGATCCAGGCTTCTGACCACAGACATTTCAGCTAGTAGAAGACAGACTTTGGTTAGAGACAAGATGTGTAAAGTAGGTGATTGGCTTCCTGTGGCCATTTTTATTGGGAGGAAAACAATACGGACAGTGAGGACTTCAAGTGACTTAGCTTTTTGAAGATGGGCTTGACTCTAGCTTGCAATCCAGACATAATTACTAGGAGTAAGCCCCATTAAACATACTGAAAATTACTGCTGAGTAAACCTGTGGGTAGCTGCTACTCTAATGAAATAGGCAAAGATCCCACAGATCCCAAGCATGTGGCTTGGTTTGCTTGCTTGAGCTATTCGTTGTACAGTACTAACTTGTGTGGAAATGGTGCTGGAATAGATTAGTTTCTTGGTTGCACCTAATTTTTGTGATATTGTCTATATCTTAATGCTTCAAAAGAAGGCCCTTTGGTACTTCTGTTTCTTATCTCTCTGAAATGTCCTGCTTGTCTGGTCTGCTTACCATCCCAGTACATTCATAAATTAGAGATGATAAGAGTAACACTTTGTAACAGACCACAGGACCAGCAGCTGTAACACTTAGCCATATATGGGGGATCTGCAGTTGTTTGGTTCTACTCTTGTTATATATATTTGATACCTTTTAAGGGAACAGAGTGCATGCAGAGTGAAAATATCCAGAAGCCACTGATCTGCCATTGTTGCAACATTAAGAAGGTCAGATGAAAAGTACAGGCACCAGAGTTCAGCACTTAGAACACAGAGCTAAAACAAATCAGTAAACTTTTTAATTCCGAAATCTTAACTAATATCTGGGGAACCACAGAGGGAGATGATTCATGGAAGCCTACCTATATTATAACATTTTGTATGGTTTAATTTTGCATTGCTTATGAATTCCTGATTCTTCAGAACAGTAGAGAAGAGGATGCATGGCAGAGGTAGGGTGGCAGGAAAGGAGTTAAATAATTAAATTCATTCAAGGGCTCTAGTAAATAGCAGAGTATTTTATTTATTTTATTTATTTAAAATGTTTTTATCCCATCTTCCTCCTCAAAAGGGACCCAAGGCGGCTTACAGTATTAAAATATAGTATTTAAAGCTAATAATGATGAGTATAAAAATACAAAAAATATCAAACAAATATGATACTAAAAAATATAAGCAACACCAAAACGCATTTCAAGAAGTAAGGTACAACAATCCATTTAAAAACAGAGGCAGCACCAAAACACATTCAAAGCAGTAAGGTGCAGTATTGTAAAGAAACAGAGCTATAATGACGAGAAATGTTGAAAAATACAATATACCTGTTGTGAAAGGATTGACTAGTGAGGGAGAAACATACCATATGGAAAGGTGCTTCTCCATAATTATGTATTACTGCTTCATGTTAGTACTGAATCCATTTTTAAATTTAAAGTGTTATTTTTTTTTTGAGACACAGCAAAAAATAAATAAATCTGTTTTTGACCCCTTTGCCCACCTGTTCCTCCCCAGTGTTTCTCTTCCCACCCTACCTGGTAACGTGGAACTTACACCTAGAGCTACAACTACTTCTAAACAATTCAGGTCATTTCTACTCAGGATCATACAAAAATAGACATGACAGATACTGAACAGACAAGAACAGGGGGGAGAGAAGGAAATAAATAGGAGAGGGGAACATGGAAGGTGTTGCCAGTCTAGTGGCTTTCACAGTTGTATCTATCTAGATCAGTCCCCAAACAACTCTAGGAAAGCAATCCATGTGTTTTGATACTTTTGCCTTCCTCAGACCTGTTGCATGTTGGGCTTTTTTCCTTTTGTGGCCAGATCTGTGAGGTCTTCTATCCATTATATAATGTGTAGTGTACAACAATGTATTTCCTCTCTAAGGCTGCCCTTGGAATCAGATTCTTAAGAAGCAGATCTGGTTTCTTTACAGTTTGTGTCACTGTTTTCTGCTGAGAGGAGATAATATTAATGTATAGTTGCCAGTATTTTAAGCATGAAAGCTATTATATTGGAATATTGGAAGAAAACACACTAACCAGAAAACCGAGACACAGCACAATAGGAAACCAAGCACCCCATAACACAGTGACGTAGTTTGTTGCCCCTCTTCTTGTCAGTGAAAGAGCAATGTGGAAAAACTGCCATTCACAGTCGTTTATTGCAAACACATAGGCTGAAACTAGGTGCTCTGGAAAAAACCTGATCAAATCCATAGTGACTCCTGGGTTATCACATGTGTGGCTCAGAACAGTACCTAATCTGGCTATTTTCAGCTCTGGATTTTACAGGTACACTACAGTTTCAGGTAGTACAGGACTGCCACTTTATTCTTGCCGATTATCAGCCTGCCCCTTCCCCACCTCCCCCATTTTCCACCCCTTTTCTGTCGTGTCTTTGGGGATGAGCCTCCTTTGCTCCTCTGTTCACACACATGACTCTGTGATTTCTTTTTAAAAACCTGTACTTAAAATTGCAGGTCTGAATATAGGTATACAGGAGGGAGTAGGGCATGACATTCCCATAATATGATGACATGCCCAATCTTTGACCTGCCCATGGCAACAGTGTGCATGCCCCCCAAATTAAAACAAAGAAAAAAGCACTACAACATGTGTGTGTTTCTGTGACAAGTGATTTTGCAGCTGTTTGAAACTAACTTGTAGTAAATGTATTTTCTCCAGCTTATTGTGAAGTTCCAGCCATGGTTTATACTGTGTTTCCCCAAAAAGCCTTGAAACATTTAGCAAAGCTGAAGTTTAGTAAATCTCTCATTTGCTTTCCCCCATTAATTAATTTCATGTTGTGCATTGTTTTGGCCAAAATTCTATGGTCATATGCAGTTGTAAGCATAATCGCATAAGCAGGGTTACCCGTTCCCCTGGCTATCTAGAGGCCACATGGCCGTTCTTCCCCAGTTGCACAATTGATTGAAGTCCTGGGTGCATGATGGGCAAGCCAGGAAATGGAAGAATGTTGCCATCATGCACATGGTAAACTGCTCTAGAATTTTGAAATTAAAGTGTAGGGTTCCTTGATTAAGTTGTGGAGGAGTGCTGCTTATGTTGTAAAGAATTCAGTAACATTCAAAAGTAATCAGTCTATATGTTTCATTTAATATGAAGAAGCCAGGTTTCCCACCTTGGCTTACTGGGAGTCCTGTTTATGGCACAGTGGCTCCTTGGTGGTTCAGCAGCAACTGCTGTCATCTCAGTCACTCCGTGTCAAGCATACCAAGAGGTTCCATCATGCATCACATATGCTTCATGCCCAGCCAGTCAGGAGGAAACTTCAGCAGACTGGATACAAGCAGTTCCTGACTCTCTGCAGCCACTCTGCTTGAGGACTTTGCCTACCTGCCCATACATCTACCAGTTACACATTTGTGGAGTGCCATCAGGGAGACCACAGGGGTGTGTCACTGAAATAGTTGTGGATACTAACTTTATTCATTCCTTATCTTTATTTGTCATAACTTTGCTAGTGGTTGATTGAGGAACGTTTGTTCATAGGAACAAACCTAGGTTGGTGTGATAGGAGCTCTCAAGCAAAATAAACTTCTGAAATAACATTGAAGTAGGGAAATCTATTTTCCTTATTTATACAAGTCCTGTGCCAAAACTAATTTGTTAAATTGTGCCTGAAATAATGCAGTACTTTTTTACTAATGTATTTTAAAAACCTGTACTTTTCCTTGCAATGCCATGGTAAAGTGTACATTGAGTTGATTGGCTTTAATGTATCTTGGTGTTGAGAGATTATTTATTTGTACTTAGGAAAAAAAGAGAAGCGGCTAACAGTGGGTCTAGACTTGTTAAACAAGAGAATGACTTAGGCTAGTATCCAGTGGGGTCCTTTCATTCATGGAATTGCATTATCTACTAGATAATTTAGCAGCGAGCACATAGACTGAAGTCCTGAACCTTCCACTCTGGGCAAAGATGGAATAGCTTTATCAGGGAAAGAAATAGGATCATCATGGTCCCAACATTGTTTCTCTCTTAAAATCACTACCAAACCATAACCTGCACTGTTTATCTCTGTCTTTAGGGTTTTTAACAGAGAAAAGGGGAGGGAGAAATTGTGTGTGATGGTAATGTTCTTGAAATGAGGGGACTGTGGCCCAACCTACTGCTGCTCTACGGCCCTCATATTATTTTTGAGGGAGTAATGATGTTCTGCAGTAAACTTTCCAGCTCCTCACCTATGTAATGCATGGAAAGATCCTATCTCTGTAGTTTCAAATTATCGTTACTAGAATATTTGCATTTGAGATAAACTTGTTTCCTAGATCCTTTTGTCCATCCATGAAGACTACTTACCTCTTTGAAGCAAAACTGGAAATTCTCAGGGTTTTAGTTCAGCTAATTCTAACCACTTTTTTCTTATTCTGGCAATACTGCAGGTGAGCAGCTTCCATAATTGTACTTTAGATTGTTTTGTGTTATACTTCTCATTTTGCTTTGTCTGTTTGTTGCCAGTATCATTAATTTATGGATATTTTAGATGCAGATGACTTTTGAGGAAGCCAGGGGTATATTCTGGGATAACATTTCTGGTGCTTGTTTACTTTGATTTCAAGCCCAAGATATTCTGAATCCTGTAATCACCTCCATAGTTGTCTATAAGCCACTGAGTCAATTATATAGAAAATCTTCTTCCTGTTCCCAGTGCTCGCTGGAATGAAATATATCAACAAAGTACTGGTGTACATTTTGCAAATTTTCTGGCCAACCTCTGTGCTCTAGCATCAGCATTTTTTTAAAGTATGCAGCTAACACCTGGAAGATGGGACAGCCAAGAAAAACAGATCTCTGTTGTAAATACTATCTCATTATTTTAAAGCCCTCTTTCATAGTTTATTAGTTCAGTTGAGATCAACATTAGGTTGAATTTCTGTTGATCCATAATATGCCCCAGCAGTTATTTTACAAAGCAAGTTTCTAGTAGGAATGTGTGGAAGCCCCCAGCCCACTCTGTGCACAGATTGAGGCTGACTGCCCTATGCCTTTTTGAAACCAATCCTTGTCCAGGCCCTTGATGTATTTCTATGTATTTCTGGTTCTAGGACGTCATTCCTGCAAATGACAAGGCCAAGTCATAGATTGGATAGTGCAGGGCAAAAAAGGTTTCTGGTCAGAGCAGTGGCAGTTGCAGAGCTGGGTGTTATCTTTTAATTTTCCCCATTCTGTTTGCTGACTCCTAAGAGAGCACAGCAGAGGAGTAAAAGTGAAAGACCCCAGGAAGCAAGCAATCAGGGTGAGCAAACCAGGAGAGCAAACAGGAGTTTGACAGGGAGGGGTTCTGCCTGTTTACACTGTTAGGAGAAAAAAAATGAGAGAACTAGAGCAGAGAGAGGCCACACATAGGGCTATAAGAGAAGATGAGGAGTGCATAGAAGTTTCAAGCAGCGGCAGCCAAGGGAGGCACTGGAGAAGAGCAAGACAAAATAGAGGAGGAGAATGCTGAAAAGAGAATTAGCATAGTATAGGAAGTACCATGGAAAGGGATTTGAGTTAGGAGCAAAAGAGGGAGAAAACACTCTCACCAGTGGGACTGCAAAATTACTTTCAGATTCTTGGACTCTGGTGGACAGGATGTAGAGGAAGACATACAGGAGACCCCACAGGAGGACATGAGAGAGAGTGAAGCTCAGCTTGGCAAGGTCACTGAACTCACACCATGCAAAAAGAAGAAGAGAAGAGCAGTTGTAATGGGAGACTCACTACTGCCTGGGATTGAAACAAAAATATGCCAGGAAGATCCATGTACCTGCCAGGTGTGCTATCTCCCTGGAGAATGGATTATGAATATGACAGGAGGATTCCCATTGCTCCTAATATTCATGGATGCATATCCCTTTCTTCTCATTTGTGTGGGAATAAATGACACAGCCAAAAGGAAATATGAAGAAATCACATCAGACTTTGAAGCTCTGGAAAGGCAACTCAAAGACTTTGGAGCCCAGATAGTCTTCTTGTCTATCCTATCAGTACCCAGAAAAGGAATAGAAAGTGAAAGGAAAATATTCCAGATGAATGACTGGCTATGAAGGTGATGCCGACATGAGGAATTTGGATTTTGGGACCATCGGCTACACATCATGGAAAATGGACTACTAGCAAGTGATGGGTTGCGCCTCACAACGACTGGGAAGAATGTGTTTGGACACAGCATGAAAAACTTCATCAGGTGTGCTTTAAACTGAATTGGAAGGGGGAGGGAGATGCAGGTTCACAGGTAAAGGCAGGTGAAGGCTTATGCACAATGAGAGAACTAGAACAAGCAGCTCTAGTAGAGCTCAATAATACTCTTCATTAAAATGTGAACAGGAAGGAAGGTAAGAAATCATACAATCTCCAGTGTCTATATATGAATGCCAAAAGTATGAGAGAGAGATAAGAATTGGAAATCTTTGTTCAGGAGGGTAAATACGGCTTGATACAATAACTGAAACTTACCGCAGTGGCTCCCATGACTGGAATACAGCAATTGAAGGATATAAATTGTTCAAAAAGAACAAAACAAATGGGAAGGGTGGTGGAATTGCACTATATATCAACAATACATATTCCTGTACGTAAGTTCAGGAGGTTGAGCTTGGTTGTCCTATCATCTGAAATAATATAATTCGGGCAAAAAAAATAAAAAGAACAGAGTAGGTGTAGTCTGCTGCCGACTGCTCAGACAAAGAGAAGATGTGGTGAAAAACAAACTGCAAAAATTCCAAGGAGACACGATGGAGTAATAATGAGAGTTTTCAATTATCCTGATACCTTTTGGGAGGCAAATTTTGCCAAATATGGCCCTTCTGATAAATTCTTGGTTTGTGTTGCAGCTAATTTTCTCCTACAAAAAATGGAGGAAAAACGAAGATTATCTATCCTTGACTTGGTTCTAACCAATAGAGATGACTTGGAGGAAGAATTTGAAGCAAGGGGGACTCTGGGGGAAAGTGACCATGTTCAAGTGATTGGAATCATTGATTTCAAATCAAGCAAAGGCTGAATGTAGCCACACGTGTATACTGGCAGGAGGTTCCAACAATAAAAGAAGTCCAAGATGGGTGGGGGTTTCTTAAAAATGAAATTATAAAGGCAGAACTGAAAACAATTCCAACAAGAAAAAAGGGTGAAAAATAGCAAAATAGACTGATGTGGCTTCACAGAAAGCTCAGAGAGGACCTGAAAACAAAACAAAACAAAAGACATGTGTAGGAAGTGGAAGGAAGGCTAGGCCACAAAGGAAGAGTATAGACAAGTAACAAAGAATTTTAAGGATGGTGTTAGGAAGGCAAAAGCTGAGAATGAGCTGAGGTTAGCAAGAGATGCCAAAAACAACAAAGAAGCATTCTTCAGGTATGTGTGTAGCAAAAGACGGAGAGAGAAAACACAATGGCTCAGCTACTCAATGGGAATGGAGAAATAATAAGATGACAAAGAAAAGGCAGAAGTGCTCAATTCCATTTTTAACTCAATCTTCTCCCAAAAGGCAGTCTATGACTCTCCAGGAAAATGTGAAATACAAGTGAAGGGGGCAGGATTGTAGTTTGAGATTAATAAACAAATAGTCAAGGAATACCTTAATACTTTGAATGAATTCAGATCTCTAGGACTTGATGAACTGCATTCAAGAGTATTGAAGGAACTCACTGAAGTAAACTCTCAGAACTACTGTCTATTATGTTCTTGAAACAATCGAAAATGAGTGATTGGAGGAGGGCTAATGCTGTCCTTATTTTCAAAAAAGGGCAAAAATAAGGAGCCTAAGAACCAGTTCACCTGACATCAATTCCAGGCAAAATTCTGAAGCAGATTATAAAGCTTTTTTTTAAATTGAATAACCTCCCTTATAAATGGTGGGAATGTGTATCTTGACTTCATCAAAGCCTTTGACAAAATGATTCATGATATTCTAATTAGAAAGTTAACTAGAGGTATAGGCTGGGTAGAATAACTGTCAGGTAGAGATACGCAATTGGTTACAGAATCATACTCAGAGACTGCTTATCAATGGCTCCTTCTCAAACTGGGAGAAAGTATCAAGTGGAGTTCCACAATGCTCAGTCCAAGGCCGGCACTCTTCAACATTTTCATTAATGACTTGGATGAGGGAGTGCAGGGAATACTTATCGAATTTGCAGATGACATAAAATTGGGTGACATAGCTAATACCCTGGAAGACAGAAACAAAATTCAAAAACATCTTTGGAGCACTGGAGGAGTGCTTTCCCCTTCTTCCCCACTACTTTAATGCACTAGTCTAATTTGCACTTAGCCAGACATCTCTGGCTTTTCCAGGGAGGTCTACCTCAATGTTGCTGTGCAGCAGAATGAATGAAGGAGCAATGAGCATGTGGTTACTGCATTTTATCAGCCAGTTTGTGGTAGCATTTGGACATCATCAGAGGCTTGATAAAATGCAGTAACCACACAGTCACATTTACTCAAAAAAGCAAAATGTGTAGATCTTAGAAGTAAAGCTGTAACACTTTTGCTTGTGCTCATCTCAGTTACCATTATCTGTATTGATAGATCTATATAAACCAATCTATGTAATCAATCACTGATAATTGGCAGCCTTTTGGTCACAAAAGTCAGGATATAAAAATTCCAAACCTTGCTGCTGAGACACTAGAGGCTCAGCCTCGCAAGAAGACCTGATTATCTCTCACAGAAATGTAACATCAAATTTTGGACAGTTTTTCTGCACCATCCATGAAGGAGGTGTGCTTAGTCTGAGGAAGTGGATTTCATCCATGAAAGTTTGCTATTTGTTAATTTTTTTTCATGGTCCAACAAAAGGTATCACCCTTTCCTGCATTTGTGTAATCTTTGGGACCACATGTCCTTTTCCTTGTTCTGTGTAACCACTGTTATTCATATTTTTTTTTAGAGAAAACCCATATTCTTAATTTTAAACTACTGCTTCGTTTCTAGGGATGGACAGAGTATACAATTATGTGCATGTAAATGTTTAACATTTTATTTCTCTGTAATATTTCTGTGTAACTCAGATTTAATTTCTAACACTGCATTATCCTTTCACTCAGCAGTGCCAACATTTTTATGCAGTTTCCTTTAAAAGCAACATATTTTAAATCATTGGTTTTTATATTAATTAATTTTCTGCTTTCTGGACTACAAACATGATTCTAGCTTAGAATTTTAGAATCTGCTAATACTGGTCAAAGTGGGACAATTTATTGTTGGAAACTTGAAGCTGCATATTGGATTCTGAAAATGGGTTAGGTACCTCTGAAGTCAGCAACTGAAATCAAAGCTAAGTAGCTGATGGTCTGAGTTTTTTTAATAATTTCCTCTATAAGTCACTGACAAAACTGTACTCCATAATGAAGAACAGTGCATGTGGGTATATCAAACTCCTCAACCACAATACAGTAAGTCTACATCTATATATGAATAATGTAACCATGCTAATGCCGTGGTGTTCTATGATGGTCTGTTTTTAGGGTGGCAAAATCTTTGAAAGTTCCTGTCTATGAAACACCAGCAGGTTGGAGGTTCTTCTCAAATCTGATGGATTCTGGTCGATGCTCACTTTGTGGAGAAGAAAGTTTTGGCACTGGTGAGATATAATATATTCCATGAAATAAAAATATGTCAAATGCGATCATCTGTGATCATTTATGGAACATAGTGCATTTAAATCCTGATCTGATTGTAACTTGCAGTCTTGCAGCCATGTGGGTTGGTTCACTAGGTCGAGGTTTCTACCTATCTTACAAAAAGAAAGAAAGAAAAAGGAATTAAAAATACAAACTTCTTTCTTCTTGGTAGCCATGAGCTATGCAGACTAAAATGTCCATATACTATTCCATTATGTAACTGGCTGATAATACATCAAATGCTGGAACCCTCAACTTACTTTTATGTTCTTTATAACTTATTGTATATTGCTTACTTAATTTAGTTAGGAATAAAATTTAGGATTAGTAGATTCATAGATTACTACATTGCTACATTATAAATCAACAGGGAAGCATTAATGTAAGTTTAGGCCTCTTTGGAGTATATCAGGTAGGTAAATAAGATTTTGTTATATAGAGACAGATACTTTAAGTGAATACATTTTGTGTCTCTGTGCGTGTGCAATTTTCATTGGAAAGGTTTGTGTTCTGCTTTGGCAGAATCAGATACTGTTCTCCCTTGGGTAGAATCTGCAGGAAGTATGAATGCTGGGTGTGGTAGAAGAAGTAGAAACTTAGGGAAAGCTGCAGGAAGGCTGCCTGCACCCACTGCAGCAGGTTCTACTGAGAAGAGTGGCAGAAGGAGAGGAAAAAGCCAACCTACAACTGCTATTATGAGTCCCCCAAACAAAATCTGTCACCCAGCTGCCTTGTTCAGCACTGACACTATGAGAGAGCAGCAGGCAGAAGTGAAAGTGGCAGAGAAGCTTATGGTTCAAGGTGGGACATGTACGGATTAACCTCAGGCACATGTTCCAGTGAGATCTTTGTGTGGTCCAGCCAAGGAAAGGGGCCAAAAAAGAAGCCACTTTTCCCCCAAAAGAGCCAATGTGCCAGAGAAGACAAAGATGGCATCAGCACTCAGACTGACACAGTCAGCTTCAGCAGCAGCAGTGCTACTGCTTTTGTGATTGAGAAAGAGATTTATGAAGAACACCAGACATTACCCTCCATGCTGCTATCATGCAGCTCCATTATATTCAAAGAAGGGTTTATTCCCCCAGCAAATCTCTCCTGTGCAAAGCAGCATTGTGATTGGTAGGAACTCCCCTGGATGGGAAATTCTATAGATAACAGCTTTTTTTCTGGTCTGAACTGATGGCCCTGTCCAGCAAGCTAAAGCAGTTTCTCCACTACAGGTTTACTTCCTTGCGAAATAAGGAGGAATACCTTCTATTAACCCTCTTGGATCCCCGAATTTAACAGCCGGCAATGGATATTAAGCAGCAGGACGAGGAGGGGCAATGCCAACCAACTTCCCATCACATGCAGCAGCAGCAGCAGCTAGTGAAGAAGGTCCTGTTAGCACTGAGGGGGTCACACAGAGCAGAAAGAAACTAGCAAAGTTCATAACACTGCAAAGAGCAGTACTAGCAATTGTACTCCAGAGTCAAAGTCCCTCACCTTTACAACAACAGCACGCTTTCTGAGTCACTGTCTTGACAAGCATAGCAGGGACCTGTCCTCCAGAGATGTCACCCCGCAGGAAAGACATGGCAGAGGCGTACATGCAGGAGCTCTGCAAGTCAAAAGAGATTGATCATTTGTCTAACTGGGCTGAGAAGGAGTCTGTCTCTGGAAGTCTGGCTAAGGTGGTAGTGGAATGTGCGAGAGAGTGTTCTGTCAGGCAGGGGACATTTTCAATCCACACCACTCACACCTGGAACTTGGATCTGTATAAAAATGTATTTTCCTTAAGGTCAGTTACCATTTGCTGGGCTTCCCTGAAGTCCCCTTTAAGGAAAAAGAAAATGGCACAGACTGCTCAAAGTACTAGGTATGCCATGCTTCAGTCTGCTTCCCCCTCCTTCTGCCTCTTTCATTCTTCCAACTGGTACTCCAAGATGGTGCTCACTCACTTAGCTGTGCCCTGTGCTGTTGTCACAGCTCCCACCCACCACAGATTATCAGATGCTCCAATCTGCCAGCCAGTGTTGCCCAGGGTATTTGTCCACTCCTCATTACAACCTGTCTTCGTTTCCCCAAATGCTGCTGGTATTTCCTGCTGGCATTCCCACTGCTCAGGCCTCAATCAGTACACCCATTACAGTCATTTCCTAATAATTTGGCACTGCTGGCTGTTGGTGTGCACTCTTTTTGGTTGGCACAATCACAGGGTAGGTGTAAGAGGATGCAGGGAAATCCTTTAAAAATGTTTTGCCTGTTTGTGTGTTTGAAAAGGGGAAAATAGACGATATAGTGTGCATATTAACTGTAATCTGGATATCTGTACATTCTGAATGTTTAAAATTCTGAATTCCATGAAGTAGAAGGGGTAGTCTGCAGTCCATCAGCCCTCCAGAGGTTCACACTACTTTCGAGTCTAAGACTAACCAGATGGTGATCTATCCATAATAATGAAGTCATAAGTAACTGCTCTGTTTCTAGATCACAAGTCCACAAGAGGAGAGCACTGAATACAAAATATGGTCTGTCAGATAGG